>WOXC01010177.1:0-249296 GCA_011680675.1 Gymnobelideus leadbeateri
GGAAAAAGGTTTTATTGAGCTTTATGTGCACACATCTATGCTAACTGTTGGGAACACAAATATAGAAGTGAGACAGTCCTTACCCTCAAGATGTTTTTCATATGAGGGGTATATGAGGAGAGTGATATCCCAAGAAGGATACCTGGAAGTCAGGGATGGTCAGCTGATTGACATGTCTATCCAGAAGCAATGGGAGCATTGAGTTAATTACTATGTCCAGAGAACAGAGTAGAAAGTGAAGGCCTGGGTGGACAGCTGAGTGTGATGTGAAGAATGATCTGGCCTGAGAGCAGTTAAATATGTGGGCTATGGGCAGTTTTTACTCACTCACACATTAATCAATACTGTTCAATCCCAGATCAGAAGTTCTAAATCCAAATGGATTAACTGCCAAGGTACTAGAGACATCAATTCCAGTCCAGGTGAGGAGAAATGGGGCCACAGCAAGGCAAATGGCAAGATGTGCTATTGTTATTATCACTGTAGAAGTGTAGAGAGGAAGAAACAGGGCAGAGGACTGAAGTTTGGGGATCATGAGCATTCTGGGGACAAGGATAAGAAGAAGAACCAAAGAAAGAGAGATCTGGGAGAGATCTGCTTATGATGGACAAAGGCTGGGCTGTTTACAGGGTAGCATCCAAAGTTAATTGTCTGACTTTCTGAAAATGCACTCCTTGCCAACAGTTCTCCTAAAAGCCTCTCAGCATCTAGCACACAGCTGGTTTTCAGTGGTCATGGCTTGGGGCGAGTGTACCATGCAGTCCGGACACACCCTTTGGGTGAGAACGATTTACAGGACACATGACAGGGGACTCAGGTGCAGAAGGCTGACTGAGGAGGCTACATCATTTGTACAGACAGGGGTAGTTTCAAGTGGTTTAAAAAAGAAGAGAGAGACAACTTGTGGAAATGTTTGGGTACCTAAGGAAGTGGAGGGTAGGTTTCCCTTCACATGTCTTTTTTTCTGGAGGAGAGAGAACTGGGGCCCCCATAAAGGCAACTCATCTGTGACAAAGTATGCTCCCAGGTTGGGCTGTTGCTGTTCCTCTGAATCTAAAAGAATTGAGGCATATCTGCCCCCCTGAGGCAGGGGCTCCAGCAACCCCTGTCTCCTTTGACCAGATTAACAGCGTTTCCAGACACAGGCTGTTCCATCAGCTGCAACCGAAAAAATCTTGCTTTGATCTGGACTCAAGGCCAGGTGCAATACTCTGCCTCTGTGGCCTGTGGAAGAAAAGACACAAATTCATGTTGTAAATACATGGGGTATAAATAAGATTTAAAAGCAAGTTGATGCATGGGCTAATCATCCAGTTATATTCATCTTAATCCAAGATACAATTCACACTAATGTCCTCCTCCCTAACCCAGACCTCAGCCTCCAGCTGAACCTGCTAAAATGCATAGAACTAGAGCTAGTAAGGGACAAAATTAAGTGAGGGAAGTTTGTGTCCCTCAGCACCGTTCCCTGGGGCCTACCCCAAATACCTCATTATCTTTAGGCCCCATACCCTCCCTGACACCCTGAGATTATCATTGCCAGAATGTTTTCCATTCCCATAGAAATTCATTTTCTTCTATTTTGTCTTTCCTCAGGACCCCCATACCATTAATTAATTAATGACTCAACTACAGAAGAAGGAAAAAAAATATATATATATATGCATTTTAACTGGTTCCTCTTAAGCAATGCCCTTGTTGTTTGTGGTCCAACCCATTAATGGCGAATAGATGGAAATTTCAAACCATGTAGAAAGGGAAGGTGGTACTATGGAAGGCTGGTGGGAAAAGGAGGCCAGCTAAGGAAACTGATGCCCTGTGGTAGTAGCAATGGCTACCAGGGTCCCAGCCATGTAGGCTAGAATAGCTTTTCCTAAAATCCCTCTAAACTTAATTGGTCCAGAGGTTAAAGGCTCGAACCATTGATATAGTTTCCTGGTGGTCCAAGTGCAAAAATCTATCCTGCAAGGAATCAGGAGCCATTCCATTGACACTAAAGAGCCACCATGACAAACACAGCAGCAGGAAAGCTGTGCCCAAGTGAATCAAAGCTATATCCTTATTGAGTAGCCTTTCTATGAAAGACTGAGTAAATTTCCTTTTGATAATTGCTGAGTAATCTATGAGTATTTTATTTCATCCCAATCATAAACCTGAACCAACACCACACAGGCCTGATTCAAGACTGTCCAGAGAAGAGAAATGATATGGATAAAGTCACATGGCTAGTCAGTGGCATCTCTAACACTCCTAACTCCTCCATGATGCTACCTTTAATCAGAGCTGGAGAAGTCTAGGTGGTACCATAATGTACAGAGCACTAGGCCTGGAGTCAGGAAGACCTGAGTTCAAATGCAGCCTTAAACACTTATTAGCTGTGTGACTCTGGGCAAGTCACTTAATCTCTATCTACCTCAATATACAGCATGTGCCAATTTCTGAGGTATAAACGATCACACTGAAAATTTAACAACAGTGTCTGCTAGTTTGCATCAAGGCAGTGCACCCCTGCTGATGAGGTCACAGATCCACTTGAGTATTCTGAGCAGCTAGTCCTATATTTTGAGGATCACAGGGCCAACACTAAGATTCTGGGTGTCTAATACAACTGCATTTATGAAGGCTTCTGCAAATAGAGTAATTTTTAGAATAAGAAAGATGTTGATACTCTCTGGGGTGCCACTTCATGCTGGGAGAACAAAAGAGATCATCTACATTAACCTCCTATATGAAAGTTAATATAATTACTAAACACTCCGAGTACTAATTTAGCAGTCCCTGGGATCTTTAGAACCTTGCAAATGAGGAAACTGAGGCCCAGAGAGGTGAAGGGACAGGTCCAAAGTTACACAGTTAATAAATGTCTGCAGCACATCTGAATCTGGGTCTTCCTGACTTTAAATCTACTACTTTATTCATTATACTGCCTTGAGAGATAACAACAGAAGATTTTTTAAAACCCATGGCTATTTTACAGATATGTTTATTTTTCTTTTTGTTTATTTTTAGTGAGCAATTAAGTGAGCTTAATTGAGAGCACCTACTCTGCACCCACATGCACATTTAGTGTTGATGATGTCTAATTCATAGATCATAGACTCTAAGCCGAAAGGGGTTTTAAGGACCGTCTAGTCCCATTCCCTCACGTCGCAGATGAGGAAAATGAAGATCAGAGTGACAAAGGGCACAGGGTAGTCAGGGCAGAGCCCTGGGCTTCTGAGTCCAGATGTGCTCCTGCCATTACCCCAGGCTGCCTCCCTGTTCCACAGGGCACTCACTGATCCAGCCTCCCCAGCTCCCAGGGGCCCTCTCAGGGTGGGGCCGTGCTTCCTGTTCTTCCAATTAAGACTAAGAGCCTTCTCTGAAGTGTTCTGATTGCAATTGTCAGTAAACAAGAAGCAGTCTTCCCTCAGAAGACAGGATCTGAGCAAAGAGGAAGTATGAGGGTTTTGAGTGACCACATCAACATCTGGCATCGATGAACCAAAGTTTCACACTTAGAAATTTAGCCCTTTCGTGGTGCCTGTCTCCCATCCTGCCAGGCAGTGCTTTCTGCATTCAGTGTGAGGTGAGGTGGGTTGGGACACAAGGTACTAAGTGGGCTCAGAATCGGAGTTCAGCTGCCTAATGTTGTCGCTATATCACCCATAACTAGATGCCAAGAGAAGGAGCCCCAAAGATTTAAAATGACAATCAACCAACCTCAAACCACAATAAAGTTATTACCTCTCCACTCTCGTCTTCAGGTCAGTTAAAGAAGGGTGATTTGCTTCACCTTGTCCCCTTCTCACCCCTCACCACTGTTTTTCAGGTTCCCCTTGTCTATTGTCTTCCCCCACTGAATTCTAAGTTCTTCGAGGACTTCTTTGTATCTCCAGAACTTAGCACATAGTAGGGTACATCTGACACATAGTAGGTATTTAATATTTACTGATTGTGCAGGGCCACACATTTAATTCACCCACTTACCAAAAAATCCACCAGACTGTGTCAGGAGGGGATAGCTCCATAAAGTAACTTCATGTTTAGGAATACCATGGCCAGTTGCAATCTCTTTTGTGTTAGGTAACCAGATCAGAGAACAAATCTGTTTAAAATGCAAATAAACTATAGAATTGTGGCCATTTTCATTTCAGTCATAAACGCAGTCTGAAATACAATCTAAATAAAAGTCTAGAAAGAGTCTTTTCTACAGGAAAGAAAGTCTATTCTGATTCTACTCATTCAAACCACTGTAGAACAAGGAAGCCACCTATACCCTTGAGTACAGTATGAGAGGCATTGAGCTGGAATTGGTCTTTTGTCTAATTTCCCCAGCAAAGCAATGGAGAGAGTTTGGAGGAGATGAATGAAAAGAGGCAGGTTAAATAATGAAAATAGCGTTACTAGATGAAAGAGCTCTACAGGAGGAAATTTTGGTAAATTGACATTTTTGCATAATCAGTAAGAAAGGAAAGGTGTGATTTGGACTTCACCTCACAACAAAAGGTTATTTAAAATACTGGACGAACCAAAATGAACTGAATTGAGAAGTTCAAATCTGTTTCATGAGTTTACCTGTGATTCTGTACATGGAGTCTGGGTGCTGTTCTCAGTGTTTATATCCCAGACATGTAAATGTCCATCTTTCATGCCTCCTCCTATAGCAAGGATTTCAGACTGCCAAGAACACCAGTTCATAGCCTTAAAGTGTAAATAAGTTTTCATTTTGTTAAGTTCAAAAATTTTGCACAATTAATTAAAAGATCATTCCCTTCTGTAAGAACTGAGGACCCTATGAAATGGCATATGCATCAATTAGGTCAGTAGGTCAGTGTTAATTAGGCCAGTGTCTAAAGATCACTCTCTATTCAAGCTAATTATCAATCAACCAATAAGTATTTCTTGAGCAATTACTATGTTTCAAGCATTATGCACTGGGAATATAAAGAAAAGCAAAAACATGATCCCTGCCCTCCAGAAACATAGATACAGTGCAAATGGTGGGGGTAATCTCAGAGAAAAGGAGCTAGAAGTGGGGAGAACATCATATACTGACCCCCATATATACACACCTCAGTTCTTCCACCACTCTGACTCTGACAAATTCCCCACAGCTGCCATTACAAACTTCTCTCCTCCAGCCCCCAGCTCCATCCCTGTGCCTTCCTCATCACAATCTTATCTGCTACTTTCCTGAGAAGACCAAAGCCATTCATCATGAGCTTCTTCATCTCATCCTTTCTTCTACTCCTCCAAATCTACTTCTCCACCATTCCTTTCTTCCTTTCCTTTGGCCTCAAAGAATAAGGTGGTCTGCCTCCTTGTCAAAGCTAATGCTACCAGACTCCAATGACTCTGGAGGAGAGAGTGGGGCTGATGGCTCTGCACGGCTCTGCCTCACTTAAATTCAACTCACTTGCAAGTCAAAACATCATCCTCGTGACACCGTTGGTCCTCTTCAAAAACAAAGGGTGAACAAACAAACCACTCCGACTGTTCCCTGGCTCCCATGATCTTTCATCTCCTCTGGGACCTTACTCCATCATTCTCTTTCATCTTCAATCTCTCCCTCTCTACTGCATCCTTCTCTGCTTTCTATACACATGCTCAAGGCTGCCCCTGCTTCACTGCTAATAGTCCAGAAAGAGTGGTCTGACTCTTGCTTCTGCTCTCTCACCTCTCATTCATTCCTCAGCCCTAACCACTCTACACTAATTCCATGTTTCCAATCTTTCTCAGAGAGGCAGCATGGCACAGCGAGTAGAGAGTCAGTCCTGGAGCCAGGAAGATTTTGGTGCACAGATTTACATCTAATGGAGATCTGAGACACCATCTCATCCAACCTCCTGACTTTACAACTGAAGAAGGCTTAAGAAGGTTATGGGACTTGTTCATGGTCACACAGTGCTCAATTTCAAAAGCAGAATTTGAAATATATTCCTAGTGTGACATTGATAGAGTCACACTGCCTCTTCAAGTTCAGCCTTTGCAAGACATTGTCTGGGTGACCCTAGGCATATCATTTAATTTTTCTGTGCCCCAGGAAATTCTCTAAAACCATAAGTTGAAGAAGCAGGTGCTGGACCTTACTGGTGGAGGGGGTTTCATCATCAAGAGTTCCTAATACCAATGAAATCCCAGATCCAGTCCAAAAATATTCTTCCTTGACTCTTCTGCATTTCATACTGTTGACCACCTCCTCCTTTGCTTATATACTCTCCTTCCTGGTTTCCAAGACACTGCCTCCTCTTGGTTTTCCTCGTACCTACAGAACCACTCCTAACCCCTGGGTAGGCTTTGTGGGCTCATTGTCCCCTTCACACCCCCTAGGGGTAGTGTCCAGCAAGGCTCTGTCCTCATGCTTCCTCACTCCTCTCCTTTGACAAACACAGTACCGCCATGATTACTTCTATGTAAATAACTGCAGGATCCTTCTGTCAGACTCTTCTCTAACCTGAGCAGCAGCCTTCTCTCTCCAGCTGTCTGGTAGACATCACCTGAGCATCCAGCCAGCATATCAAATTAAAGGGCTTCCCATCTTCTCTTCCTTCCAAACCCAGTCCTTCTTCAGACTTCCTTATCACTGCTGATCACACTGCCATAGTTCTAGTCACCCAGACTCAAAACCTTGGTCTTTTTTCATTCCTTCTCTCTCACCTCCCAAATCCAATCAGCTATCACTGTGAAAGACACGTCCACAATTTCTTCTCCATCTGTCATTTTTTCTCTGCATATACTGAAAACACCTTAGTCTCAGGCCTATATCACCTCTTGCCTGAGTTACTGTAATAACCTTCAAAACAGGCTCTCTGCCTCCAGTCTCTCCAGTTACCAATGTGTCCTTCACACAGCTGCCAAAAATAATCTTCCTAAGGGAACCCTTCATCAGCATCAGGATGGAGATGAGAAATGAAAGATCATCCCCAGGATCCAGCAGCACTGAATTGTAAGATAGGGATTTCTGTGCCTTTCACAGAGATTTCTGGGAGAAAGAATCCAGAAGAGAAGCAAGACACATCAGAATCTGGGAGTTTGTCTTCCATCTTGGCACCCTGTGAATTTTTGGGGGGAGAAAAACAAAACAAAACAGCACTACTTAGCTGGTCTTCTGGTTTTTGCCCACCTGATATTTCATACAGACTGAGAGGTAACCATGACTACTGCACCTATTAACAATGCAACTTTTATTGGGCCCACAGAGATTCTGCGTGTGATGACAGATGTGGTGATGATAGGTCTGGTGAGATGACCCCAAATCCCTCTTAGTGATCAAAACTCTGTGCCATGACTGAGTAGGAAAAGGAAGCAGCAACAGTGAAGTCCTCCCACTGCTGCAGAATTTTATCTCAATTCTTCCTAAGAAGAAGGAATTAAAGGAGAAAACAGAGCTCTTGCTACAGATTGGCAACGCCCAGCACTTACTTTGTTTACACTCAGTGTCTCTGTTCTTTCTTTGCTATCATTTATTCCCACTGTTATATAATGGAAATAGCAACCACTTAATTTGTTTTGTATTGAATATTAATGATTAATATTTTGTGTTATATCCTTTTAATTGTAGATTACAACTGGAGGCTACCCCTCCAGAGAGATTTCCTTAGACAAAAGAGATTTTAGTTCCTTACATATGAAGGACATTCCATCCCCATTGCCTTAAGTTAATACAGAGCTCAATCATATCAGTCTGGTCACAGGAACCATGTTTAGGAACTTTCAGTGACTCCTAGAATAAAATACAATCTCTTGAGCATGTAATTTAAGGCCCTTGAAAATCTGTCTCCAAGTTTATTTTATATTTCTTTCACATATTTGCCGTATTCCAGTTAGCCTGGGTTTCTATCTAGTCCCTGGTCTCATCCTGCACTCTCCTGTTTCCACATCTACAGACACCACCCTAGTCATCTCTACTTGTTGAGATACTTTCATCTCTTCAAGATCTATCCCAGGAGCCACCTCCTCAATATCTGCCTAGCCAAAAGTTTTCTCTTCCTTCCTATAAACATGCAGGTGCTCTGCCCAAAGGAATATAAAATTTGATCGCTGAAACCCCACAAGATGGCATGGGGTTTACTGGCTAGATTTCTTTCTTAAGGACCATGCTCTAAACCCAAATCACTCTGACTCTCACTGACTTGTCAATAATAGGTGCCAGCCTAAGTCTCAGTTGGTGATTGTTTGGGCCCTGATGGCTCAGAGAGAGTATAAATCACAATTGTTTGTGTTTTGGCCAGAAACCCTAAGGATTTTCCCCTCCCAGATCGTTTTGTTTTTTTGACTAGGCAAAAGAGGCCCCATTTCTTTGTCTCATTTCTTGCCTAGCCTTAATCACTGAATGGGCATTGCCTCAGTCAGACTGAGACCTGGGAACGACCTTAGTTTAAAAATGCCAAGGTCTCCCATTGTATCTGGAATCAAGTCCAGTCATTCTGATCTGTGTCTTTCCACTATACCCAGATGGCTCTGGAGGAGAAAGTGAGGCTGGTGATTTTGCACAGCCCTGCCTCACTTAAGTCTAATTCACTTGCAAGGCATGGCCTCACCTCCCTGATGTCATGGTCCTCTCTGAGAACAAAGGACAAACAACAACAACAACAACAACAACAACAACCCATGGCCAGGTGAGGCCCAACACTCCTCAATGCTACCGTATTGCCCAGTAGTGTGAACTAGATTAAAATGAAATAGAGAAGTCGTTAACATAATGAAGCCCACATCGTGTTAATATTTGGCTTTCTAACTCAATATTCACCCACAAGGACCCTTATCCATGGGTTCCTACTGCTCTCTCCCCTTCCCACCCTGCCATTGCTCTTTGAGTTTGAAATCACCATCTTTCCCCTACCACATGCTAAAGTATTATGCTTCAGAGGAACATGACATAGTATAATGGAAGTAATTCTGGACTTGAAGTCAAGAGAGATGGGGGGTCAAACCATACTTTTGCCACTTATTGGCCATGTGATCATGGGCAATTCATGTGACTGCCCTGAGATTATTCTTCCTCATTTATAACATAGGCCTAATAATACCTGCAGCACTGACCTCACAGGACTATTGAGGGAAGTAAATTAGTTAATGCATGTAAAACACTTTGCAAGTCTTGAATTGCTATATAAATGTAAGCTATTATAATATGGAATGGGAGGGGGGATTGTTAGTGAGAATAAGTTCCTTAAGGGCTGGGGCTGTTTGCTTTCTATTTTTGTACCCTCAGTGACTAATATGCAATAAGTACTTAATAAACATTAATCAAATTGCATTTGTTGGAGTTGTCGATTAGTCCTTTTACAATCTTGTCTGATCCTTCATGACCTCTTTGGGAGGTTTTCTTGGCAAAGATACTGGAGTGTTTTGCCATTTCCTTCTCCAACTCATTTTACAGATGAGGAAATGGAGACCAACAGGGTGAAGTGACTTGTCCAGGGTCACACAGCTAGTAAGCACCTGAGGCCAGATTCAAACTCACAAAGATGAGTCTTCCTGACTCCAGGCCTGCCACTCTACCCACTGTACCATCTAGCTACCTCAATTTGTTGAATCAAACACTCTAACCAAAAAGAGCTTTTGACTTTCTTACCTTAACTGCTGTAGGATGATGCAGGGCTTTTAGTGGCTGACAGGATCTGGCACCAGGATCATAAGGCCATATATTCAATAGCCCATCAATACAACCACTGGAAAGCAGCTTACCATCTGGTGACCACTTCAGAGCACATATAGCTCGCTTATGGCAAAGTGTTCCAATGTGGTGCTGAGCTACTCGAACATCATAATGATGAATCTGGCCCAGTCTTGAACCACTGTATAGGAAAAAAAGCAGCATGGCTAACCATCTCCTCCCCGGTGACATTCAACTACATACACTGTACAAGAATTCTGAGACCATCAGGAAAACACAAAGAAGAGACAAGATTATCCAAAGATCCCTAAAAAGATATTTAGCAAGAATAGATGCTATTGACTCCTTGTGGTAGCAAAAACCAGGCAGGGAATGGCAAGAAAATGATGGTATTTGAATATATTCAAAGGTTTTTAATTTACTGATTTTCTAGTATTTTTAGTTGTGTTCCCAATTCATTGATTTGTTCTTTCTCTTTTTTGTTAATAAAAGATCCCCTTAAGAAGCACTTTAGTTGTATCTCCAAAACTTTGGAACGTTTTCTCATCATTGTCATTATCTTTAATGAATTTTTCTATTGCTTCTATGATTTCTTCATTGACCCAATAATTCTCTAGGATTGTTATTTAGGATTTGTTATTTAGTCTCTCACTGATTTTTAATACTTTTTAATGACTTAGTTGCATTACAATCAGTAAAGAATGTGTATAATATCTGCTTTTCTAAGTCTGTTAGATTTTTGTGTGCTAAGACATGATCAATTTTTGCAAAAATGCCACACACAGCTGAGAAATATGAATATTCCTTTTTCCACTCAATAATTGCTAAAGGTCAATCACATTTATTTTTTCCAAAATTTTATTCATGTCATTAACTTTCTTCCTGTTAATTTTTTTTTGTTTAGATTTATCTAGGACTGATGGGAGTAAATTGTGACATCTTATTATGATAGTCTTATTGTGGGGAGCAAATGTGTAAAGAATTCAGATAAATTCATAGCATAAAAAAATATAATTAAATATTATTGTGCAGCAAAAAAATATGACTAAGGGGCGGCTAGGTGGCATGGTGAATAGAGCACTAGCCCTAGAGTCAGGAGGACCTGGGTTCAAATCCAGCCTCAGACACTAAACAGAAGAACTAGCCGTGTGACCTTGGGCAAGTCACTTAACCCCAATTGCCCTCCAAAAAGCAAAAAAAAATGATGACTATGGGAAGATTTGTATGAATTAATGCAGAGCAAGATAGAAACTAGAGAACAATATACACAATGAGTAAAACAATATAAGTTTTTAAAATCACTAAAAGAAACTCTGAGTAACAGGAAAAAATTAAAGATCCCAAAGAAAAGATAACAAAGCATACCTTCTCGCTCTTGGCAGAGAGCTAAGGGACTAATAGGTCAAAATTTTGTAAACATGATCAAATATAGAATCTGTAACAGATTCCCTTGTAAAAAACAAAAAAGAAGGGTTTAATCTGGAAGAACAGTAGGAAATGAATGTCATATAAAGATAATAGACATTAATAAAACATTATTTTGTCTTCTTTTTTTTGGAGGGGGAAAGGCAGGGCATTTGGGGTTGATTTGCCCAAGGTCACACAGCTAGTGTGTCAAGTGTCTGAGACTGGATTTGAACTCAGGTCCTCCTAATTCCAGAGTCAGTGCTCTATTCACTGTTTCACATAGCTGCCCCCTACAAAACATTATTTTTAAAAATAATATTTAGGGGGGAAATCTGTGGCCTTGAGGCTACATGCCTTCTAGGTCTTTGGGTATGACCTTTTAATTGAGTCCAAAATTTACTGAACAAATCCTTTTATTAAGTGGATTTGTTCTGTAAAGTTTGGATTCCGTCAAAGGGTCGCACTTGAGGACCTAGAGGGCCACATGTGGCCTCAAGGTAGCAGGTTCCCACCCCTGTTGAATAGATGCTATTAGTCACTTCCAACTCATTTGGAAATCCTTTGAATAACTAAGAATGAAACTTCTGCCTGAAATTTCCTTTTTGGAGATAAATTGGTTTGTGATAGACCTAAAATTTTTAAATTAAGAAATAGAACAATGTTCCATAAAACTTAATTTAATCCAAAAGCAACGAAAATCATAGCAATAATCACATGATTTCCAGAATGACCACCAACTAGTGCATATGGAAGAAAAGCCCTTCTACAGAAAGCTTTTATTTGGAAGGAGTTTTACATTTAAACAATATAGTCCTGAATACTGAGCCCACAGGTTTCAAGAGCAACATGTGCAGAAAGATCATCACTAAGACCATTTCTACAGCTGAATACCTGAAGATATAAAAATACAACGATCTTTGACTCATAGATCTTTTTAAAAATTGATTAATTTTGCTAGCACCATCCCACTGTTCAATTACCACACACACACACACACACACACACACACACACACACACACACACCTCTGCAAAATGTTTACACATCATTGGCTCCATCCATGTATTTCTCACCTGCTGAGGACATAGTGATTCCAGCTCAAAGCCCCAACTACTGAAATATGACCAACCATATTTCTCAGCATCTTTTTAGTCTCCACATCCCATAGCTGGGGGTAGAAAAGAAATGAATAGGATCATAACCACATCAGTGTTCTATTGGTGCTTCTACAATCCTAATTCAATCTGTGCAAGTTGGCTCTTAATAGGTCAGTTAATTTTGAGGAGGCCATTGTTCTGTTGGCTGACAGTCAAGACAGCATCCTTATCCCCAGTCATACCCCTCTCTAGTATTAAAGGAGTCAGCAAACTTGTCGTTCTAGCTGCAATTTGCCTACAAGCAGATCATAAAAGTCAATTGGTCTCCTCTGTGTTCCCCATAGGAAGTCAAGTACTTGTTTCTTTAAGGGTCCCCTAGCCAGCCGTGTTGCCAGTATTCTGATCCATATGATGAATGAAATTTATAATGTTGTGCAATTCTTCCTTGCACAAAATATAGGACATAAGAAGAAAGCTTGACCCACATCAAAGGAAGGAAAGAAGAAAAAGAAAGTGAGGGAAGAAAAGGACAACAGGGATGCTTTAAACTTTGCAGGAAAGAATTTTAATGCCACCTCCCCTTAATCCACAGCAGCCTCAAGTCCTTCTCCTATTCAAGAGTTTACATTTCATATTAATCTACCAATTAAAAGAAGTTTTGAAAGATCTAAAAATTGTTGGTCCAACATGACCAAAAGAGTATGTAAGACAAAACATCCAGTACCTGTACTTCTCCCTCACTGGTGCCAACGGCCAGGCAGGCTCCCTCCTTGGTCCAGGAAACTGAGGAGATATAGTTGGACCAGGGGCTCAAGTCTATGCTTCCCATCCCATCATGGCTTTCACCATTCCAGATGTGTACAGCAGACCCAAGGGCAAGAGCAAGAAGACCTTCAGAATTCCAGTCCAAGATATTTAGATCTGGAAGGAAGAAAAGAAGGAAAGAAGGAAGGAAGGAAGGGAGGGAGGGAGGAAGGAAGGAAAGAAGGAAGGAAGGAAGGAAGGAAGGAAGGAAGGAAGGAAGGAAGGAAGGGAGGGAGGGAGAGAGGAAGGGAAAGGAGGGAGGGAGGGAGGAAGGGAGAGAGGGAGGAAGGAACAAAGAGGAATGAAGGAACAAAGGAACGAAGGAATGAAACGATAGAAAGAACTAAATAAATCATTTTCTTTAGCAATAACAGAATCTAAAGTAAACATCTCTTAAATGTACATAAGTGAGATAAAGTCATTATCTGACTTTTTCAATGCATTTAATATTAATTCTGTGAGGCATGAGGGGGCAGGCATTATTATCCCTATTTTATAAATGTGGATTTGCCAAGTGATGGGAGAAGAGAACAGAACCCAAATATACACACCAATGATAGTCCAGGAAGCAATTCCACTTTTTGGTTAGGTCAAGGGAATCTGATAAGAGGGTACCTTAAGGAACAGGATACTTTCCTTTACTACTTAATTAGTACATGAGCAACACACCACACAGTTCCCCAAAATTACAAACATGTTGCTCTTATGATATATCATATGATGTATTTGAAAGGAGACATCACCTCAAACCCCCTCCACCACAAGGAGACTGACTATCAAGGGGAGAAAAAAACGTATTCAACCTTTTATTTTGGGTCTTTCTGGAGACAATCAGGGTTAGGTGACTTGCCCAAAGTCACACAGCTAGTAGGTGTCTGAGGCCAGATTTGAGCTCAGGTCCTCCTGACTTCAGGGCCAGTGTGCTAGCCATTACACCACCTGGCTTCCCACTATTTAATTGTATAAAACAAGAAAGCTTCCAGTGTTCCTTTCTAGTCTATGCTATTAGAAATCTCTTGCTACTGAAATAAATCATATTTGATTACTTATTAAAATGCACCAATCTAGATTCTTTATCTAAGAGACAAGCTGCTTTCCTGATTTCTACCTCATGATAATCACAAAAAATAGAGTCAAATCTCAATTACTCACACCTAGGGCAGCTAGGTGATCCAAATTCAATCTGGTCTGAGATACTAGCTATGAGACTCGGGAAGGTCCCTCAACCAGAGTTTTCTCAATTATAAAACCAAAAGCACCAAAACCAAAAGGGTTGTTGTACAGATCAAATGAGATATTTGTGATGCATTTAGCACAGTACCTGGCACTCAGCAGGTGCTATATAGAGGCTTATTTTCTCTCTCCCAGCTAGGTTTGCCCACCACATAGTTTTCCCTCAATATTCCTGTTCGTACTATCTCTATTTGTTCTATAGCTTCATTCAGGCATAGAAAAATCCTTGTTTTTTTTTCCAAACAAGCTATTTAACTTTCTCTCCTTAACCCTACCAAAAGTTAATGTGAACTTAGGTAGTGACCTCAGTCTTTGGGAGGCTGGGACCTGAGCAATGGGTCTATAGTATCCAGATTCAAAATCAGGTCAAGACATAGCAATCTAAAGAGAAAGTTTGTTGGCACAGTGGATAGAGCACTGGACCAGCTTAGAAAATTGCTCACTCGGTGACCCTGAACAAGTCACTTAACTTCTGTCTGCCTAAGATTCCTCAGTCTATAATAATGGTTGTCAGATTTCATTTATTATTGTAGCTAGCACTTATATAGGGGTTTAAGGTTTACAAAGTACCTTAATATGTTATTTCATTTTATTCTCACAACAACTCTGGGAGGTAGGAGCTATTATGATGTCCATTTTACAGATAAGGAAACTGAGACCATGTAATTGCCTATAGCTATGACAACAGGAAATTTTCTAAAATTACAATATCTAAAGCATCCCTATAAAACATATCTAAACAATATCTAAAACATTCCTATAAAAGGTAAAAGAGGGGCGGCTAGGTGGCGCAGTGAATAGAGCGCCGGCCCTGGAATCAGAAGGACCTGAGTTCGGTAATTCACACAAACAAAAAAACCTAGCCGTGTAACCTTGGGCAAGTTACTTAACCCCAGTTGCCCTAAAGGGGCGGCTAGGTGGCGCAGTGAGTAAGAGCGCCGGCCTCGGAGTTGGGATGACCCGAGATCAAATCCGGCCTCAGAAAATGAGCACCCACACATAAATAATGACTAGCCATGTAACCTTGAGCAAGTTACTTAACCCCAATTGCTTTAAAAAAAATTTAAAAAAAAAGGTAAAAGAATAAAGTAAAATTGTTTTTAAAAATCTATTGCTATAAGTAGTAAAAAGGTGTCTTTATTCACAAATATTCAGCCCATGTCCTATCTCATTTCTATGATATATTCAACACACATGTACCTGCTCTACCTGAATGCATTCTGTACCATTAGTTTTCTATTAGATTGCTTGATCTTGACCCAATTTAGAGTCTAGACAACACAGATTCATTGTCTGGGTCCTAAACTCCCAAAGACCCCACAATCACCATGTCACTGTATACTCTGGATGCCCAGTGAGCCAGCTGCTAGCACAATATTTGACCTTTGATTATTTTGCTAGTTCTGGCCAAATCAAAAGCAGAATTATCTGTTTCCAAAGGGAATGGGAACAGAGACACAGAGACAAAGACAGACAGAGAAGGAGAGAAACCTAGAAAGAGAGAGACAACTTGGTTAGAACCTGCTTTGATGGTTTATTATACTCTTTAAATCCATAAATACACATTGATATGTGCATATAAATATAACCATCATGCTAAACACACCCAGGAGGGTGAAGTCCTATTTTATGAATGCTTTTTCAAAAAGCATTCAATAAATATTGGTTGATTGATTGATTTGAGAAAGAAAGACAGAGACCAAGAAACACATAGAGACAAACAAGCAAAGAGACAGACAGAGGCAGAGAGTAAAAAAAAAAAAATACTTGTCCCATCCCCCAATATCAGCACTTAGAAACATAGTAACTACCATATTAATCATTTTTCACATTGTGTGCCATTTTGGAAATTGGTATGCAAAAGACTAAATTACTTTTCCAGACCCAAAAAGTGAGTTAGTTCCAGAGGCCAGGAGAGAAAGCAGAACTCCAAATTCTACAACCAATGACCCAGTGTGTCTACACTCTGAATTTCACTGCTCACTTCTACCTTTCAATTTATCTGCTGAGAGAAGAAAGAGGAAAAAACTCACAGTAGTCATCTCGTAGGCCAGTAAGATGAATCTTCACCTCTGGCTGGAGTACAAGATGCTTCGTGTCGCTGAAACTTTGATGATGCACAGACTCCTCTCTGTGAATTCCATCTCTGCAGCCTGCAAGGAACAAATCAAAGATGAGCCCATCCCACACTCCACTGTGGTCCTGGGAACATGGTCAAATATTTCCTCATGCATATAAAGAGGTGCCAGAGATGCAGGGAAAGTGAACATCCTGCTACACTATAAAATGGGAAAGGGTAGAGAGCAGTAGTAACTGAAATCAGAGGTGTTATTATTATTATTACCAATAAAAAGACATTTTCTAATATAAGGGATATACATGGACATCAGTGCACCTTAGGTGGTGAATTGCTCAAGAGCAGAGACTGCCTTTTGCCTTCTTTATAGCCCCAGATCTTAGCACAGGCCCCGCACATAGTAGGCACTTAGTAAATACTTAATTGATTGCCTGACTGCCTGACACATGCAAATAATAACCCATCTATAATTTAGTAGAAAAGCCTTAGGGAGTTGCCTGAGAAACAGAAAGGGAAATCGTCCCTATGTTGTCCACAGAGGTAGCCTCAGAGGCAACATTTGAATCCAGGACCTTTTTGATTTTAGGTCCAATATTTTATTCACACTGTCTCACAACAAACTTACATATACAATATGTCCAAGCAATACAACTTGGCCACAACACGCTTTGGCTGTTTACTATTTATTTTGCTTGAATCTACAAATCCACATTGACATTTGTGTATTGATATAAGCAGCATGCCAAAATTCACCTGTGAAAGTGAAGCCCTTTGGTGAGCACTTTTCACAAAGCATTCAGTAAACACTGGTTGACTGACTGATCCACTTCTGTGCTTCATTACCTCTGTATCAAGGCATCTAAAGATAGTTTCCAGTTCATTTTACCTATGAGAATCGGCAAATAGAAAACTAATTCTGTCTACTTTCAAGATACAGTCATTAAAATGTTGATAGTATCAAGTTCTCATCAAAAGACACTTCCCCCCCAAGGTAAAACCCACAGGACAGTGGTTTCTGCTTCTTTAGTGTGGTGGACGTGGAGAGCTATGCAACCAGCACAGCGGTCCTGTAGTGGAGTGGCTAATGAGACAGTGAATATGGGAGGATCACAAGTGAGCCCCTACCACATGTGAGCCGCCATTTGTCAGCTGAGGAAATCCACAGGCACGTACAGAACACGGAGAGACAGCCAGAAACACCCCTGTTCTACTCATGGGTCATTACAAAAAAGACCCTCGGAGCCTCCTCTGCCCTCAACCACCTCCAGTACAAATCATGCTGATTCCTTTTCTTTTGTTAAACTGAAAGACTCAAACCTAGTCCAGGTTTCCAAAGTGTGGGATTGATTGATTAGAACCAGGGCACTTAGCTTTTTTTTTTTTTTTTGTCTCATTTGGTCTCATTTGGCCCTTTGGCAGTCTGGTGAATCCTAGGGACTCTTCAGAATAATCTTTATAAATAATCAAAGGCTATGCTAACTTCCAGCTAGAGGTCAGTAATTTTTTTCCCATGCAAGTTCGAGGACCCCAACAAATCTAGAAGTTTAACCCCCCCAGGTCAATAACTCCTATATTAAAACCATGGAAGAGAATTCCAGCAAGGTTTTTTCACTTATTTGGAAGCAAAAAAGCCATCTTTTTTCCCCCAAATGTTGGATTTTTGCTCAGTGGATTGCAGACTCTGAAGCCAAGGGACCAGGGTAAAGTTAATAAGTTCTTTATGAGGTAATCAAATGTGGGCTGCAGCTGCAGACTTAGACAACCTCAGGCCAGATGTGTCTTCATGCCAAAAATCCCCTAGAATGTCAAAATGCAGACACAGGATAGAGCCCTCTTTGCCTCAACCTGCTACACAATTTTTGGACCAAAATCAAGTATTTAGAATCTTACTAAAACACAAGCTTATTGCTGGTCACATCAAAAGTGGAAGTAGAGGAGACATTTTCTCCTCTCCTTTTCACCTACACATTTCCCCAAAGCCCCTGATATTTGTGTTTGATTATAAAGAGTCATCCTGAAAGCAGAAATCTCAAAGATCTGGCCCCAGCTTTCCCCACTTTCCCAAATTTAAATTCCTGCACACCTAAAAGACTATGCTAAATGTCTGAAGCTTGTGCCTCCATTCTAATGTATAGCTGGCTATACTCTTGTCCCTATTTGGCACCTGGAAAAACTGAGGAATGGAGAATGAATGATTACATAAAAGTTTAAAGAAGGAGGCTGGGGAATTAGGATTCAGGGCTTCTAACGCCTAATCAATCCTGAGCATATTTAATGGTGACCCTTCCAAAGCAACCTAGACACTTACTCCAGAAGGAAATGTATCTGGCAGGTTTCCTAGACATTCATGAAAAGAACAGCTAGTTCTCCCAACTCCCAATGATGTTTCCACCCAGAGACTAGGTTGCTCACCAACCATCTCCCAAAGACATGACTTCCACCTATGAAACCTCTGGTGGAACCCAATGTAGCCTGAAGGGACAATTTGACATGGTTATAGCTTCCAGATTTCCTGACTGCATCTTGAGGTACAGGGGTACCATTCAAGCAAGGTCTTTGGGCTCAAGGGACAAGCTAAAAAGTCACAGAAAGAACTCTAAGGGAGTCTCCAAGGCTCAGCTGACTCAACAGAGAATACCATCCACACCCTTCCTCCTCCAAGGAAGCAGCAATGATTCCTTTCTGTGCATAACCTCTAGGTCAGACCAGGAGAAGCTATTGAGGGTCAGCTACTCAGTCAGTTAAAGGGTCATTACTAGAAGCCTCTGGGTCATGTGGAAAAAGTGCAAAAGTCAGTCAAGTCAATCAAAAGGCAAGACCCCAAGGTAACAGCCTACTTTTTTCCTTTTCCTGTAGGTATAACCACTAACAACTACCCCCAGCCCAGAAGAAAGATTTTAAGATTTCTTTTTTTTGCAGCAAAGGAGAATTTTTGCTTAAGGTTCAAAGTTTCTGGTTATGCCCCAGCCCTCTGTCATGCCTATGCCACATTGAGCATGCTTAGGGATAGATGTTGTATACTTAAGAAAGTGCTTTAGGTCTCAGAAATCCCAGAGGACAGTTATCATCAGAGAACGCAAGTTCCTCTCTATGTTCTTGGCACGTCCACCTCACTAGAGATGCCTATCCTCCCAAGAGGAAGAAAGCCCAAACCAACTAGTCAGGAGTGTGGATAGTATTAAGGAGACAAAATAAAAAGAAGGGTGACTAGGATCACAGAGCAAGAGCAAGAAGGGACCTCAGAGGGCATCCAGTCCAGCCCCTTTTTACAGATAAGGAAACCAAGGCCCAGAATATTAAGGGACTTGTCCAAGTTTCAGAGGTGGGATTTGAATGCAGGTCCTCTGACTCCAGAATCCTTTCCATATTGCCTCAAAAAGAAAAGAATTTCTACAACTTGGGGCAGCTAGGTGGCGAAGTGAATAGAGCACCAGCCCTGGAGTCTGGAGGACCTGAGTTCAAAACACAAAAACTAGCCATGTGACCTTGGGCAAGTCACTTAACCCCAATTGCCCTCCAAAAAAAAAAATTCCTACAACTTGACAGAAAGAAGATGGATTAAAAAAAAAAACTTTTCTCTGAGCTTCTTTAGGCACTACCCATATGCTCTACTTTCTCCTATCTTTCCAACACAGACCTTTCCAAAGGCAGGTGGGTCTCTCACAAATCTGCATTTTTCCAGTGACATTCCAGAGCTCCTTAAGGGCTGACGGCAGCGGGGTGAGACACCTCTGAAAGTAAACAAAAGCAAAGGCTAGACAAGTTTCAAACATAGTGAAAAATGTGAGGCTACCATGGATAATTCTCTAAAAGGTTCAGATTCAGATAGAAGAAACTGCCTTTGGACTAAAAGCTGATATACCTCCCAAGCATTCAAATATCATGTTAACAATCAATTAATAAGGGGCAGCTAAGTGGGACAGTGAATAGAGCACCAGCCCTGGAATCAGGAGGACCTGAGTTCAAATCCAGCCTCAGACATTTGACACTTACTAGCTGTGTGATCTTGGGTAGATCCCTTAACTCCAATTGCCTTGCCTTTCCCCCTCCCCCCAAAAAAACAATTAATAAGCATTTATTAAGCACCTACTATATGCCAGGTATTGGGCTTAGCTCTGAGGACACAAAGAAAGGCAAAGGACAGTCCCTGACCTCAAGGAGCTTACAATCTAATGGGGAAGCAACATGAAAATAGCTGTGTGCAAAGAAGATTTGGACAAGATAAATTAGAGGTTTTCAATAAAGGGAAGGTACTAGCATTAAAAGAGACCAGAAAAGGCTGTAGGACCTTCACTGATATTTTAAGGAAGCCCAGGAAGCCAGAAGGTAGAGATGAGGAGAGAGAACATTCCAGGCTTGGAAATGCACATTCAGGAGGAGTGTCACATATAAGGAACAGCGGGGAGACCTGTGTCATTGGGTTTCAGAGTAAGCAGAGGAAGGAAGAGGCGGGGTTAGATATGAGAAGACTGGAAAGACAAGAGGGGGCAGGTTACTAAGGGCTCTAAAAGCCAAGCGAAGGATTTTTTATTTGATCCTGGAAGTAATAAGGAGTCAGAATTTAATAAATTGGGGGGAGGGGGGAGCAGTGTCATGGCCACAATCCTCCTCTTGGAAGATCACTTTGACAGCCGAGTGGAGGATGGCCTGGAGTGGAGAGAGGCTTGAGGCAGAGAGACCAACCAGCAGCCTATGGCAATTTGTTGCTGTTCAGTCATTTCAGTCATGTCCCCTTTCAGATCACTCTTTGTAATCCCATTTGAGGTCTTCTTGGGAAAGATACTGGAGTGGTTTGCCATTTCCTTCTCCAGCTCATTTTACAGATGAGAAAACTGAAGTAAACAGGGTGAAGTGACTTGCCCAGGGTCACACAGCTAGTAAGAATCTGAGGCCAGATTTGAACCCAGGAAGATGAGTCTCCCTCTGCCGAAACACCTAGCTGCACCAATAATCCAGTTATAAAGTGATGAGGGCCTGCTCCAAGGTGGTAGCTGTGCTGGAGGAGAATATCATGTATTTTAACTTTACAAACATTTGGCAAGCCTGTACTCTTCACAGGGTGCAGTACTAGGGATACAAAGAGTAAACTGAAACATGCCCTGCTCTCAACTGAGGACACTCAACATGTATGCAAGCAAGCAAATACAAAGTAATCTCAAGAGAATTTGTGTATATGTACTGAGCCACACAGGACATGGCACCGGGACTGTGACTGGAAGGAAGCATTCCAGGAAACAGAAGGAGAGAGAAGGGCTACATTCCAGAAGGAAGGACCACTTTCCAAGATCTGGAGGCAGGAGATAATGCCATGTGCCCAGGAAGGGCTGGCAGGCCAGTGGGACTGGCACAGAGATGGAGCAAAGTCATGTGTGTAATGGAGGTAATCAGCTAACAGCTGCAAAGCCACCACCATCCAAGGCCCATGTATCACCCATGGGGCTCGATACTGAGGTGCCCAAGCTTTGGGCTAACTAAACTCCTTCTGTCCCATGAAAGAAGCAGGGCCAAGGAATGTCTCGGGACACTGGGTCACTGAAACAGGAAGAGCTGTCCACTCAGCATAATAAAGGGAGAAAACAATTTTGCCTCCCCCCCTTTTCCTTCACCTCTCCCTTTTCTCCTTCAACTCCCCCTCTTCTCCTTTACTTCTCCCCACTTTCCTTCACTTCTCCCCTTTTGCCTTCACCTCTCCAGAACATATATCATGGAACCAGGAATGTGCTGGATCCTGCTCAAACCACATCTCTTGAGAAGAATATTGTTAATTTTTTTTCTGCTTTTTGAAGGGCAATTGGGGTTAAATGACTTGCCCAAGGTCACACAGCTAGTAAGTGTTAAGTGTCTGAGATCACATTTGAACTCAGGTCCTCCTGACTCCAGGGCCAGTGCTCTATTCATGGAGATACCCAGCCACCCCCTTTTATATTTTATTTATTTATTTATTTTGCTTTGAAAAATATTGTTAAATTTTTAGAGTATTTACACTTTGGAAATCCGCAAATGCTACAAATGAGGGCTTGAATTATTGTTCCATTGATTGCCTCAGCTTAAGAAACTGATATAGAAAGAATCTTTACATGTAAATGAAAAAATAAAATATTATTTACAAAAAAAAAAAAAGAAAGAAACTGATACAGAGGGGTGGCTAGTGAAACAGTGAATAGAGCACTGGCCCTGAAGTCAAGAGGACCTGAGTTCAAATTTGGTCTCAGACACTTAACACTTAACTTTGGGCAAGTCACTTAACCCCAACTGCCCCTCCAAAAAGCAAGAAAGCAAGAAAGCAAGAAAGCAAGAAAGCAAGAAAGCAAGAAAGCAAGAAAGCAAGAAAGCAAGAAAGAAAGAAAGAAAGAAAGAAAGAAAGAAAGAAAGAAAGAAAGAAAGAGAGAGAGAAAGAAAGAGAGAGAGAGAGAGAGAGAGAAAGAGAGAAAGAGAGAAAGAGAGAAAGAGAGAAAGAGAGAAAGAGAGAAAGAGAGAAAGAAAGAAAGAAAGAAAGAAAGAAAGAAAGAAAGAAAGAAAGAAAGAAAGAGAGAGAGAGAGAAAGAAAGAAAAGAAGCTGATGGAGAAAATGCTAATAATGCAGATTAAATTAAATTGAAAATGTCCTGCATGCTTTTTGGGAGGTGGGGGGGTGGGTGGAGAGGGAAGCTTGTTGTTAAACATTTACCAGCACACCACTGCATGGAACCAGCTCCTGGAATCTCCATTACATATGAAACAAGACTGGGAGGGTTGATGGGAGCCAGATTGTAGAGGATTTTAGAAATCAGACTGAGAAATCTGTATTTCTGACATTTAAAAAATAAAAACACAAATTATTACTTTTCTTGTGGCAATAAGAATATTTTCCTTAAGGACTTGTCCTGGGAGATGAGTAAAATCACCTCTAATTTAGCTTAATCCCCTATGTACTGGACTAGACTTTTAACATTCTTCCCATTTTTTTGGTTTGCTTTTTTTAGCGATGAATCAGTAAATGGGAACAGAAATGAGTAGTAAAGCCACAGAATACAATCTTAACCATGTTGCCAAACAGAGGAGTAGCTCTGGCGCAAGTGGAAGCGGGGGCAGTGGCACAGTCATCTCAGCTGGGGGGCAACTGAGAAAGAAGATGGGAGCTCAAGGACACCAGGAGGTTCTTAAACTGCTGAAGAAATCCTTTTTATTCCTAAGAATCTGTGAATGGGGAAACTGAGGCTTGTAAAACTGTTTTCATGGGCAAGAGGTCTTCGCCAAGCTTGGTTTTTGTCTAGCTGGATGCTTGAGTGCCTCAGATACTTACTATCTGACCCTGGGCAAGTTACTTAACCTCCATTTGCCTTAATCCACTGGAGAAAGCACTCCAGTATCTTTGCCAAGAAAACCCCATGGACAGTATGGTCCAAAGGGTCACGAAGAATAAGCTCTGACTGAATGGACTAAACAACAAGTTTTTGTTGTTTCTGTGTCCCTGGCAATAATATTAGGATATACAAACACTTTTGTACTTCTCGATTCTGGTCCAGATTAGAAGAAGCCAGATTAACAAAAAGTGGCAGATCAAACAGTTTGCCAGTGATTTTTTTTTTTTGAGGCCCAGAAACAACTTTTTTAGTTGTTTGTTTCAGAGAAGACCTGGGTCAGAAAGATGCCTCTGAAATGTACAGCCTGCTGAACATCTGCATGACTTACCGGGCTGTGTCAAGGAAAACAATCAGCCATCTGACAGATGCTTTTTTCTTTAGGCATTCGAAGTTCTCCCAATGTATCTATAAATCCCTAATGTTTATGAAGGTTACTCTTACTCAGAAGTTCAGGGTTGCTCTTACCCATGATCTTCACAGTCCTGTTTCTTCTGACTCCCATGAGAACCACAAAAGTGTCTAAGCTACTGCCAAATAAAAACTATTTCTTCTTTCCATGTCTCAGAGGCTGCTCTCTCCTAGACATTTTATTCATGGCTTAAGCAAATCCACTTAAGAAAGTAATTTGGCAGAGAGCTAATCGGATTACTAGAATTTTCACCAACTCTAAAGTACAGACACTTATGTGGAAAATTGACTAAGAGACAGCAGGAAACAACCTTTTAGGACCAGAGAAAGACCACACATGTGTCCACAGGAATCTAGAAGAGATGTTTTTCTGGATCTTTACTATTCTTTCCTGCTATGTTGACTTCACATTTCCAAGTTCAGCAGACACACACACAAAAAAAAAGCTATAGAGGTTAGCGTGACAAATTCCATCAGTAATTCACATCCTTTTATCCAGAAGAATGGAAGTTTTCCCAGGGCAAAGATTGTTTTTAACTTGTATCCCCAGCATCTAACACCATGCCTTGCACCTAGTAAGCATTTAATGCTTTTTTAATTGAATTATCATGCAGAGGGTCCATTATTGCTGGAATAAAAGCAAAAGAGGTTTAATAATGGCTCTAGGTGCTGTGATAACAACAAGCACCTTAATCCCACAAATGTGTCAGCCAACCCACTGCTCACTTTGCTGTTGCTGTTATCTCTGTTCTATTATGTCAGAGTTAAATCAGGAATCCAAGACTAGTGGGGCCCTGAATGGTCCATTAATTTGCAGAGAGGATATGAACAGGCAGTTGACACTAGCATAAGGTCAGCAGTGCCCCCTTAGGCAGCATGATACAGTGCATATAGCATATAGGCCTTTTTTTGAGTGGGTTCAAACCATTAAAGTCTATTTTCAGATTACGTTAATGTTATGTTAATAGCACAAGAAATGCTTATCCCAAAGTAGGAATGGAAGAATTACCTCTGATTCTAATCTTAAATTCATTTCTGAATTCAGGGTTTTGTCTAAATTAAAGATTTTCATTTACCCAGCTCAGTTCCTGTTTTGAAAACGAAATATTGAGGGTTGTCACTTTCTTCACACTAAGATCAGACTGAAAGCATACCTAGTCTTGATGCTTCAATGCAATGTATTAACAGCTCCCTGCAAGAGGTCCCCAAGGTGTAAAATTTGGTGGCAAGGTACATCCTGACAAGAACCGAATGATACAAGATCCTACCCACAGCATGTCTTGTTTTCATTATTTAATAACTTACATTGGTAAAGTGCTTTGAAATCAGTAATCACAATCCTCAGAAATTGGAGTTAATCTTTTGTAGAGCATACATGGCAGCACCTAGGTCATTGGTGGAGAACCTACTGCCTTGAGGCCACATGTGGTCTCCCCTTAATAAAAGGATCTGTTCTGTAAAACTCGGACTCAGTCAAAAGGCAGCACTCAAGGACGTGAAAGGCTACATGTGGCCTCAAGGTCAAAGGTTCTCCACCCCGACCTAGGAAGACCTTCATCAATTTCCCAAGGCCAATTAGCAGTGTCTACTTCTTCCCTCCTCTCCTGGCCTTACTCCACTCAATCTCAACATCAATAATGCTTACCTACCTGACTTTTCAGAGCAACATTTTTCTGCGAATTTCTCCATTGTATATTTGATGATTCCCAACACCTTAAAACAGCATCATTCCTTCTTAAATTTGCTACCGCACAGGTTTTCCAAAACTGATCACTGGGAGATCCTGAAAACACAATTTGATTTTTATTTGTAAACCAGAAAAGAGGCCCCACCCCTTCCAATGAAAATTTCGAGAAAGGAATTATCCTCATTCAGGGGGCCAAGTTCAAATAGGAGGCTGCCCTGAAGGTATCTCTACACAACAAGGAACACAACCTGATTAGGAAAACCTGATAAGTCCCAGTCCAGCACATGCAAGGTCACAGAGTTACTACACTCTGAAGACTGAGGAGGATTAATTTCTTAAAACAACAAATTGTGACCTATATTGGTTACTGCAGTCACAGGATTATGCAATCTGTGTCAAAGAACTTGGCCTGAACACAGGAATGGCTACAACAAAACTGCTTTAGCTCAAGAGTTAGAGTCCAAAATCCAACATGCTATGTTTGGGGAAAAGAACACTGTCAACCCACACTTTTGACCATAATAATAATTAAAACTGACACTTATAAACCGCTTTAAAGTTTACAAACTATATATACACACACATTATTTCTTCTGAGCTAAACATGCTTGGAGGTAGCTATCATTAACCCCATTTTATATATGAGGAAATTAAGGTTCAAGAAAGATAAATGACTTGCCAATGGTTACATAGCAATAAGGGTCAGGGCTAAGTCTTCTAGATTCCAAGTCTAAGAATTTGCCCACCCTGTCATAGTGCATCCCAGTAGATTAGCTAGAATCTGACAGAATACTATTGCTTTCTCAGAAAATCATTAATTAACCTTTGCTTCGTCATTAACAACAGGCCCCACCCCTTCATGAGCAAGCCATTTAGTCCCTCTGCCTCAGTTTGCTGAAATGTCTTTGCCCTCAATATTTTAGGAGAATGTTCTGAGCATAACTCATAGGTCAATAGAAAAGCTGTTAACTTTTAAGAAGGTTGCAGTATGTTATTCACAATGATTTACATACATAGGAAAGGGGGTATTACTTTATTAGCTAATTAATGAAAACACATTTACTGTATGCAAAACATGGCATTAAATGGTGGGACCATATATAGAAAATGAAGATAATCCTTGCTCTCTTTGTTTACATTAATAGGGGAAGACAACACACAGGACGTTTCAACCACAAGTCAAAAGGAAAGGCCAAGTGATCCTTATGGTAATGTGGCAAAGCAGGTATCACAAAGCAGCGTGGTACAGGAGAAAGAGCTTTAACTCTAGAATCAGACATCCTGGGTTCAAATCCCATCTTTGATGCTACTACCCCTGAAACCTAATCCACTTAATCTGGTGGGTCTCCATTGGTAAAATGAGAATGCTGGACTAGATGGCCACTGAGGTCCCTTCCAGCTCTAGAGTCATGATCTTATGTTATCAGAGACAGATATTGCCAGAAAAGTAGGTGGAGTAGCCACAAGTGGAGAAAAAGCAAGCATCCTGTAGCCAAAAGGAGGGGGGAGAGAGAGCCAAAGCTCTACCCTGGTAGCCACAAAATGATAAAAGAAATAAAGGAAGACCTCTGGGGCATAGGTTCTAAACCTGGGGTCCACAAACCTGTTTTTAAAAAATATTTTGGTAACTATTTCAGTAAAATTGGTTTCCTTTGTAAACTCAGGTATTTTATCTTATGCATTTAAAAACCTTAATCTAAGAGGGGGACCATAGGCTTTACCATATTGTGAAAGGCATCCAGGGCATAAAAAAGGTTAAGAATTATTACTCTAGAGCAGGGATGAAGAACCTGCAGCCTCAAGACCACATGTGACCCTCTAGATCCTCAAGTGCAGCCCTTTGACTGAATCCAAACTTCACAGAACAAATCCCCTTAATAAAAGGATTATTTCTGTAAAACTTGGACTCCGTTAAAAGGCTGTACCCAAGGACCTAGAATGTCACATGTGACAACCCTCAATATTTCATTTCATCCCTAAGTCTAGTGGACTGACTAGCTTTCCTATAGAGGAATTTATGGAAAGATACAGATAAAAATGGCTCAGAATATGGATGGGTTGTAATCTATGCTGATGGAAAGTGATGAGGTCACAGATCCTTCAAACCTAGAATAATAGATGTGAAATAATGTTAAGTTACAGCAATGTATAAATCAAGTATCTTAAAATCATTACTGTTCATTTCCATTTTTCTTTCAAAACTGGTAAAACACTATGTCTGTTTCCCCTACCAAATATTTCATTGCACCCAATGAATTATACAACTCTAAATCCATAATTCTTGCTCCCTGAGTTACTATCAATCTAATAAAAATGCTCCTTAAATCTCTATAAACACAAGAAGTATGAATAAGTTTATCATTGGGCCTTAACCTTCATTATTATATGGAATTTGTTTATATTATCACTCTGGAATCTCTGGAGCCACTTGATACTTTTTTCAAGTTCATAGTGATTGTTTGGAGGTAATCAGTTATGCAAATCATAACCCAAGTTTCCATTTAGTAAAATACCCTCTACTACCAGACCATCTGGTAGTCAATAATCCAATAGCAAAAGCATTTAATAAAGACATAAGTACAATGTAGGTCCCTGCCTACATTGGGGCTAGTATCCAGGGTCTGGATGACACTACTGTGATTTTGGAGAAATAAACACTTGCAGAAAATAGCATTTCTAATTTTGGCAGCCAGAAAATTTGCCAACTAAGACTTTCTGTTCCTAGTTGAAAGGGTCAGAGAAAGGCTCCTTCCCCTCTCATCACCATCATCATGACAGCTTCTAGTTCTATAAGGCTTGGAAGTTGCAAAGAATGTCTCATGCCTTATGAAATGTACAGAAACCTCATGAGAATTCATAGATCAAGAAAGTGCCAAAGGTACAGCATGTATGGATTTCATCAAGACATTTGACAAGAGTCTTTTATGATATCCTTGGAAATAAGATGGAGAGACATGAGATAGATGATAATATAGTCAGGATGGCTTTAAGAACTGGCTAAACAGCTGTACCCCTCCCCAAATAGCAATTAATAGAGAGTTATCAGCCTAAAGGGACTCACTCTGGTTACTACCCCACATTTTTATCAATGACTTGCATGATAGACAGATGACATACAGTATTTATAAGATTGAAAATCCCACAAAACTGGGAAGGACAGCTAATAGGTTAAGTGAAGTATTGGGATCCCTTGACAGGCTAGAGCAATAAGCAGAATCTAGGAAAAGAAAATAATCTTTTTTTTTTTAATTTTGTAGGGGGGAAGGCAAGGCAATTGGGGTTAAATTACTTGCCCAAGGTCACACAGCTAGTTAAGTATCAAGTGTTTGAGACTGGATTCAAACAAAAGTAAATTTCTGACATAGATAAGGGCTGGACGTGCAATTTCATTGGTATATAGAGATACCAATATATTGATAAAGGCTCCCATCAGCAGTGCATGTGGGCACTGTTCCTGCAATGTGCATTTGTATGGAGGTGCCAAGAGCGATGAGAGGTTAAATGATGTGCCCTGAGTCACAGGCAGTATGTGTCAGAGACAAGACCTGAAGCCAGCTCTTCATGGTTTGGGGGGCACCCTTTCTTATCCATTGCAGCACACCATATCACCAGGTGAACCGAATAGGATAAAATGTAGTGCCAATAAATGCAAAGTTCTTCTCTCAGATTGAAGAATCCAAGTCTCCCCTTACAGTCTGGGAAAAAATGACTAAGCCTGGGACGCTTGGTGCACTTGCTGTAAGCTATGACACAGCAGCTAAAACAGAGATATGATCTATCACACTGTAGAATCATAGTGTCCAAATTCAACTGTAACAAGCCTATGGGGCCACATTTGTAAGACTGCAACTGGTTCTGTGCAATATGTTTTAGGGAGTGGTAGAAATCTAAACAAAGCACACTAAGAAAATTTGGAAAGGAAGAATGCCTTCAGCTAGGGGAACCAGGGGTGGCTTCAGGAAGGAGGTAGTGCCTGAGCTGAGGAAAAATAGAGATTTCTGAAAGAGGAAGTAAGAAGATGGACTCAACTTCATTCCTTTATCAGGTGAGAATACATCTATCAAATCAAATCAAAGGCAGATTATTTGTCAAAATTTCTTAATCAGTTTGGAGCAGCTAGGTGGTGCAATGGATACAGTGACTGTCCTGGAATCAGGAAGACTCATCTTCCTGAGTTCACATCCAGCCTCAGACTCTTAAACCAGCTATGTGTCACTTAACTCTGTTTGCCTAAGGTTCCTCATTTGTAAAATGACCTAGAAAAAAGAAACGACTCCAGTTTCTTTGCCAAGAAAATCCCAAATAGGGGCATGAAGAGTTGGACATAATTGAACAACAACATAGAAGTACTAATGGCAGATTTTAGCTTGATCTAACAAAAGACTTCCTAATAGAGCTATTCAAAAGTGCAAGGGGTTGCTTCAGTAAGTGATGAGCTCACAGATTCTGAAAGTTGGAAAGGGGGGCAGAGTCAAGATGGAGGAGGCTCCAGCTTCCATCTCCTCCAATTCATGTAAAAGGTGACTCTAGACAAACTTTAGAGCTACAGAACCCACAAAATAACACAGAGAAGCTAAACTCACCCTGAGGACAGCCCAGCAGGCTGGCAGGAAGCAGCCAGCACAGTGCACTGGGAGCCAAGCCCAGCCCTGCTTGAGCCCAAGTTTCTAGCCTCAGGGAGGCCTGACAAGCCACCGGCTGGAGGGACTTCATTTCACCAGCAGCTGTGGTGGTTTCCAGAATTATCAATCCATAGATGCTAAGGACAAAGTGAGAGGTCAGTGCAGTGTGGACTTTGGTATCCAGTAGCTGGGAGTATGGTCAGCCTTTTCCCCCAGAATGAGAAGCGTCTGAGGCACTGCGGCTATGCAGCCTCCCCCATGTGGCAGCTTTAGTTCCTGGCCTGAAGATTGTAGAGGGAATAAGAAACCAGTCTAAGAGGTAATAGCTCTTGCTTTAACCTACTTGGATCTGGATTGCAGTCTAGGGTGGAGGTTCTGGGGTGTGCAACCAGCTTGCCAGAGCATGTGCAACCAGGCTTCAGAGAGGGCACCCAACTAATACCTTTGGCAGCAGAGAAAACCCCAGCAATTGGGATGAAGCTCCCCTGTCTGGTAGCAGAGTCTTACTGTGGCAAAAAGCCCAAAAGTCAAGCAATTGAATGGCAACATGAGCAAACAAGGGAAGCAAAGCAAACAGAGCATCCCAACTTTACATTCCTATTTTGGGGACAAAAAGGATCAAAGCATGGAACAGGAAGAGGACTGTGAAGTCAGAAATCCAGCACCAAAAGCTTCCAAGAAAAATATGAACTGGTAACAGGTCATAGATGACCTTAAGAAGGATTTTGAAAACAAAATAAGAGAAGTTGAAGAAAAATTGGGAAGAGAAATGAGAACAATGCAAGAAAAGTATGAAATGAGAGTCAACAACCTGACTGAGGAAAACAACACCTTAAAAAATAGACTAACTCAAATGGCAAAAGAGGCTCAAAAAGACAATGAGGAGAAGAATGCCTTAAAAAGCCAAATTTGCCAGATGGAAAAAGAATCTCAAAAGCTCACTGAAGAGATTCATTCCTTCAGAATTAGATTGGAGCAAATGGAAGCTAGTGACTTTATGAGAAATCAAGATACTATTAAACAGATCCAAAAAAATGAAAAAATAGGAGGCAGTGTGAAATATCTCATTGGGAAAACCACTGACCTAGAAAATAGATCTAGGAGAGACAATCTAAAAATTATGGGACTACCTGAAAGCCATGATCAAAAAAAGAACCTAGAAATCATCCTTCAAGAAATTCTCAAGGAAAATTGCCCTGATTTTTTAGAACCAGAGGGCAAAATAGAGGTTGAAAGAATCCACTGATCACCTCCTGAAAAAGATCCCCAAAAGAAAACTCCTAGGAATATTATAGCCAGGTTAGGGAGTTCCCAGATCAAGGAGAAAATATTACAAGCAGCCAGGAAGGAACAATTTAAATATTGTGAAAACACAGTCAGAATAACACAGGATCTGGCAGCTTCTACACTGAGGGATGAAAGGGCTTAGAATATGATATTCCAGAGGTCAAAGAAACTGGGATTAAAACCAAGAATCACCTATCCAGCAAAACTGAGTATCATGTTTCAGGGGAAAATATGGTCATTCAATAGAATAGAGGACTTTCAAGCATTCTTGATGAAAAAACCAGAGTTGAATAGAAAATTTGACATTCAGATACAAGAAGCATGAGAAGGTAATCAGGGAAATGAAATCATAAAGAACTTATCAAAGTTGAACTACTTACATCCTTACATGGAAAAACGATAATTGTAATTTATGAAACTTTTCTCAGTATGAGAATAGTGGAAGGGAATAGAAATGTGTGTGAGTTTGTCTATACAGGAGGGTATATGGGCATATGAATACATATGTGAATGTGTATATACATGTTTACAGGTATACACCAATTTAATAGGAAGGGATGATACTTAAAAGGTGAAATTAAGAGGTGAGAGAGGAATATAATGAGAGGAGATGGGGAGAGACAGAATGGGGTAAACTATCTCATATAGAAGAGGCAAGAGAAAACAGTTACAATGGAAGGGAAGAACAGGAAGGCAAAAGGGAATGGGTCGACCTTATTTTCAATGAATTTGGCTCAGGGAGGGAATGACATATACACTAAATAGGATATCTCACCCTACAGGAGAGTAGGGGGCAAGGGGATAAGAGGGGTGATGATGAAACAGAGGGCAGGCTGTGGGGGAGGGAAGTTTAAATATATATATATATATATATACATATATTATTATTAATATTATTTTACATGTAACTGGGAAATAAGATATACAAGCACTGGGGCATAGAAATCCACTGTTCCCTACTGGGAAGTTGGAGGGGGTGTGGGAGAAGATATGGGAGAGAGCAGATTGGAGGAGGGGATATCCAGTGGGATCACTAGTTTGGGGTGGTGGGTAGGGGAAAAACAGGGAGAAAATTTGTAACTCAAAATCTTGCAGAAATGAATGATGTAAACTAGAAGTTAATAAGGCATGTGATAAAAAAAAAAATAAAGTTGGAAAGGACCTCAGTGTCCATCTAGCCCAACCCATAAACAAACAGAATCCCCACTCCTAAAAACTAGACAGTTGATTGAAAAGCTCCAGAGAGGGAGAACCTACCACCCCTCAAGGACCTTCATTCTGCTATTGGATAGCTCAAGTTGCTGTGAAGTTTTTCCTGACATCAGGCCTTAATATGCCTCATTGCAACTTCCCCGCATGGTTCCTGCTTGAAGCAGGGAGGAAAAGCTTGGGGTGTATTGGGATGGGATGAGTCTTCCCCATGATAATCCTTCACGGTTTTTAAGATAGCTGTCCAGTCCTCATACCTCCCCACCCCCACCTCATTCTCCTTTCTCCTATGCTAAACATATACAGTTCCTCTTCATTTTTCATGGAGTCAAGGCTCTTCTCATTTTGGTTGTCCTCCTCTGGACATTTTCCAATTTATCAATATCTTTCTTAAATCATGATACCCAGAACTGAATATAGCACTTGAGATGAGAGCAAAAGTACTGTAGTATTATCCCCTCCCTATTCCTGGAAGCTATAATACAGTGGCTGGGAACATAGCAAAACTGTTCATAAATCCTTTATGCATCTGTGCCCCTCTTAATGTAGCCTTCTGGGAACTTTAGTCCTAAAATACTGTAATGGAGGATATGTGCATGCTAATTACCATCTAAGCATGAAGTTAAAAGGAAATACCCTACTTAAGTGTCAAAAAGGTGTTGCCAGTAGTGATTTTACTCCCATTTCTTTGTAAAAATGCCAACTCCTACCTCCCCCTCGATGAACTTTTCAAAATTTGTAATCAATCTCATTTTCTCAAAATTGCCAAGTAATTTTAGAGATGTACACTAATGTGCATGAAGGAGCTAGGACAATATATGTAAAATCTATGGTCTTATATTTGGGGGAAAAATAGTAAATTTCCAGAGAAAAAATAAATGCTTGTTACTTAAAATTCTTCAAGCTTGCCCAGGGTCCTATGACTTCTGTCAGAGGGGGAACTTGGATCCAGCTCTTAAGCTTCAGCTCCAGCTCCCTGTCCATTATAACACTCTGCCTCTAGGTAGATAAAAGGAGGCAGTGTGGTTTCATGGATATGTTTGTATTAAAAGAATCACTTATCTGAAAAAAAATTAAAAAGAAAAGTAATATAAATAATGGCAGGGTGTCAGGTAATAGGATCATCCCCAACTACACTTACAAAAAAATAGATACAACTCCTCTGTCTCTAGTAAAACCCTCTGAGGGAAAACTTATAAGGGTGTGCAGGAGGACTGTAAATGGTTCCCCCAATTCCTCTCAGCATGTTCTTATTACAGAAATCTGCCAACATCAGGCAGGCTGTAATCTGCTAGAAACCTCTCAGTTTGTATCTAGCATCATCAATATTCTCCTCGATGCAGAAGTACATGGTTTCACATGCACCTCCCCTTCTATCTCTCTGCTCTGACCACAGCCCACACCTTGTATCTCTCCCAGGCCATTCCCAGGACCTCACAAACACTCCAAAACTGTTCTTCCCATGCTCTCTACCCATTTTTAATTTCCATCTCTTTCCCAAAAAATAATGAAATGATGCTTTCTTTTTTTCTTCCTTTTCTAAATCCACAGTATCTGACAAAGTTCCCAGCCTAGGCTCAGTCCCACAGGAGTCTGGTGTCCTGGAGCTTTCTCCACTGAGTGAGAGCTACCTTGTTTCAGGGCAAGCTGTCTCATTTACATAAACAAAGAACTATTTAGGGACATCATAAATCTTTCAGAAGTACCCTGGAGATTATCTCTTTGATCACTCCTGCTGTCCTATCAGTAGCTACACAGAATGTTCCTTTCACCATTTAACTGTTTGGAGTTACCTTTATTCTTAAAATTATAGAAAAGTGCATTCATTCCCTTGCAGAAAGTCTTTCTGCTCTCCATGTGCTCCACAATAGTGGGTGCTTTGACTCATTGTATTACATTATCTAATTAACTTAAAACCTTGATAGGGATCCAAATTCAGGTTAGTGAAATCTAAAAGGAGACCAATGAGGATTCTGGGAAACAAAGAGCAATTTTAAAAAACCAAGTTTCCCAAACCACTGTACAGGAACAGACTCGGGGAAAGGAGGAAATTGTTCTTATTGGAAAAGAGTAGCCTGAATAGACTCTCCTCCCAGGATAACAGCAAGAATATAGTCAGCAGTGCTAATGCTCCTTCTATTAGCATTACTATACCAAAGGTGTGCCAGTGAAGTCATCAGCTCTCAGGAGCTCTATGATTGTTACAGTCTTAGATTCCTGCCCAAGTGAGAGGGTAAGAGTAAAGCAGCACCAAGCAATCTGTTAGGCACCATCCATGAAGCCTAGAGGTTAAGGGATTCTTTCATAAAAATTATTATTACACGGAATTTTATTAGTTTAAAATTGTAATTACCTTTTAAGCCAAGGGTCATAACAAACTCAGGGCAACCTGGGCTTTGACCCAAGGTGCTTACTTCCAATGGGGGCATACTTCCTAAAAACATTTGTCCTCCACACCTGCAGCCCCATCCCTCTCTTCCCTGCCCTGGACTAACATACCAAAGAATCCCATTATGGTCATACCCCTCTCTTGGTGCCCATCTTCCTCTACTGCCATGCCACCTTTACTATAATTGATCAGAACAAACTGTCCGTACCATACTGCTAGGCCCCCGCCATGTAGGATGCCAGGGACCAGCATCCAGATAGAAAGGGTTAGCTTTCCAACAGCAGAGTTGAGCTTCTATCTCTCCTCCCCATTCAATTCAATTTCCCCCAGATGCCCCAAATTCCTAGTTATATCTGTTTAGACCTTGAGGTCACTTAACCTTGTTAACATTGGTTGGGGCCTATGTACTGGATGAACATAAAAATGCCTGCTTCAGGAGAAGGGAAAAAGAAACAATGATCAAAATGAATTAAAGTGCAGCATTCACATTTATTTAGGCACCTGGATAGAAAAAATTAAAAGGCATTTAGAAAATCTTCAAAGCATTGTTCTAGAGGAAGTTCATGCTTCTAGGATCCAATAGGTTGATAGTAAAATTCATGCCTGTCAAAATCAGGGCCAGGGGTGCCTAGGTGGAGCAGTGAGTAGAGCACCAGACCTGGAGTCAGGAGGACCTGAGTTCGGATCTGACCTCAGACACTTTACACACACACACACACACACACACACACACACACACACACACACACACACACACACTAGCCATGTGACCTTGGGCAAGTCAGTTAACCCCAATTGCCCTACCCTCCCCCTCCAAAAAGCAAAAAAAAAAAAAAATCAGGGCCACCCCCTTAAGGCAGTGCCTATTTCCAAGCCCTGTCTAATGTAAGGTCATAAGGTCTTCCCCTTTTCACTCATTTCTCTGCTCTGCTTTCTTTCTTTCCTCTGTTCTTACCAATCCATTTTTCTTTTCTTTCTGTTTCCTTCTCCCTCTTCTTTTTCTCTAACCTCATTTTCTCCTTTTGTTTCCTCTTCTTTCTCATAATCCTCTCTCTCTCTCTCTCTCTCTCTCTCTCTCTCTCTCTCTCTCTCTCTAAAAAAAATCTCCTTCCTCCCTTTATTCTCTTCCCTAGATTGTAGAGTATGCTTCCAAAAGAAATTTCCCCATTCTCACTCTCCTGACTGGTTCTAATCTTTTGAGGAGGGATAGTGGGTCTGCGGTCCCTGGCTAAGTATTCCGGGCTCCTAGACTGTCCTCTCTCCATGTTTGGGGCCCATGATGGGAGCTTTGCTTAGGGCAGGGACAACTTGGATTCTAATTCAGCCATGGTGTGTAGGACTTTCCAGTTACTTTCTTCCCTTACCACACCCCAAGAAATTATAAATAAACTAGAAATGAGATATTTGATTATCCCAATATCATTAATTTTCCTTAGCCATCAAGGACCAGTAAATGAACCTCTTACCAGAATAATAAAAACAATTTTCAAAACAAATGGAATGCATTTCTTTAAAAAGGTCATAATGATTTAGAAGAAATCATATATCAAAGTAAGCCTAAGAGAAGTTTTCAAGTCAAATTATATTCTACTTACACACTAAGCTGATGTTTCTATTCTTTGGAAATTTCTAATCATTTAGAAGGGAAAGAGAAACCCAGATGGGTAAATTCAAAATAAACAATTCATATTTCTATAGTTTGGGTGGAGCAGAAATAGCACTAAATTGGGATGGAGGGAGACACTTTGGAACTCAAAATGTAACCCAAAAAACTGAATTAAATTTTTTTTTTAAAGCAATTGGGGTTAGTAATTGCTCAGGTTACACGGCTAGTCATTTGATTTATGTGTGGTGCTCATTTTCTGAGGCAGATTGATCTCGTCATCCAAACTCCGAGGCCGGACTCTTTACTGGCACCCAGCTGCCCTTTTTGGGCAATTTGGGTTGTAACTTGCAAGGTTACACGGTTAGGTTTTTGTTTGTATGGATTAAGTGTTGGAGGCCGGCTCAACTCAGGACCTTCTGATTCCAGGGCCGGTTTTTCACTGCGCCACCTAGCTGCCCTGAATTAAATTTAAAAATATATATCATTAAGTTCAGAGTCACAAGACATGGCTTAATAGGATCATAGATCTAGAACCAGAAGGGACCTTACAGGACCCCTAGTCCAATATCCCCTATTTCACAAATGAAGAACTTTGGACCCTTCTAAGTAAGAGACTCGTCCAAGGTCACACAAAGTCATAAGTAACAGAATGCCCCTTCCTTTAAGCCATTCAGAAATGACCCATAGCATTATATTCTTACCAAGAATCATGGTCACCTCCTCCTGTGTTCTCTCCACCTCTGATCCAGAAGCATCAGTCCGATCATCAAGAGAATGGTCCTCCCCGAATGAATGAGCTGCACAGTTTCCAGTGGAGACCTGCTGCCCTCTCGTGGTTATTGGGCTACTAGCAATGGGCATCTCAGCTGTCTGCCTCTTCACAATACTGCTTTTAAAGTTAGAATACGTTGTACCAGCTGCATTAGATGCCTGTTTATTGAAGAACAAAACAACAAAGACTGTGACCTATGGTAGCCAAAAATAAGTAAAAATAAACTGTTTCTAAAAGAAGGCTCGGTCTGTCCGACATAACATAGATTAATTGGTCCTAAATAACCAGAGTTCAAACAAGCCTCATACCACTCTATTATTTCTAGGGACCTAAGTTTAAATTGTAGGAATCTCAATAAAATTTTTCAAGGCATCCCCCTTTAGCCAACCATTCTCCCAAATGCTTTTACATACATCCTTAAGGGATTCCTCCCCCTAGCCCCTTGCAAGGGACACAAAGTATTCAAGGAGCAGCTTTGGGTTATAATTCAACCCAACGTGTGTTGTTATTTTATATTTACTGAGAATTGTCTGTTGTGCTGAAAACACAGGTTTTTATGCAACAGTAATAACAAAAGATACGTACCAGTTCTTTTTCAAAAACTACATTGTGCCAACTTGCTGCATTATCATGAGGTGCTGGAAATAATCATTTGAGTCCCATAAGTTATACTGAAATTATAGCAATGAATAGAATATAAAGTGATTTCTATTTTTTAAGTGATGGAAAAGCAGGAGGCTCACAGGTGTTACACACGGCTCACATCTAGGGACTTTTTGAACGTTAATCAGTTGTGCTGACTTTTTTTTTCCTTTCTAAAGAAATAGGAGCTGTTAGGTGGCACAGTAAATAGGACACCGGTCCTGGAGTCAGAAGGCCCTAAGTTCAAATTCGGCCTCAGACACTTAACACTTACTAGTTTGTGACCCTTGGGCAAGTCACTTAACCCCAATTGCCTTGCCTTCACACCTCCGAAAAAAAAACTATTTTTCATAAAGGATGGGGGGGAGAGAATATATGGAATAACTACAGTAATATAAGGAACCAAAAATGTCAATAAGTGGCACAGTGGATAGAGTGCCTGGTCCTGAGTCAGGAATAGTCATCTTCCTGAGTTCAAATCTGGCTTCAGACATTTACTAGTTGAGTGACCCTGGGCAAGTCATTTAACCCTGTTTGCCTCAGTTTCCTCATCTATAAAATGAAGTGGAAAAGGAAATGGCAAACCACTCCAGTATCTCTGTCAAGAAAACCCCAAATGGGGTGAGGAAGAGTCAGACATAACTGAAAAGACAAAACAACAACCAAAAAAAAGAAGAAGAAAGAGGAGTTTATAGGGCTGGGATAGATTTTTTTTAATGTTGTCAATGAATTTCATGGAAAATACCACACACCCATTGAAACAAAACCCATGTTCCACATCCTAATGCTGCTGTCACAGCCTCCATCTATTGTCCTAAAGGTGATTGATGGAGCTAAAAGATCAATTAATAAAATCAAAGATTTTTAGGAGAATCCAGGAAAATGACCCCTCTTTTGTCTCCAATCTTGCCCACCAAGAAGAATGATCTTCAAAGCAGAAAGGATTTTTAAAAATCAGGAAATAAAAGAAACAACTAACCCCCTCAGATAGGAAACAATTAACCCCTTCAAACAAATTTAAGGTCCAGGCCTGTCCCGAAATAGTTTGCAAGAGTTCCAGCAATATAGCTGAGTACTCATGTCTAAGTATAGATCTCCATTACCTCAAAACAGCAAAACAATAACAACAACAAGACCAAGCAACATTTAAAAACGCCCCAAAAATGAAGGGAATAAGAAAAACCTCACAAATAAAAACCCAAAGGGGAAAAAAAACCAGAAACTGAAGAAATATGTAATTAAACAACAAAAAATCCTGATATTGAAAGAAATATTAAGGAATAAAAGACTGTGAGAAGAAATCTCAGAAAGGAATAACACTGTCCTAATTACAACCAGCCCCATAAGTTAGATTCAAAATGCAAGAAGTAGAGTCGTTGAGAAGTTTAATAAAAGAATCAAAGGAAAAGATAAGGAGGAATATTTTAAATAAAATTCTAAAAAGACCAACAAGGTAATCAGTAGTTCAGAACAGAAAGTAGAAAATCAGTAGATAAACCAATGGATCCTGACAAGGAGAATGACAGACCGAATGCAAAAATACAGAGATGCAACAAGAAATATTAAAGCAACTTCATCAGACAGAAAAATTTAAAGAATGCTTAAAGTAATTGATAGAAATTAACAAGAAGACGACTGACTTGGATAGATTGGGCTCCTCTCAGCAATGCAAGGTTAGAAGACAACTCCAAAAAACTCATGATGGAAAGGGATATCCACATCCAGAGAAAGAACTACCGAGTCTGAATGCAGATTGAAGCAAACTACTTGCTCTCTCTCTTGTGTTTTGTTTTGTCCCTTCTTTCTCGTTTTTCACTCCATTAGTTATAATCCTTGTTTACAACTTGACTAATGTTTAATGTGAAGGTATTTGTAGAATCTATATTTGATTGCATATTGCCATGGGAAGGGAGGGGGGAGGAGTGGAGGGGGGAGGAGAAGATTTGAAACTCAAGGGATTGTGGAACTGAATGTTGTGAACTAAAAGTAAATAAATAATTTTTTAAAAAGAAATTAACAAGAAAAATTATAAAACAAAGAACCTGAATGTCATAGTTCAGGAATCATACCCAAAAATGTCCTAATAGCATAAAATTAGAAGACAAAGTAGAAATTAACAGAATCCCCAGGATGCCAGAAGAGAAGAGTCAAATTAACTCACCTGGGAATGTAATCACAAAGGTTTCGAGTAAAGGAAAGGGCTTTGCAAGCTTTCTGGAGGAAAATGTTCACTTATCAGGGAACACTAGTTCAAATAATTAAGACTATTCTTCGATGAAGGGCAGTTAGGTAGTCCAGTGGATACAGTGCCCAACCTATAATTAGGAAGACTCATCTTCCTGAGTTCAAGTGTGACCTCAGACACTTACTAGCTGTGTGACCCTGGGCAAGTCATTTAACACTATTTGCCTCAGTTTCTCGATTTATAAATTGAGATATATTAATGAACCAGAAAAGAAAATGGCAAACCACTACAGTTTCTTTGTCAATAAAATCCCAAACAGGGTTACAAAAACTCAGACATGAGTGAAAAATTACTAAACAACACTCTTTGATGAAAAGAAATAAAAGACTAGAACATTATTAATATTCCAAAAAAGGAAAGAAAATGGCTTATACTCTAGGATAACTTATCTTTTGGACCTGAGAATATATGAAAGAAAATGGACCTTTGGCAGGATGGCTTACTTTCACCTTCCTCTTGAGAAAGCCAGAGTTGAGAAGTTTTGGACAATAGACAAAGGAAGCTTAAAGATAAACACTTACTATTGAATGAAAAGGCCAGGTGACCCAAGTCTCATTGTTTACATGGAACAAAAAGGAAGTAGTCTGTTGGGAGTATTGAGAAGTCCTACTTCATCTAAGGATACTTGAGGGAACAAAGAGAGATTTAAGCCTCTGGTGATTGGACAGACTTACCTTAGAGAACTTACCCTAAAGAAGGGAGAGGGAAATAAAGTGATTAACATTTTTTGAAAGCAAGGTGTCATCTAAGCAAAGAGAGGAAGGGATTAGGGAAAAGGAGTATCAAGAACCATACTCTGACCTGGCCTAAGCAAGAAAAATGTAAAAGACAAAGATCTGTTTTCTAAAACCCATCAGGCTGGGCATGGTGGCCCCCACCTGTAATCCCTGCTCCTGGGGGAAGCTGATTGAGTTCCCAAGATCTGAGCCTCAGTAGGGCTGATGCTGATTGGGTATCCTAGATAAGTCTGTTGCCACTGCAGTGAAGCTCCAGGAATGGAGCTCCATCAGGCTCTGATTTAGGAGGTACAGACAGGCTCAGGTTAGACACATAGCAAGTCAAAGCTTCCATGTCCATCAGCAGGCAGATAGGACCTGGGAAAGATACCAGGGAGGCCCGTGCTCATGGGAAACAAACAAGATTTCAGTAAAAGCAGAATTAAGGGATCTGAAACCGGGTTGGGACAAAAGAGATGTGTGTCTATGTCTAAGAAAGAAGATTAAGATGCAGCTGCTTCAACTGAAACAAGCAGCAGTGGATGAGGGGTGAATAGGGTCTCAGGAGGTTGGGGAACTACAGTGGCTAACTATGAATAAATAACAGGGCCCAAATAAAAAAAGCTAACTTGGTCTTAAGCTAGGTTAAGGTGCGAGAGGTTCTAGAACCACTACACATTGTACACACTGGGGTCAGATCATAGCTGGAGGATTCCGTTCCAATTCTGGCGCACTATTTTAAGAAGGATGTTGGTGAGTGTGTCTAGAGGAGGGCAACCAGAAAATGAGGACTTCTGAGACCATGGGATGGGGATCAGACAAAGAAACTGGAGATGTTTAGCCTGAGAAAGAGAAAGTTTGTGGAGAAGTGGTCATGAGAGCTGTTTGCAAGTATTTTATTAGCCATAATGTAGAATATAGAGTGGTTGTTTAGCTGGCCCCAAAGGCCAGAGCCAGGATCACGGATTCAAAGTTGCAGAGTCGCAGTTTGAGATATGGGACAGCCTATCAAAAAGTTCTGGGGGCTGCTTCAGGATAGTCTAGTTCTTTCACTGGAGAAGTTGGAGCTGAATGACAACTTTGGGGGATACTATTGGAAGGATTCCTGCTTAGGTTCAGGTTGGATTAGATGGCCCTTCCCTTGGAAGCCAAAGCCCAAAGAGGAAAGTGATTTGTCCATGGTGACATAAGTAGTAAGCAGTGGAGTCCAATTCTGTGGCTCTGTGATGGGCTGTCTTGCAAAGTAATGCATTCTCTGTCACTGGAGGTGTTTAAGCCAAGGCTACATTGGCCACAACATAATTTTGCAACCTATAATGTTTAGTCTTGGTTGCATTTGACATCAGTCTTATATATCTTTGAAAAGAGAGCTAGGTGAGGGTCAGAATTATTTGGATTAACAGCTCAAATTGATTCAAAAAAGGTTGCTCAACTTCCCTCTTCACTACGTACATTGTGAGAGGGCCCTGAGGGACATGCCTTCCCACTAGATTATACCATTTCATTCAACAGTATTTTTACACTTTGGATCCAGGATCTCCCTTGGAGGAAATGCCTATCACATAGTTTGGAATGACTCAAGTATTTATTAATAGAGAGGAAGAGGAAGATGAGAAAAACAAGACAAAGAAGGGAAAAAGGATGGATGGCTTGATACCCTAAGCAAATCTGCTTGGCTTGTTTACCTTTAAAGTTCACATTACATTGACACTAAATCGGGAGGAATTTGTAGCACACTGTCCAAAAAATAAATAGAAAGGAACCTAGAGAGAGGGTAAAAATAAGGTCAGGAAATAACAAAATGAAACAACTGGGAAAATAGAAACAAATATATCTGATGATAAATAATCTGGCACACATATTCAGTGGGTGGGGGAAAAAAACCTGGAAATGCCAGGAAAGGCAAAAGAGTGATGCTAAAGTCTTTCTAGAACCACCAGAGTATACTGTGAGATAAAATTAACAGAGATGACCCAATACACTCTCAACCATCCCGTCCCAATTGGCCCACCATCCAAAAGTTGTGAATATACCCGGAAGGGAATGTTTATGATTCATTATAATGGAATTCATCTAGTACGTTGTTCACAAAAAAATATATAATAACCATCATTATATCTCTTGTCTTTTTCTGTCTCTGTCTCTGTGTATGTAACACAATTAGGTAAATGTTTGAATAAAAGACAATAAATCAGATCCACGGGTGGTAAGGAGACTATGAGGAGTACTGAAAAGATTATAATTGGGTGTCTGAACTTCCTCTTGGCCCCTCTCACTAAAAGAAATTTTAAACTTAATATCTCAATATTATTTTAAATTCAAATGACAAGACCAAAGTGTCTCAGTAACATTTTAAACTAAAATATGAAGATTGAAAAGGGCAATACCATCACACGGCTTTCCCTCCAGCAAAAAACTTCAGGTTCATTTACAAGTTGCTGCTGACTTTGCTATAATATATCATCCTATGCCAAATTGTATGATTTTTCCCTTTACAGAATTGCCAAAATCTATCCTTTCCCTCTATGCCCAAACTACTGCCCTATCAATATCCATCTTGAGTTGATACCAGTATTGTTTCTCTTCCTCCATCTTTTTGACTGTTCATCTTACAGGTCTTAACAATGATTTCCCATAACACTAGAGTTCAGAAGCATCTTCTGTTTCAACAGACTATTCCATACTACCCTCACCAGCCATGTTTCTTCCTACTGCCCTTTCCACTCCTCTCAGGAAAATTTACCTATAGTAAAACTTACCAATTCATTATAAACCAACATACATTGATTTCTCTCTCCTGATCCTCTTCTCTCTCTTTACTAACTTATTGGTCCATTCCTGTTCTTTCTGTCACCCAACTGTGGACAATCTATTCAAAACATCTATCCATGTCTCTTTTCTCTCTGAATTTTCTTCCTTGGCAATCACATCTACTCTCAAGGCTTCAATTATCACTACTATACAGATGATTCCCAAATATTTATTTCTGCTCAGACCTCACCTCTCAGCTTCAGTCCAGAAATTCCAATTATAAATTGGATGGACATATCCACTTGCATGTCCTGCTGATACCTCAAGCTCAACATGGTAAAAAAAAAAATTAACTCTTCATGTTTCATCATTGCATCATAGATCTAGAATTAGAAGAAACATCAGAGGTCACCTGGTCTAGTTCTCTCTTTTTGCAAATAAGTATACTAAGGCCTATTATTCTCCAGTCCATCAGACTCAAAACATGAAATACATTAGACTCTTCCCACTCCCCTCATTCACATCCTATCAATTGCTAAGTCCTGTTTATTCTACTTCTGTAATACCTCTGTTATTCTGAACATTAGTTTTTTGGCTGTTATATCCTGCTATTGCTTCATTGACTTTGCAATTCATTAAAGTCCCAAGATATTTTATGGAAACTGTTGTCCATTCATGCTTCCTCAGACATAGACTTCTACAGTATTATTTAAATGTGAGACTTCACACTTATTACATTAAATTTCATGCTAATGGATTTGGCCCATCTGTCAAAATTCTGATTTTGTGATCCAGTATTTAAACTCTCCCTCCAAGCTTCATGCCATCAATAAATTTGAAAAGCATGACAACTGAATTAAAGTTGTGGATAATGAAAGCCATTAATAAAAACATATTATTCAAGACCACCCTCTAAGTTGACATTAATTTGTTAATTATTTTTGAGGACAGTCATTCAAAAAGTTCCAAATCCAACTAACTTTACTAGCCTAGAAGGATATTTATATCTCTATCACCATATCTTGTCTATTTAGAAAGAAAAGGATACTGTCAAATGCCTTGCTCAAACCAAAGTATATTATGTCTATGGAAATTCATGGTCTACCAATATAGCAATTCTGACAAAAAGCTGAAATGATATTTGACATATTCCTGATAAAGTCATGTTAGTTATCGATTCCCTTTCTAAACACTCAAAAACCTTCTCTTGAACATTTCATTCTAGAATTTTGCCCAGAGTCAGAATTGAGTTGGGAAGTCTATAATATGAATAATCCAGCTCTCTTGCTATTCATACTTTAAAACGCACACAATATTTTTCAGCACCCTGGCATGTAGTATATCCAAGACTTGAATTCATTGAGGGCCTCTAGGCACCCTCCTAATATCTTCTTACTTCTCTGAGATTTCAACTCCCTGTTAACCATCTTTATTCTACCATTCCCAGGCAAAAAGGTTGTTGTCTTTGGTAGAAAAAAAAAAACATTAGCAAACTAAGATTTGAGCAGTTGAGTCCCATTGGAATCATTTGTGTTTATGTCATCCCAGTTCCACCAATTTTACTCTTAGGCCTTGTAGAATTTTTGACCATGAGATCCTATTTATGTACAATCTGAATTCTTTAAAATATCATGCCCCTAAATCTAGGGGAGGCAGCTAGATGTCACAATGAATAAAGTGCCAATCTGGGAGTCAGGCAGACTCATTTTTCTGAGTTCATAAATCTGACAGACAACTGCTATCTGTGTGACCCTAGGCAAGTCACTTAACCCTTTTTGCCTCAGTTTCTTCATCTGTAAAATGAGCTGGAAAAGGAAACAGCAAACCACTCCAGTATCTCTGCCAAGAAAACCTCAAATGGGTTCGCGAAGGGCTGGACATGACTAAAACAACTAAACAGCAATGACAAAGTCTAGGGTGGGCATCATGCTGTGCCTAACTTTCCCCTCCTTGTCTATCACAAACTTTTAAGATACGAAGTCACTTCCTGCCAAGATTCGTGGTGGGGTGGGGGAGGAGATTAGGTCTGATTTAGCCCAGTCTGGTGGTTCAGGTTTAGGTTCAAAACAAAATGAGACAGTCATAGACCACCTGACACTTAACAACAGCATAAAAAGGATATTCAGCAAGGATACAGCACCACTTCAGATAGATGCAGTCCTCCTTGTCTCCATCCAGAATTAAATTACTATTTAAGTATGTCAAGAATATATATTTGCAAAAAAAAAAAAAAGAATATATATTTGCTTTTAGCCAAGAGAAGTTTCTAGTAGCCATCCAGAGAGTTGAAGTCAAACAGTACCACTGTGCTGCGATGCCATATGCCAGGTTTATTATCTATTTCCCAAACTTATCAACCATTTCCTCCTTCAGGCCCAGTATATTACTGTTGCCACACTATCCTATTTTTCTCTATTTTTACCCTCATCTAATTGCTTTTCACATGCTTCCTCTCTCTAGTTCTCAGATTTCTTTATATAAACATAACTTCTTAATACATTTATCCAATCTGTCACTTTTGAATAGTCAAATTCTAGTCATAAGTCACATTTTGGTGTCACTTATTAAGAATACCGATGAGGTCAGATTTACCTCCTCACATCAATAATTATATTTTGTCTTGTTTATCACCTATACTCTGTACTCTATGTTTATGAATACACAGCTAAGGTCATGAGTTCTCCTTAGGGAATGACTAAACAAATTGTAGTACATGAATATAACGAAATATAACTGCTCCATATGAAACGATGAATATCAAGAATTCAAAGTGTGAGATTTATATCAATTGATTCAGTGGGAAGTAAGCAGAACCAGGAAAACAATATATACAGTGGCTACAATCATGTAAATGGAAAGAACAAAAAAGTGGGGGGGGGGGGGCAGGAATTATAATGACCCAGCTTGGCTCCAGAGAAGAGATAAGAAAATCAACTCCTCCTATTTTTGCAAATATCGGGGACAATGGATATGGAACATGGAACATACCGTCAAGCGGTTTATATGTTATTAGCTTTGCTGGATTATTTTTTTCTTCTTTTTCAATATTTATTACAGGGGATGGTCACTGGGTATAATAGTTGTGGGGAAAATACCCAGAAATTAAGGTGTTATAAAAACAAGAGATATCAATGAAAATTCTAAATTTTTTTAAAAAAAGGAAAAATAGAATTTGTCCCCACTTGAATCATAAGAAGTGGGTAACTGTCATTAGGCTCTCCATTGTGTCTCATACTTATTTCCTAGGAAGATAGTATTCTGCCTCATTCATATCTGGTCATTATTTGGTTTCCTTGGAATCCCTCAGTGAGAGTCACTCACCACCACAACTTATTTCTTCTTCCTCTGCTCAGTATTGGATGGCCTTCCTCCTAATGGCATTTTTTGAATTCTCAATATACTTATACAGAGCTCTTTGGCCACTGAGCTTTTATATGCACTATCCTTCACGCCTACATCAGTCATTTCTGCTTACTGAAATTCTTCTCCATCTCCAAGATCCAACCCAGGTGTTACTTCTTCTGTGAAACCCTCCTCGATTCCCACATCTAAAAGTAATCCCTTCTTCTTTGACTTTCTTGACACAGAAAGTTCAACTTGCATTGAACTTATCCATATACTTTTCATACCCCTTTACAAGAGTGTAGGTAAATAGAAGGCAAAGACTACTGTTTTTCATTTTTGTAACCAGAGCCTAGAACAGCACCTTGAACATAGTTGGGACTAAATAACTTTTCATTGAATTAAATTTTTTGATTATAAACACTAATATTTTGAGAAGCTGAGATAAAGGGCTAAAGTAATTTGTTACAGTCCAGAAGCCACATGGCACACATACTTTTTGTACTTAGATATTTTTCTTTTTGTTCTTTCCTCTAGTTTGTGTTATTTGGTTTATCCCCATGTTTGAAAAAAAAAGTGAATTAACTAAGATTTTTTATAAAGCTTTGGCTTCAGTAGATCTGTAATCTCATCAATTTGAGTGATTCTGCCAAAGAACAGATTGGAACACACCCACAACTTTCATCTTGTATGGCTCTTGTCCATGTTCTCCCATGACTCCTCCACAGAGGATCCACCCAAATGTGCCAGACGTCTTCCTCTAGGTCCCTAAGCATTCTGTGGATACCAGGTCTTGGGCTCTCTATCTATAAACCCTCAATTTTAGCTATATGACTGACCTTCTCTCATTTCTAATAACACTTTTCTTGGATTTTTTATGTAATTTCTAATATATGAGACTTTGTTGGTAATATGATGCAACTTGGTTATCCCCACCATATTTCCCTCCATTGCCTTTTGGATGACCTACAATTTCAGTTCCTGAGAATAACTATTACGTGATTCCTAGCTATATAGCATTTCCAGAAAAATAATAGTATTAAAAAGATGGATTTTTGTTTGAGAGGGCAACCTGATAATTGGTAGCACTGTGAGCTTTCTAAAACAAAACTTAAATCAACTTTTCTCCTCCCATTCAATTCTGATCCCCAGTCATTGTCCATCTTCTGTGTCAGTCCAAAATATATAAGTGGACTAGATACCTGAGCTATCAATTTAACTGTATATCATAGCCTATCAAGGGTAGAAACCTGCAGCCTCAAGGTCACATGTGGCCTTCTAGGTCCTCAAGGGTAACCCTTTGACCAAATCCAAACTTCACAGAACAAATCCCCGAAATAAAAGGATTCGTTCTGTAAAACTTGGACTCAGTCAAAAGGTTGCACCCAAGGACCTAGAAGGCTACATAAGAGCTGTCTAGAGGGTTCATCTTACTTCTTGACCTATAAGGTTCACACAAGACAATGCCATTGAAGTGACAGGTTGGAGTCATTCCTCAGAAAGTGCGTGTAGCTCCCTGATCATTCCTGCTCTCCAGGGCTGGGTCTGTTGACAGGTGAATCAGATGTGATCTGTGGGCTTCTTTCCAAGCCTAAATCAGACTACACAATTGAGACTCCTGTCTCCTCTCACTGGAGCTCCTCTTCCTATGTGTTGATTTGGGTCTGGCTCCTACAATACACTGTAGAACAGAGGATCCTAACCTGTTTTGTACCATGGCTCTCTTGGGCAGCCTGGTGAAATTTCTACATGGATTTCTTCTCAGAATAACACTTTTAAATGCATAAAATAAAATACATAGGACTTAAAAGAAATCCAATTATTTTAATAAATAATTTTATTTAAATAACTGTAAAAATATTTTTTAAAAAAACTCAAGTTCACAACAGACCCTAGGTTAAGAACCCCTGCTGCTGAACAAGGATGCATGGGTCTCTTCCCAAGTCCACGTAAAACCAAGAGCCTCTGTGTTTGTCCCTCTCTGAGTCTTCATATCCAACCACATATGTCTGTCTCTATCACCTTGCAAAGCCCATACTCTGTATCAGGAACTCTTAACCTCTGTTGAGTCTTTAGAAGTCTTAACTCTTAACCTTTAGGAGTCTCATGAAGCTTATGGGCCCCTCCTCAGAAGGATGTTTTTTAAATGCATAAAATAAACTCTTTGGGATTACAAAGAAAATCAAGTATAAAGAAATATAGATGCAATCTTTTACCTGCCAGGTTCATGGACTCCTGGGGGGGAGGGGGAGTTTTGACCCCAGCTTAAGAACCCTTGCTCTTTACTCATCACCCATCACACTAACCACTTTGCCTGTTAATTTTATATGACATTCTGATAAATAGGTATATTTGGAACTAAGTAGCTCCTAAATTTCAGAACATTCTGAGTATCACAAATACTTTGAATTACAAATCATAGGATTTTATTTTGGCCTTACAATGCCAGGTGGTAGCATGAACACCTCTCTCTTAAGCACCACACTGTATACTGCTACCTGTCTTCTACTACTAACTAGGAGTACAATAGCAATGTCTGCAGAATCTCCCTCTGCCTAGAAATGAATGAAGGAGAGATAAGAAGCACTAAGATATCACAGTCATAACAACAACTATTAAGAACAATCCAAGCTGAAGCTGTCACCAGACTAGCAAGCTGTGTGTGACTAGTTTGTCCTCCTTCCCTCCTTCCCAAAATCATTTTCAGAAGCTCTTGCAAAGAGGTGAGGTTGGCAGCCTCCTAAGTGATTTTATTTAGGCATCTTTGAAGTCTTCTTATACAAAAATATCACTACAGTGGGCCTAACAAAAGCCATAGTTTAAGCCTCACCTGCCCAGCAAGGATCCAATACAGGATGAGCTCTGAAATTCCCATCATTAGTTTTGTTCCTTTTTCAAAACACTGATTCCCTTAGAAGGAGTGGCATATGCATCTACTGATGACAGTGTTGACCCACTGAAACCCATCTGATGACCAGTCAATTGCAAGGGGCTAAGGGAGTGGGGCATAGGACTGGCAGTCTTTGACTAGAGGAGAAGAGGAAAGAGATTAATCTAAGGCAGAGGTGTCAGACATGCAGCCCTAAGGTTCCAATGGCCCAGCACTACTGAATACAACAGTAAAATGTAATTGGGAAATATTTAACAAAGCACATAAAAATACAATGCACCATAGGTAATGTTAATTTTTAAGCATGTTTTTTCAGAGCTATATTTCAGGAAATCAAAAATAAAAACTGTGCAGGGCAAAAAGTAAATCATCCCACCTTTTTGAAGAAAAGGAAGAGGAAGAAAAATTAGAAGCCAATAATCCTGTCCTTTGTCGGGGCGCCCCTCTGGAGGAGAGAGCGAAACTGAAAACTTTGTGCACCTCTGCCTCTCTGGAGTCTAATTCTTGGGCAAGTCAAGCCATCACCATCATGATGTCATTGGTCCTCTTCAAGAACAAAGGACAAACAAACAACAGCAATGTTAATGTGTGGTTTTCCAAGTCAATGTGCTCTTTAAGCTTGACACCACTGTTCTAGAATGGGGAATGCTCCCCACAAAAGTCAAGCCCAAGTAAGTGGTCCCAAGAGAACAGCAATGAGGATACTGCTGTCTGCATTAGCATCAGGAGATGGGGTGGAGGGGGCGGTAGCATGGAGAATGCAATGAAATAGGGAAGATATACAGGATGAAATGGTACAACCCAAAGGCAAATATTTGCCCTTCAAAATTCTACCTAATCTCGAGGATTATTTGGACAGTCTGGCAGTAGTAACTCAGTTAATATTGGTCTCACTCCTCATTTACATGCACAAGGGTGGTCCTCCCCTGCTCATCTCTAATTGTCCCCTGAGTCACATTAAAATATCCCTTCCTTGCATGCAGCCTGTTATCTTACCTAGGCAGGCCCGGAGTAAATCAGGGATTTGGGAATGTCCTAGTCTTTGCTTGTCCTGAGCTCTCATTATCTCTCTACCTCCACCCCTACCCCACAGAGTGGCAACCTGTTTCCTATAAACCTTAGCAAGGAGAAGCACAGGACTAAAGCAGGCACAAAGCTTTCTGCTTACACATTAGTCTCTTTTATGATGAGCATAGGCTGTCATTCTTTTTTAATTAAATGTTTATATTTTCCCAGTTACATGTAAAAATAATTTTAACATGGTTTTAAATTTTTGAGCTCCAAATTCCCTCCCTCCTCCTTGAGAAGGCAAACAATTTGTTACACATAATAGTCTTCTTTTCATCCATTTATTCCTTCACACAGAAGTCTAGAAGATGTTTGGGGTCTGGTTTTTTGTTGGTTTGGTTTGGTTTTTGCATCAGCATCCTGGCTTCCCCATTTTTAATTCTAAGGCTTTTATCCAATCCATCCAACCCCACTGCGCCCAACAAACCCCTCCGCTTCTTCGGCAGTCACTTCCCTCACCCCTAAATACGTAGGGATGGGGAATGGTGACCTCTCGCGTCCCTTTCAGCTGCCCGTCCTACAGGCATCAGAAGTAACCTCAGGGACCTTTAAAACAGGATTTTTCGAGCTGCTGCAGCGCCATCTACTGGCGAGATGGCTTCTGGCTCTTTTAAGGACGAGGAGGACAATTCGAAGTTAGGGGGCTCCTGTCCCGGATTTTTAATCTCGTCCCCACTGAACCCGCCCCCCCCTCCCCTGCAGCGGCAGCCCCTTCCCGCCGTCCGCCCCGAGGGGCTCGGGCCGCGATGGCCTAGGGCGCGGGCGCGGCGGGCGCGGCGGGGGCTGCGGCTGCGGGGGTGTGGGCTTTCGGCTCCTCCTCCCGCCCCGGCCTGCCGGGACCGCCCCGGGAACCCTCCAAAATGGAGCCTCTGGCCGCGAGTCCCCTGAAGTGCTCCATCCCCAAGGCCAGGGTGATCGCGGTCGTCTTGTCCATGGTCCTGTGCTCCGTCACCTTGTTCCTGCTGCAGCTGAGATACCTGAAGCCCAAAATCAAAGACTTTTATTCGTTCGAAGTGAAGGACTCGAGGGGAAGGACCGTTTCTTTGGAGAAGTACAGAGGCAAAGTAAGTGGCTCCTTCGGGTGTTCGTGTATATGCGTGGCCATCCTCCGAGCAGAATCAGCATCAGCTTTAGGTCCGGGCCGGGAGGGCCTGATGGATTTAGTCACTGCTGTCTGTCCCCCGGACATAGGTCTCTAGGCGTTCCCCGGGGGGACTGAAGCACACTTTAAAGTCACTTTAACCCCTAAGGAAAGCAAGGTCTGAAATAATAGCACAAGGCAAATAAGGTTTGGTTCTCTTTGCATTTTCTAAATACTAAAAGAAGCCTTTTGTTTGTGTTAATACTTTGGATCATTCAGAGGTTAACTGGGGGGGAGGGGTAGGCATGGGGTTGGGGGTGGAAATGGGAATGATTGTTAATAATTATTACATGAAAATGCAGATACAACCAAAAAAACCATTTGTACTTCTCACACTAAAACTTTACAGCTTCTCCTTTCTTGCACGCCCAGTCTTTGTTAACATCAGTGATATGTTGCCATTAAGTCCTAGCACTGTTACATTGTTTTATAAATATTTACTTAGAAATCTAACATAACCGAAGAGGAGCTGCTTGTCCGCTGCTGTAGTCCCCGAAACTGTTTTTATTCATTGAATTTGCAGTTTTTATAAAAGAGTGTTTCACTCTCTGGCTGGGCTTTCTCTTTTTCCTGGAGGCGTCCCTGATTGTAAACGTGGCCAGTAACTGCCAGCACACAGACAGAAACTACTTAGAGCTGCAGGAACTGCACCGAGAGTTTGGGTCGTTCCATTTCAACGTCTTGGCTTTCCCGTGCAATCAGTTTGGAGAATCCGAGCCCCGCCCCAGTCACGAAATAGAAGCTTTTGTGAAATCAAACTATGGAGTGACCTTCCCCGTTTTCCACAAGATTAAGATTCTAGGATCCGAAGGAGAACCTGCATTTAGATTCCTTATTGGTAAATATCTTCCTCATTTGTGTTGTGTTTTCTGATTGTCTTTCATTTTTGAGATTAAACTCCTCTACTCCCAGACCTTAATTTTCTGTTTCTCATTTCAGAAATGTTTCATTAACAAAGTCTTACAAAACATCTCATCTTATGTGCTTTGCAAACCGTAAAAGCACTTTGTAAACAGTAAAGCGCTATGTAAATGTGAGTTCATATTATTATACTTAAATATTTTAAGGATCCTTGACTTCATGTATATAATTAGTCTGTTAACAAATGTAGATGCTTCCACACATTAGAAGATAGTATTTATGGATTGCCATGGTCTCTAAAATACACCACCTGATGGCCAAGAAAGTAACCTCTAAACTTATCTGTGCTGGTCCTTAGACAAACAAAAACACTGTTCATCCCCAATTTGGTAGTTCCTTTACAATTTGTATAGCTATTGACAAACCTTTTTATATGAAATACTTTTATTTCATGAAAGCTCTCACCTTGCCAATTCTTATTAGCATAATTTCACAAAGCATTGATTCAGCCCAGGGTCACCTCCAAACATGGTGAGGCATTGAGGAAAGACTTTAGTGGGCAGTTGTTATTATTAACAACAATTCTTAGCAAGTTTTGTTCCCAAAATTAGTGCTTCATTTTCTTTGGTAGTACAAGATCTGATCCAATGCAAATTACAGTTTAATTCAGAAGTATTGCTATGGCTATGCAACATATTTCATGAAAGATTTCATCTTGCAAATTCTTATTAGTATAATTTCATAAAGCATAATATGGAAATACCTCATTGTTCTCTTTGCATACTTCTAAATAATGTTGATGAGGAAGGAAACTCCTTGATAATTTTCCTGCCAGCTATGAAAGACTATTTCAAGGCTACCATCAGGTCTGGTAACTTTAAAAGCTTGCTATAGTCAAAGTAAAATAGCCTTCATGCTTGAATTACCCAGTCCTATATCATAACATTTCACTATGGTTCTCTGTGACAAAGCACCACTGCTCCACATTATGAACGAAGCAAACGTTCTATATACTCTTCCATGGCCGAGTAAGACCTATCCCTTTTAAAGACATTATATGAAGCAGCTGTAAAAACTTATGTAAGACCTGACATCCTAAAAAGCAAACATAATGACTACCTAGCAGTGTGGGCAAAAGAGTCACTGTGAGTCCTATTACTATTCAGTTATTGGTTGTAACCCTCAAAATATATGTGCACATACTCAAATAAATGGCAATTGCCCCAACTCAATAAGCTTTTCTTTTTTTCTGCCGGCACTTACTATGTATGAGGCATTGTGCTAACTGTTGAAGATGCATTGGCAAAAATGAATCTCTGCCCTCCAGAAGTTTACATTCTCCTAGGGAGATCAGTTAGGAGGCTAGTGCAATAGTCTGGGCAAGATGTGATGACAGGTATGCCTCAACAAATTTAGCATTTATTGAGTTTTTATTCCATGCAAAGCATGTTAGGCACTTTAGGAGATACAAAGATGAACCACAAATTGTCCTTGCTTTCCAGAAGCTGACCAACTATTAAATGCCATCTCTTTGATTCTATCTTCTGCTAACCCTGTGCTCCCATGCTGCTCCATCTAGTCCTCGTCATTTCTTCCAAGTCTCTTTTGCTGTCTCCTCCTCCTTCTATCCCCAAAACTTGGACCTCCACTGATGTTCTCATGCACTCCCTAGGCTTGTTATCAACTCCACATGTATGGTTCCCAAGTCTATAATTTTCCACCTGCTCCTAGACATTTCCCATCTGGACATGCTACCAGCACCTCAGACTCAACAAATATCAAACTAAATACTCATCCTTTTGCTCTCCAAACCTATATCTCCTTCTAACTTCCTTATTTTACATGGATGACACCACTACTCTCCTAGTTATATCATCTCTCAACAGAAGACGTGTCATCAACATCCTAATTGGTCTAATTCTGGCATCTCCCCATTCGATTATCCTGTCACGGTGCCTTCCCTCTCCCTGTTTGCCTTAGCCAGGCATTCAGGGCTCTCTACAGCCTGTCTCCAGCCTTCCTTGCCGCCTTACCTCATAATCGTCTTCACAATGCTCTATTCTAACCAGACTGCCCTGGTCATCTCCCCTCTTCTTGCCCTGCTCTCTCCTCTATCACCTGGAACAAACTCTTTTCCCTAATGTTTGCCTATGAAAATCCTTTAGGCCCAGCTTAGGCACTACTCCTTGCAGGAATTTTTCCCAAATTCTCCCTGCTGGAAGTAATTTCTCTCTACACGTCTCTCATTGCATCTTCTTGGACTTCTTGTGCTCACTAAATTCTAATTTGTATGATAGTTATGTATGACTCCTATCCTCTGCAAGATTATGAATTCCTGAAGCACACTGACTGTGTGATGCCCAGTTTTATCTTGGTATCACTGGTGCCAGCCTAGGGCCTAGCACATAGCAGGCACATAATACATGTTTGTTAAATTGAAACTTAAATATAATAGAAATCCAATGGTGTTAAGCACTATAGAAGCATAGAAAAGGGGCTGGGGGCATAGAAAAATCTGGCTGGGGGCATCAGGTTGTTGTTGTTGTGTTTGTCCTTCGTTTTTGAAGAGGACCAAGGCATCAGGGAAATGATGGTATTTGCAATTGACGATGGTACTTGCAGTTGACTTTGATTTGAGTGAGGGAGGCCTGTGCAAGGTCACCAGCCTCACTTTCTCCTCCAGAGGCATCAGGACAAGCTTCATAAAGGAGACAGTATTTGAACTAGACCCTTAAGGGTAGGTGGAATTCCAATAACTAACAATTCTAAGTCAAGGGAAGAGGGTAAACAAAGACCCAGAGTTAAACAGAGGGTATTTTTGAGGAAAGAGGACATAGTTCAGTTTTGCTGAATATCAGGTGCATGAGGGGAAGTGTTAAGAGCTGAAACAGTAGATTGGGACTACATCACAATGCACTAGAATGGATTTTATTCCATAGGTAATGGGGAACCATTGAAATCAGGAAAATATGTCTCAGAAAGATTAATCTGGCCTAGTGAGAATGGCAATGGAAAGGAGTAAATAGATACAAGAGATCTTTATTCAACTACCTACCACTGGTGACTTTATTAATAATTTCCAATTTGGAAATTATTTTTTACTATATCCAAGTGACACTCAAGGTCTAACATTCATTTTTATATTTGCAGATCAACAGCTTCCATTTATAACCCAAATCTTAGAATTAGTTCTCTAATTTTCATGTCAAAATTACAGTAATATCCTTTTCCCTGTTCAAGTTAATTTCAGAAATTTCATTGTTTCTAAAGTCTTTCCCTCAAAGAATTAAAAAACTTGTGTGGATTCAAGGTTGGCTTTGAAGTCAAGCAAAGTTCTAGGAGCAAATAAGTATAAAAACTTTAAATGCAAATGAGAATTGGGTCCTTTTAAAGTTTTGAGCAGGACAGACCTAGATAAAGCAGCATCTAAGCTCCTTGCATAAGTGAAAAGATTTTTGCCACAAACTGTTGTTATGCTTTGAAACCTTTTCCATCACGGAAATTTTTCCATTCCTCGAGCTAATTTTAAGCTAGGTTAGCTGAACTAACAATGCAATTTTAGTAATTCTATGTAATTTTTATTTGGTTCTTCTAGTTAGAAATGTTTCTTTATATGTTGCATCTTCCCTAAGTTAGTCAATTAAGTGGGCCCAAATGATATTCATCCATAAATTTAAAATGAACACCAAATAACTTGAAATAAATGGCAATAAGAGGCAAGAATTCCTTTCCTGCATTAACAAAGAGCCAGCCTTTAAAGAAAAATCCATTGCATACGTATAATTCTTCAGTTTTGTGGCTATTATATTCTTTAATATTCCAAGCAACTACATATTAAATATACAGATTAAACCACCAATTATTAATTACCTAATTGACAGTATCATTTTATCTATTAAAATGAAATAACAAGGTTAAAAATGTTTTTATTTAAATGCATTTTTCCAAAATGAACTGTTTTACTTCACCCCCAGCAGATCTATAGAAAATCAATAGTACAACAAGATCTAGATATTTCAACTTTTTCCTAAGAGTTTGACTAACATTATTACAGACTCAGAGTCTGATTTCTAAATCCTCATTTAGGCAACATTTAGGTGTTAGGGCTCTCTTTGCCTCTTCCAATTATCTTGTATTTACTTGTCTCACATCCCTCAGTAGAACATAAACTCCTTAGGAGGGAACTGTTTTTCATTTTTGTCTTTGTATTTATAATTCTTAGCACAGTGTCTTACATATAGGTTTGTTGAGTTGAAATTAATTCTGTGGAGACTGTGCCCAAAATTAAGTTGAAGATTTTGGTTTACACTGAAATTAAGTTAATTTATCTACCTATTTTTTTTAGATTCATCAAAGAAAGAGCCAAGGTGGAATTTTTGGAAATATCTTGTCAATCCTGAGGGTAAAGTTGTGAAATTCTGGAGACCTGACGAATCCTTGGAAGCCATCAGACCAGATGTAGCAGCTTTGGTTAGACAAATCATCATTAAAAAGAAAGAAGACCTTTAAAAATATTATTAATCATGTGAATCTATGCAGCAATGAGAGCATCAAAAAGTCTAAATGTCATTTTGGTCACATTTTAATCATTCCAACAGTTCTGGAATCCAATTAAATACGGTCCAGAAGGATGGTCTCTTAAATAAGTGCCTAGGATGTTCCCCGCCCCCCACCTCTGTCTCTCTTCCTACTCCTTCTCCCAAAAAGAGTTTGTTTAAACTGGGGATAAAGTCAAAATTAAATATACCAAGAATTCATCAAAAACTGAAAATTCAGAATACTTTATCACCAAAACTCACTACTGTCCATTTAACAAACATGAAACTTCTTTGATGCTTGTAATTAATGGATTAAATACTAACTACCCCAGAGCACTATGTAAGGATAATGAAATTGAACGACATATAACTAAAAATTTTGTGTGGTCAATATTAGCAGAAAAGGGGTACTGGAAGAATTGTAGGGCATAAGATAAATGTGCAATCTTATGCATATTCAGATTTGTAAATAAAGTTTTTATAAGTAGAACTCTCCTGATATCTTTCGATCAGTCACTTCTGACTCTTTGTGACCCCATTTAAGGTTTTCTTGACAAAAATACTGGAGTGGCTTATCATTCATTTCTCCAGATCATTTTATGGATAAGGAAACTGAGGCAAAAAGGGTTAAGTGACATGCCCAGGGTCACACAGCTAGTAAGTGTCTGAGGCCAAATTTGAACTCAGGAAGTGAGGACATGCCTTATAATAGAGAGCCAAACCAGAAAAAATGGATGCTGTCCCTCTAAGCCAAATTTTAAATGACTCTTTGGCTATTAATCCCACTTCATTGCTCCCTTGACTTCATAGGAAGACATAATTAGAAAGGCTTCCTTGCTGTTTAGGGGTAGATTACTTGGTTAGACCATGACTATTATGTGACTGACAAATACTTATACATTATGATTTGGGAAGAAAAATCGTTCAGACTTTTGAACTGTTACCTTAGGGCTTCTGTAATAATTATAGTTCCCCACATTATTCTGCCACCATTTTAACCATTTGGGGGTTGAATTGCTCCTCCACCCCCTCTCTTCCCTCCCTTCCACCAAAATGGCCTTAACTCACCCTTAACAGAAATAATCAATCTGCAGTTGCTTTGAATAATTATATCTGCATTTGGACATAATTTTCAGTTATTATTTACTTTCTTCAAATCCAAGGTGTGGACTGGACATAAGCACCATTTGTGGAATTATATGAACTTTAGGGAAATATGAGGAAATGACTAATAATTTACTGAAATGTATAAAGTTCCTAAATAGCATGATATAAAAATTTAACAGATAGCTTTGTCAAAATAATAAAATGCACTAGAATGCCAGAGGGATGACTAAGTGGCTCAGTTGATAGAGTGCTGGGCCTGAAGTCAGGAAGACCCATCTCTACACTCACACCCACTAGATTATTATGTTAACCTCAAGTCTCTCCCCACTCCATCCATCCTACACAATGCCAAATTTTCCTTAAGCACAGAGCTGACCATGGCATTCCCCAAATCAATAAACTCCTGTAGCTCCGTGTTACTACAAGAAAAAAAATATGTTTAGCTTATAAAAACCTAGTCCTAAGCTTTCTTTGTAGCTTCATCATACATTATTCCCCATCCTGCACACTGTGATCCAGCCAAACTGGCCTCCTCTCTATTCCTCACCTCCTCTCTACTCTTCACCTCATCTCTCACCTCCTTGCCTTTGCACTAGCCATCCCCATAGCTGAAATATACTAATTCCTCACTTGCATCTCAAAAAATATTCTTCCTCTTTTTCTTCAAGTCACAAATCAACTCCATCTTCTACATGAACCTTGTTTGATGCCTCTAACTGCTAGTACCCTTTCTCCCAAACTACCTTGTAATTATCTTGTATTTATTTGTATTTATTCACTACTTAGTATCTACCATGGCACATATTAAGTGGTTAATAAATGCTTAATGGCTGATTCTGTACACAGGCAAAGTATTCCCATATTGTATGGACAATTAAGAATTCTTTTTGCATTTTTAAAAGGGGAAGGAGGAAACCTCATCTCCAAGCAGGGGTCTTCTAACTTGTATGTACTGGGCCAGGGAGTATATAACAAACTGAAATTGTTAGGAGCCTCCAAGTTATGCTGGTCATAGCAATTTGTCCCCCTCACAACTGTGTTGTAAGGTAGAAAAGGTCACACCCCTCTCAAATTAAGCATAACAAACATTTTTCATTCACAAGAAAACTGGCTATATGAATGTTCTTCATTGCTGTCGAAATGGAGGGAGAACACCAGAGTACTCTTCTCAGAAGCAATCATATAAAGGGTTTTGTCTCCTTTCTTTGTGCAAAGAAAGCTATACAAAGCTACAATTCCCCAGTGATGAAAGATGAACAGGGTTAAGAAAAAGTATTTCTTCATTAACCTTAATATAAATATTTTAAAGGAACTGCAAAAGAAATACAAAGAAATGTCATATCGTAAGTGCTCTAAACAATTTGTTTAAACCTGCCCTGATGAAGGAACATGTGGAAATATGGAAGTGTATGCAGTTGCTGTAATTATGAAAAACAGCTAACTAACAATACACTGCCCAATCACCACACACATATACTAAAACCAGACTTTGTCAACTAGATTTTCTGCCAAAGCAAATAAAAAACAACCTTTTCAAGTCAAAAATAAAGAAAGAAAGAAAAAGAAAATGACCATGTAGAACCCAAACTCATTTTATTATATTCAAATCAACTCATTCATTGTAATACAATACATTGTAATACAATGAATGGTTCACATTCACAGGATCACGATCTTTTGGTTTGTTTGTTTTTTTAAGTGAGATTTGCCTCCGGGCGTGGGTGGGGGAGGTTGAAGAGAAGCCATTAGACCTTAGTACACAGGGAAAATCTTAAACAGAGGGTCAGATGCTTTTAGAATAGTGTCATTGGAATCAGAGCTGCTATAATCCCCAAAATTGTTTTTCATCCTATCTATCCCACTTCCCCACGTGTGGGAGCTCATTCTGGGGCAAGGCCTCTGAGATTTACAAATAGAGTAGGTAAAGAACTATGAACTACAATAATTATATGTTGAGCCTTCCTCTCTCTACATATATATGTCTCTCCCTATACTTTTTCCTTTTTATGACTGTTTTTCTCACCCCCCCATTCCTCTTCTACTTATCTGACTCTCTCTTCTTCTGCATCCCCCTTTTCTCTCTCTCCATCTTTTTTCCTTTATCACCTTCCCTTCTTGTGACTGCCATAATTAAAAGATATTTTAAAGCATCTTTTGAATAAAAGTATTTCCTGTAATTAATTTTAAATATGTAAGATCCATATGTATATGTTTCTTTCACCTGATACATGACAATGTTGGTTGAAAATTTCTAGAAATGTTTTAGCCTTTTTATTCAAATATCATTATTTCCTAAATTTTTAAAAGTACTAGTAAATAATTTATTTCACCCTTTAGACAACTTCAAAATGCACAAAAAATAATTAAAATAGTTCCTTAGTGGGCGGCTAGGTGTCGCAGTGAGTAGAGCGTCGGCCGTGGAGTCAGAAGGACCTGATTTCGGATCCAGGCCTCATCCACTTAACGCACACACAAAACAAAAACCTAGCCGTGTGACCTTGGGCAAGTTACTTAACCCCAATTGCCCTTCAAAAAGCGCAAAAAAAAAATAGTTCCTTAGCAACTATAAATTTATTCACTAAGTTATAATTGTTGAAATTAATTGCTCAATGATAATAATAAATAAATTATAATAAAGGTGGTCAAGAAGATAAAGCACTGGCCCTGAAGTCAGGAAGATCTGAGTTTAAATCCAGCATCAGATACTTACTAGTTGTATGACCCCGGGCAAGTTACTTAAATCCAATTGCCTCCAAACTAAAAAAATTCAATGATAAAGACTGAAACAGTAAACCATAGCACCATCATTTTCCTATTTACCATGATAACTAAAAAAATTAGAAGCATGAATATTTGTCTATGTCATGATAGATGCAATAGGACAGCAGTTGCATGTTAGCTGGTACATTCAGATATTCAACCAGCTAACAATACACTGCCACCCCATCACAACCATATAACCAGTGCTTTTCAGTCTTCTTGTAGATTTCATTGAAAAAGATGAACAAGTCCAGGAGCAAGTGGCAGGGTGGTTGTGACTGCTAAACTGAACCCAAGCAGCCAGCTTACAGCACACTGCCTACCTGACCCAGGGAATGAGGGCAGTACACTAGAGCAGAAAGCACACTCAACCCAAGGACCTTGGCTCTAGTCTCTACTCTGCTATTTCCTGCCCATCCCTGACGTCTACTTCTCCTCCATAAAATGGGGGAATAATAGTTTCACTACGTATTTACAGTCTATCATAAGGTAAACATTTTTGCTAAATAAATAGGAACAATTATTATCACAGATGGTCATTAGATCACCACAGAGTTGTTTATGGTGACTTTCCAGTATGAAACAATGGTGAAAATTTACTAACCCCTCGACTGGATTGTTAGAAAATGGAGAAAGGAAACTTGCCCCCCCCCCAAAAAAAATTCTAAATGTATTTGAATGCTGTGAGACTACTCAAAAATAACTTCATCTGGACAATCAAAAATATCCAGAAGAAGCCACCAAAATACCTACCATTAGCGTCTCAGATAACGGTAAGTGGATGATGTATATACCTGATGTTTTAAAATCACCTAAATATATTTTAGCTCCATAAATTACTTCTACTGACTGTCCAATAAGTGTTTCAGTTTTATCTGTCAGGAAAAAGTCCATGGATCATGGAGATCTACAAAATGAAAATGAGCAACAATGTGGTAAGGGTTTTTGGCATAAAATGAAAAGATTAAATATTTTAAAATATGTTATTATATTACACGTAACCAGTAGCCCAGCATTCCAATATTGGACCTAATAATAGTAAGTTCAGAGCCTGGGATGTTGGGCCGAAGCCCTTACATATAATTAAAGAGTTATTTCCAGCCTCGGTTTTCATTTGGAAAGGCAGTATAGCATAGTACAAAGAATGCTGGACTACAAAGATAAACTAAGCAGCTTCTCAAAATTATCAGCCCTGGGCCAAATACATTTCAGCTTCCATTCAGACTCAATAAGACAGAATGGTTTCCATGTTGTTCATTCAGTAAATGTGAATGGAAATTTGTGTACAAATTTTTCCCTCACATTATATTTGATATTTGTCAAACATCTCATAAGGTATGTTGGCCATTTCACAGCCAGAGATAGAGAAATATTGAGAAGGGTATACAGAAATACAAGGAATATAATTAAAGGGTCAGAAACTAGAATCTAGGCGGAAATGTGAAAGATCAGACTTGAGCTGATCAGACTCAGGACCAAAAGGCTCACAAAAGATCATGTTCTCCAACTCCTTTAACTTTAAAGGTGAGGAAACTAACGTGAAAGGAAAACTTTCTGACTAAATGGTTTGCTCTCACCAGTAATCCAGAAAGCCTAGAGATCCACCAGAATGGTGAAGAAGATAAGAAAGGGAGAATGGCTAACAAAACCCTTGATTCTACAGCTTCTCCCAGAAATCCACAAGATGGCGCTATAGACACTCTTTTTTTTTTTTAATTAATCTGATGATGGGGAATGAAGCATATTCAGCTAAGCATTAAAAGGGGGAAAATGGCAAAAACATGGTCCGTGCACTTAAGTTCACATTTTAATGAGGGAGATAACATGCAAACATGAGTATGTCTATATATGTAAATATAAGTTTATGTGTGTATGTATGGGTATGTTTGTATATAACAAGATATATACAGTATAAATGGGAAGTAATCTCTGAAGGAAGGCAGCAATAGCAATGGAGAGGACCAGGAAAGGCCTCTTTCAGGAGGAGGGATTTGAGCTGAGTCTTGAAAGAAGGCAGGAAGTAGAGATGAGGAGGGAGAACATCCCAGGCCTGGGGTCAGGCAAGGAGACAAAGATATAGTGTCATATTGAAAAGGCAGAGGAGGCCAGTGTTGCTGCATCATGTAATACGCGGAGAGAGAATAAAATTTAAGAGTTCTGGAAAAGTGAAAAAGGACCAAGTTGTGAAGGGCTATATAGAGGATTTGACATTTGTTCCTTGAGGTGATAGGGAAATACTGAAAGTTACTGAGGAGGTGGGGGAAGGAGGGGCTCAGACCTGCCTCAGACAGAGCATTTGGGGACACCCACTAACTGGGTGTAACCTGGAGAAAGATCTATCTAAGGAGACTGATAAACTGGTCAGACAGATGGAACAGAACAAGGAGAAAGCAGTGTCACACAAACTTAATCTAGGAGTTAAGATTAAGGATGAGAAGGCAACCAAAAGCATCAGAGGTATCAGAGATGACCAGAAGAATGAGAATACAGGAGTGAAAAAGGGTAAGTGAAGATGTTAAATGTTTTGTGGATTTAAGGGAGCTCATGATGGAAAGTCCCTGTTTCTCAATAAAGTAAGAAGTGAGGTTACCTGCTAAAACAGTGGTTGCTATGGGAGAGTCAAAGGGGGGTGCTAAGAAGATAAGCTTGTAAAAGCCACACAAGGGAAGTATATAGAATGAGTCCTGGCAATGCAATGCAGGATTGACACACACTCTTGCTTTTTCCTTTCATACCTGATACATGATGCCCAACAATTGAAGTTTTACCTCTCCAAAAGGCACAGTTCAACACAAACCACCCGACTCAGCAGGGAAAACAAGATATTCCACTCATCAGTTAGTGTATTATTTTTAAAAAATGTATTTGTGTAGATGTGTAGATATTTACCAAAATATATTTTCCTTTTCTTAATTTCTCCAGTTTACAAATATACTTAAGAAAGAAGTTTAAGTTTTCGTTGGTTTTTTTTTCACTATCATACTCTCCTCGGTGGTTATTGCAAACTTCTCTTCCCTCAAAATAAATCCTACCAACCTCTCTTTCATCAGGTAACCTCACTTCCTAACTTTCCTACAAAAAAAGGGCTATCCTTCCTCTCTCCTACTTCACATCTCAAAGCCTAGCAATATTTAACATTTTCACTCACCCTCTTTCAATTTGTTCTAGTCTCATTTGAAAGTCCTCCTGTCTGGGGCTAATCCATCCACTATTTAGCCTTGATCCCATCCCCTCCAATGTCCTTGGGGAGTTTACCCCATAAATTATTCATGAATTTGTCTACTGGCTTCTTCCCTGTTCACAAACAAGCTCAAATTTCCCCTATGCTTAAAAAAACTTGACCTAGCCATACCCTCAAGTTTTCACAGCTAAAAACTCACTGCCTCCATTCACTCCTCAATCCTTTCTAGTTTGCTTTGACCCCAGCACTCTTACTGAAATTACTCTCAAAGGCTGTCAATTATCTCTTAACTGCTAAATCCAAAGGCTTTTCAGTTCTCATCCTCCTTGATCCTTCAATTGTATTCACCATACATCCCCTTCTCGGAGATCGGCTCTCCCCCCTAGATTTTCCCGACACTGCTCTCCTCTAGTTCTCTCCCTGCCTGTTTTCCTCAGTCTTATTTGCTGAATTATATCCTATCCCTTACTTGTGGGGATCCCCAAGACTGACCTGGGCCCACATCTCTCTTTTTACATTCTGTCCTTTGGTTATTTCATCTGCTTTCATGGGCTAAATTATTGCTCCTATGTAGATGATTCACAGATCTACACATCCATTCCTCATCTCCCTCTAGTCCTCTAGTTCTACATCTCCCAAATGCTGCTCCAGACTTCCCAATTTTTATTGATGATATCACCATCCTCATAATCACCCCAGTTCAAAATCGTGGTCACATTTGACTTTTTACTATCCCTGAACCTCCTTCCATATGCAATAAGTTGCTAAGTCCTATCAATTCTACCACTAAAGCATCTTTTAAACCTATTTCTTCTATTTATTCCTCTAGCTAATATCCTAGTTCAAAATCTCAGTACCATTTGTCTGAATTATATTAGCCTCCTAACTGTTCTGCCTCTCTCTCTCTCATACACACACACAGACACACACCAACACACCCCTCTCTCAAGCCTCTTATAGACTTTCACTCTCCCAACCTTCAAACAGCCACAGCTCCCAAAATAATATTCCTAGAGCACAAATCTAACCATGTTACTCAACTGCTTTCCTCTGGATCAATTATAAACAATTAGTTTAGCTTCTGTCTAACTTTTAAAGCCATCCATTATATGGTTCCAACCTACACTCCTTGTCTTCACACTACTCCACTTTACACACTATATTCTAAGCAAGCTACATTAATATTTCCCAAACCCAAGGCATCCTGTCTTTTTTTTTTTTTTTTTTTTTTTTGCTTTTTGGAGGGAAGGCAAGGCAACTGGGGTTAAGTGACTTGCCCAAGGTCAAACGGCTAGTTTTTTGTGTTAAGTGTCTCAGGCCGAATTTGAACTCAGGTCCACCTGACTCTGGGGGGGGTGCTCTATCCACCTAGCCACCTAACCAACCCCAACATCATCTGTCTTTATGTGTTCAAATGTGTTTGAAACATCCTACTTCCTCATCTGTGCTTTGCAAAATCTTTATCTTCACTCACAATTTATCAAACACCAACCCTTTTGTGCAGGATCAGCACATCTATCCTTCACCCCAAAAGTACTTTCCCCCCCCAAATTTCCTGGGATACACTATATTTCATAGGATAATAGGTCTGAAATTGGGGAGGACCTCAAAAGCCATCTAATCCAATCCCCTCGGTTTACAGATTAAGAAACTGAGATTTAAGAAGGTTAAGTAGTTTGCCCAAAGTCATATAACTAAAAAATTTCAAAGGGTGGGATTTGAACCCAGGTCCACCAGATTCAGAACCAGTACCTCGTGTCATATCCCCCAACTAATAAATTCATGTTTGACTGATTGATCCAGTAGAATGTCAACTCCTTTAGGACAGAAACCATGTAATTCTTATTTTTGTATCCTACTAGAGTAGTCAGGTATCAGAAGACCTAGGTTCTAGTCCCAGATTTGCCTCAGACTCATCTGTCCTTCAGACAAGGCTCTTAACCTTGGTTTGCTTGTCTGAAAAATGAGAATACCTGCCCCCATCTCCCTCATAAGGCTGGCTATGACAATCAAATGAAACAATTTATGTGACCTTACTTTAAAAATGCCAAAGATCATGGGAATGTTTGTGCAAAACTCTCTCAAAGATTGAGAGACTATATAACCATGAATAATGAAAAAAAAAATTTGCCTTTACGTGCTCATAAGAGCTGTGAGGTGAGTAATTCAAAATGGCCATACAGAAAACAGGCTCTGGGAGGTTAAATAACTTGTTCAGGTCGGTAAGGATTCAAAGCTCAATGTCCAGACACCAAAGTCCAGCGTTCAATCCAACGCATTTTATAGCCTGAGGAACTCCAAGGGTTTTTCTTAATACAACACACAATTTCTATATCACGTTTTAATTTTAATCTTAAAACACAATTTGATACAAAGCAAGTGGTAAAAATAGAAAATTCAGTACAGGGCATTGCGCTTTCAGCTTGGCCTAGATTTCCTGCATTCCTAGACTGCAGTCCCTCCCAGATACTCCAGGCAGACGAGAATTCTATTTCTGCTGAACCACAGAAATAACACCGAAAAACAGAACTGGAAACTTACCTCACTACCCTTCTGTAGGCTTTGGCTTCTGTTCTGTTTAATACCTTTTGCAAACGTCTCCATGATATTCTCCTTTGAAAATATGAACATAATAAGAGACAAGTTATTTAGGATGATATAATCACGTCCGATTTTGGTTACCTCAACATCTCGGGCTATGCCGAAAAACTCTCCTTTAAAACTGCCCTTCCACCAAAAAGGCATAAGAAGCGGCGTAGAAACCCCAAACCAGTTAGAGCCCGGCATTCGGCGTTTTCCCGCAGCCCCGAGCAAACCCCTCTGGGAAGCCGAGGTGAGGACAGAAGGAAACACTCACCCACAACATCTCGTCTTCAGTCGGGACCCTCCGAGAGGCGAACCGCTCCAGCTTCCACTCCATCCCCACGCAGCCCCTTTCTGACCCAGGCACGCCCCCGAAGCTCGCCGGGCCGTCCCCAAGACCAGCTCCCCGAGTGCCCCCCGGCGAGCTTTGCCCGAGGCAGCGAAGCCGGGGTTTAAAGAGACGCCGCGAGCGGCAGCCAGAGCGGGAATTCCCCTCTCCGGGACCTCATTGGCTGGAGAGGCAGTGACGCGGAGCACAGGAGGGGATTCCCCGAACGCGGCGGACTCGGCCCGCGGTTGCCCAGCGCTCGGGCCCCGGCTCGCTTTGCCCGCCGCAGCCGCCGCCTTCTCATTGTCTGGGGGCGGAGGCGCGGCCAGGGGCGCCAAGGCCGGCCGGGAGGGGTGGCGGGCTTCGGGACCGGCTGGGTGCAAAGCTCTCGCAGCTGCAAGACTAGAGGAGTTTGGCGGGAGAAGAAGCGGGTGCTGCGGTTTCACATCACTTCGGTGTAAACAACACAAACTCAGACCCCCAACCCCGCACCTCGGGGACTCTTGTGGCCCGCCACAGTTCGGAGGGATCTGACAGTTCCTGTGAGCTCTTCTCTCGTCCGTTTTATATTGGAGATCTTACTTATTTTTAAAGTGATGCATTGCTCTCAGTTTTTACACTTTTTAAGTCATTTAATGTAAAGTCGCTTTAAGACAAGTCTTTTTTCCTTCTCATTTCATGACTGCCTACCCCCTTCTTTACTACCCACCCCTTAAACAAAAACCATAATTACCCGAGGTGCGGTGCGAGTGCCATATTGTTGGAGAATAGAATAACGGAAGCACCTTTCCTTTTTTGGGCCCATTTAAGAACGATCATATTCTCTCCCAAACTGATTTATCTAGCTATAGTCAATTCAACTATTATTTAGAGAGAAAAAGTGATGGAGGGCCGGTACAGGGGAGCGGATGACAAAATAGGAAAGGCTAAGTGAAGGAATGAACCAAAAAAAGCAAGTAGGGGGCACAGTTATAATCGGAAATGGATGAATATTGGGAGTTTAAGGGAAGGGATATCAGGGAAGCTGGTGAAAATGGCTGGAAAAAAGTGTCTAAAGGAATAAGATCTTAATTTAGGAAGAAAAGAGGTGTAGAGCATGGCTGGAGCGCTGCAGGGTGTCCATAAATGCAATCCCTATTTGTTCCCATTCAGCCCCATTTTAATGAACGCTGATTCAAGGTTTGTATCCAATTTGTGAAAGCAGAGGAAATCTGCCCAACTCTCTTTTGTAAATATTAAGCAATAATAAGAATAGTAGGGCTGTCCTAAACATCAAAGGAACTATATCATACTACTTTATTGATGATCAAGTATTTTGCTGTTAAAAAGTTCAATTAGTGCTTCACCTACAAGAATCATATATTCACTTCAACTGAATGTTAATTCCAACTGAAATAAAACCTGTCACTAGAAACACTGACAAAAATCTCATATCACTGGCTAACAGTAAAATCATATAGCCAATAAAAAAAAAAGCAAACGCAAATCAGTAATTCTACAGATAAAACAAAAGTTTTATAACTTACTTTTTGTAAATAACATCTATTGCTATCAGCTATTCAAAGATGAAACAGCATAATATACTTAAACATTAATGACCTTCAATTCCAATTGTTACATTTTAGATTTATTGTCTGATTATATATAAGTAATACACTTACATATATATATTTCTGATTTCTAATTTTTTATTGTTCTTACTCTAACATCATGGTACTAAGACCACAAAGTTTAATTTTGAAAACTCTAATACTCTAAAAATACAATCTAGAATTAAGTCTAGGCTTACAAATGCTAAAATAATTCATTTTGCTGTATAATTGTGTAAATAGATAAATATACTTATGTAAACTACAATTCAATTTTCAGCCATTGATAACACATTCTCATTCTATGCCTTGTATTTTTTTTATTATAAAATGGGAGATTATTAACCAAGTCCCTCTCCTTGGGGTACCCGGACTTCTGTGTGGAAATTTATCATTAGTAACCATAACAAGTATTACTAGGTACAAGACTTTTGTAAAATAAAATTTCTCATTTTCTTAACTAGAGTGCTCTCGTTCCCTAAAAAGAAATTTGAATAGATATTACTACCTAAAATTCTATCCTGGGTTTAACCCTGAAGGGTCTGCCTGTGGGCTCCCCCCACCCCACCCCCAAGGGCAGGTGTGAATATCCTATTAAAAGGGAGAAGGATGAGGGCGAGGGGAAAGTTGCAGAGTCTAGAAACTGAGTCAGGGAAAGCCAGGGAAGACTTGCAAGGATCGTGAAGGTCAAAGTAAGGGCTGTAAAAGAAGGGCCCAGATGGCGTTGAAGAGGTTTTTGTTTGTCCTCAATTTCCTCCCCACGCTCTTCTCGGGCGCTCGGAGAAACCACAGGTATCCTTTTCGCGGGGTTGCCCCAGGACCAAGGCAGCTGCTCTCGGATTGGACCAGGCTCGTTGCCCCGAGTTACCCAGCGGCTGACTAAGGATTCCAACCGCTTTGTTGGGGGGAAGGGGGAGAAGGAAACCGATCCCGCTTCCACCCGGCTCCTAACTGTCCGCGCGCGGGCCAGACTGCTCTACCTTTGGCACAAATTGGAGGAGGGGGAGAGGAAGGAGGCGCGGGAGCGGACTGTCCTCAGCCCGCGCCCTTCAGCTCGCGCGCGCGCGCAGGCGCGCCAGTCCTCCCGCCTCCCGCTCCCGCCTAGCTGCGACCGGACAAAAGAGACCGTTAGATAGTTCACCTCAACTCTCCCGTAGGCACGTGCACTTGGAGCGGGGTGTGGGAGGGGGAGACCCCGAAAAAGACGTCCGGGTGGGGAGGCCCGAAGCGGCACGAGTCAAGGCACCTCATTCCAATATAGAAAGGGATTGGAGGAGGAGGACTAGCTATTATTTCATGAGAAGCTGTGGGGACAGTGGCTGCAGTAATTTATTAATCCCACATCTTTTTAAAGTCCGTTATCGAATCTTATTGTCACAAAAACTCTGGGAGGTGTCGAGGGGAGTGATTCTCGTTCCCATTACAGAGAGGAGACAAACTGAGGCTCAGAAAGGTCGAAGTTGCCCTTGAGTCATGCAGATAGGCACAGCCCAGGCTGGCTCCTGGATCCACACCTGATCTTATGCTGCCCTGCCTCCCTACCCCCACCTACTCGGGGCGGGGGGGGGGGGGGGGGGCGGGGCGGGGATGCTAAATTGTCATTTAGTAATATGTAGAATTCAAAGTATGGGGGGAGGGAGAAGGGTGAGAGAGATTGCATCATGCGTTAGACCCCCATAACCAATGTACCAACATGGATCCCGGGAAGTAATTTTGCAGAGACTCTGCAACAATGCTACCAGTCTCACAACAGGGCAATCATCTAGGCAAGGTAGTGCACAAACCATACATTTAATGTATCCTTTTCATTTATATTGCAACAAACACATTCATGACCTTGAGTAGCTCTTTGAGGAGGCTGGATTAGATGATCCCTAAAGTCCAGTCTAACTCTAGATAGATTTGTGATCTTATATAATTATATGGATATAATTCCTACACAAATTAAAATATATATTATACATATAGGTATAATCATATAAATGCATATATACATCTTTTTTTCCTTCCACTGTAACCGAAACCATGCTTGATAATTTACTATTGTCACTAAAGCTAAAAAATTAGGCATTTATTATATGTTTATCCTTCAAAGCTGGATTTTTTCCAGATATTTATTCCATTTATGAAGCTAGAATATAAAGTCACTTTACATTTTGATAGGGATTAACAGCATCTTTTCTGATTCATCTCACAAAGCCCAGGACAGGTAGAGATTCAAACTTAATCTTCTAACTCAAAGTATAGGAAGACTCCATTATACCAACTGGTACACTTCATCAGTTTTAATACATTTTTATGGATTTAATATCTAATCATACTTTTGCCAGAAAAAAAATTGCCATTTGTCTTTTTTTCCCCAATCCAATGCATTGCTGTGAAGAACTTGGTGAAAGTGATATATTGTATTGAAGCAAGCCACCTCTAGGTGGCAATTTGGAGCTTTGGGTGCACTAAATTAAAGAAAAAGGGAGGAAGGAGAGAAAGGAGAAAGGAAGAGAAGGAAGGAAAGAAAGGAAGGAATAAAGAGCCAGAATTTGAAGTGTACAAGACACTAAGTGTGAATAAATAGGCACGTACAACAATAATCATTCATAAGTTATCACTCCCTTGTTACTTTACATACTCATTTTTTAAAAAACTTCTGGAGATTACAAATACTTTGAGTAGGAATTCCAGCTTCTTTTGTACTAAACAAACTCATTTTTTGATGAGCTCCATCCAGCCCTTAGAGCTCAGGAAACAATAATAAATGAGTTCTCTTGGAAATAGGAAAGGGAAAATAGATTCTTTCTCCCTAGAGAAAATCTTTACTATTTTCCTATCCATGCTTCTAGGTTAACTGCAGTCAAAAATAATCTGTATTTTCATCTGTTCTGCATAGAAATACGGGATTTCTAAGAATACAAGAAGGGAGATGATGTAGAGAAGTACTGAAACAAATTGCTATGCCTATATAGTCAGTCAGTGAGCATTTATTAAGTATTTAGTGTGTGCCAGGCACTGTTAAGAGTTGGGAATACAAAGAAAGGCAAAAGACAATCCCCAGTTCACAACAGAATGGGGGAGGCAATATTCGAACAACTATGTACAAGCAAGCTATACGCAGGATAAATAAGAAATAATCAACAGAGGGAAGAAGATACTAGAATTAAGAGGGATTGGGAAAGTCTTCTTACAGCAGGTGGGATTTTAACTGGGACTTGAAGGAAGCCAGGGAAGCCTGGAGGCAGAAATGAGGGAGAAGAGCATTCCAAGCATGGGGGACAGCCAGTGAAAATGTCCAGAGGTGAGAAATGAAGGGTCTTGTTCTGTGACAGTAAGAGTATATGGCAGGGGAGGAGGAGTATGTAAAAATGTAAGACTGGAAAAGTGAGTGAGTGAGAGAAGGTGGCTAGGTCATGAGGGGCTTTGAACACAATAGAGGGTATTATATTTGATCATGGAGGCGAAAAGCAATTTCAGACTGGAGTGTAGGCAAGTGATAAAACGGAGTGTATTGACTGGGAGGGAAGGTTCCCATGGTTAGAGCTACATTTTAGGAAAAGCACTTTGATGACTGAGTGGAAGATGGACTGGAGTTGGGAGAGACCAGCAGGCTATTGCAATAGTCCAAGTGTAAGGAAATGAGGGCCCATTCCAGGGTGGTGGCAGTATTAGAGAAGAGAAGGTGTAGCAGCAAGCACCCCAATATCCCCAGGGTAGCTGCCAATATAGGTTCTTAGATCTGCTTTTCAAAAGGAAAGCAACTCAAAATGGGTTAACAAGCTTACTTTAATCAAACAAACATACATTACCTAGTTCAGGGGAAAAAGGTCAGCACCCCGAACTTCAGAGTTACAGAACTTACAGATCAGACAGGCTTCCAAACTGTCCCAACATTACATGCATCAATACCAAATCACAGTTACCAGAGGGAAGCATCAACATCTGGGTTTTCAAAGCTGGGGGGCTCTCGACAACGGCTTCCCAGAGTCTCATCTGGTCAAATCACACAACACTTCTCAAAGTGAGCCCCAAAGCTAAGCCTCTCATCAGAGTTTATATAGTCTTCTCCTAGCTCAGAGAATGTAACAACCTTCTGGACCCACTGCCCAATCACAAAGTATCAAGGTGTGGGCTTTCCTGAAAAACAAGCCTCCCACCACAGGCTCCAGGTGCACTTAAGCTAGGGGCAGGGAAGATCTTTAAATTTGCATTTCCATTACAGAAGGGGAGCATATTTGAGCAGTGTTGCAAATGTGAATTTGACAGGGTCTTGGCAACAGATTGGATACCAAAGGTGAAAGACAGGAGTTGAGGATGACACACATAGATATATAAGTGTTTTCCCCAGGTTTTGAGCCTCGGACACTGGAAGAATGGTGATGACCTCAACGGTAAGAGAAAGGTTCAGACAAGGGGACAGTTTGGGGGGTGGGGATAATGAGTTCAGTGTTGTATACACTGAAGTTAAGATGTATACAGAACATCCAGTTTGAGATGTTTAATAGGCTTTTGGAGATGTGAGACTGTAGGTCAGCAGAGAGGCTATGGCTGGATAAGTAGATCTGAGAATTAGCAGCACAGATGATTAATTGAATCTGTGGAATCTGATGAGACCACCAGGTGAAATACTACAAAGGGAGAAGAGGAGGGCCTAGGACAGAGTCCTGTGGGATACCCGTGACTAGCAGGCATGACCTGGATGAAGATCCAGCAAAAGAAAGGAGTAGTCAGATTGGCAGGTAGAAAACCAAGAGATCGGTGTGCTGAAAACCTCTGGAAAGGAGAGTATCAAGGAGAAGAGAGTGATTGATAGCATCCAAGTCTGCAAAGAGGTCAAGAAGAATGAGGATTCAGAAAGAACCATTATACTTGGCAATTAAGAGATCATCACTAATTTGGAAAAAGCAGTTTCAGTTAAATGATGTAGTCAGAAGCCAGACTGTAGAGAGTTAAGAGGAAGAGGAAACGAAGTAAAGGCACCCACTGTAGACAACTTGCAAGGAACTTTGCACAAAAGGCAAGAGAGTCATGGGATAGTAGTTAGGGAGGACAGAAAGAGGCTTCTTACTTAAAGTGCTCTACTACTCTACAGAATTGAGCTACATACTCTGAAATTCATTTCCCAGTCTGAAGAATTTACAAGCAGATACATTATATAAAGGACCAATCCCCAGGACTGTAGAGGAGAGGAGCCAACCTCCCCATTCTCTTGTTTCCACTTCTACCATCACTCCACCAATTGTAGGGGGAAAATTAGGTTCGGAATATCATAAAGCAACCAGTTTCCAAACATGTAACTAATAGATGGCTGTGGTGGTGTGGTCAGATTATGTCAAAAATAATTCTAAGTCCTAATTTTAGCCAATAATTTTGATTCTGACACCTTAACAAACCTTATTGGTTTAGCAAGTTCAGTGTGATCAGTTTCTCCTTTTTCTTTCTTCCTCTCAACTCTTTATTGAAGATACTTAGAAACCTATAAAAATGGACAGAAGACAGAGAGCAAAAGAAAGAATAGCAAAGACTACAATTCATCAACTGGTTAATTAGGTCACAAACAATAATTCATTATAATAAGAACACGTACAACACAACTATATCATAGGTAAATAAATTTATCTTTTTTTCTACCTTTTGCTACTTCTATATAAATAAGGGATAGGGACTGGGCCTGTGATACTATTTATATAGGTGACGCCCCTCCCAAGTGAGAAAGCACCCTCTACCACTTGCAGATGGGTACCTTTTCTGCAATTTATAGTCTTTAAGAGTTGACTAGAACACTGAGAGATTAAGGGACTAGTTCAGGGTTGCAGTCAGTATTCATCAGAAGACCTGAATCTAGGTCTCTCTAATTTAGAATGGTGGTTATCTATTTCACCGAAGTTCTTATATAGTTTAACCAAATCAATTTGTGTTCTCATATTACATTGTCATAATTATCTTTAAATAGAGAGAGACAGAAGTAGAATATACTCCATTATTCCTCAGAGAATTTATGTCTTTGTCTATTACACATTTTCTCTTCACATAATCTCAAAATTCCATTTAATATTTATTGATTTCCATAATGTACTAGATTATCTGTTTAACAGAATTTCCTCTGCTACAACTTCTGCCACATTAACTCAACTCATTAAAAGTAAATTTAAGGGGGGGCAGAGCCAAGATGGCAGAGTAGAAACAGTGCGTCCAAGCCACTCTCCCCCCAGATCACCTCCAAACTATGTAAAAGGGGACTCTGAACAACTTCTGGAGCCCCAGCACCCACAGAACGACACAGAGAAGCTAACCTCCCGCTGAGGACAGCCCAGCAGCCCTGCAGGAAGGACCAGCGCAGCGGTCTGGGAGCCAGCAGTGCAGTGCATGGGGAGCTGAGCACAGATCCACCTGACTCAGTTTTAGCCCCAGGGCAGCCCAGCCAGCAGCTGGCTGGAGGGACCCCAGAACACCAGCAGCTGTGGCGATTCCAGAATTATCAACATAGACATGCCTAGGACAAAGTGAGAGGTTAGTGCCCTATGGACTTTGGGACCAGTATTTGGGGAACACGTCAGCTTCCTTCCCTGGGGGCTAGAAGCCACTGAGGAGACGTGCCATTTTGTAGTTTTCAGAGGCAGCTCCAGCTCCTGGCCTGAGAATTGTAGGGAGATCCAGCAATCAGTCTTGGGGGGTAATCACTCTTGCTTTAACCTCCCTGGATCTGGATTGTGATCTGGGGTGGAGGTCGTGGGTGGGTTTCCAGCTTGCCAGAAACAGAAGTTGTCCCCCACACGTTCAGGACGAAAGTTCCCCTGTCTGGTGGCAGAGCCATAGTGTGGCAACAAGCCCAAAAGTCAAGTAATTAAGTGGCAACATGCCAAGGCAAAGGAAACAAATTAAACAGAAAAATGCAACCTTAGACTCCTACTTTGGGGGCAAAGAGGATCAAAGCATGGAACAGTCAGAGGACTGTGAGGTCAGAAATCCTGCTCCAAAAGCCCCAAAAGAAAATATGAGCAGGTTACAGGCCATAGAGGACCTTAAGAAGGATTTTAAAAATCAAATAAGAGAACTGGAGGAAAAATTGGAAAGAGAAATGAGAAGGAAAAGTATGAAATGAGGGTCAACAGCCTGACTGAGAAAAACAACACCTTAAAAAATAGACTAACTCAAGTGGCAAAGGAGGCTTAAAAGGGCAATGAGGAGAAGAATGCCTTAAAAGTCGAATTTGCCAGATGGAAAAAGAATCTCAAAAGTTCACTGAGGAGATTCATTCCTTCAGAGTTAGACTGGAGCAAATGGAAGCTAGTGACTTTATGAGAAATCAAGATGCTGTTAAGCAGATCCAAACAAATGAAAGATTAGAAGGCAATGTGAAATATCTCATGGGAACAGTTATATATGGATAGAGGGCATAGGTTGAATTTGTTGGGAAGGGATGATACCTAAGGGGTGAAATTATGAGGTGAGAGAGGAAAGTGGCAAGAGGAGATGGGGAGAGACAGGGTAGGATAAACTATCTCATGTGGAAGAAGCAAAGGGAAGTGGCTGCAAGGGAGGGGAAGAATAGGAAGGCAAAAAGGCAAAACCACATTCTCATTAAATTTGGTTCAGGGAGAGAATGACATACATACTAAATGGGATATCTCAACCTGCAGCAGAATAGGGGGAAAGGGGATGAGAGGAGGGATGATGGATGGGAGGGCATCCTTTGGGGGAGGGGAGGTTGGAAGTACCCACTATAGAAGAGGGACAGGATCATGTAGGGAATGGACCAGGTGGGGGGTGGGATGAGTGGGAGGGAATTATAAGCAGCCTTGTACAATATATCTACTATGGTAATGTTTTGCATAGCTAGACATGTACAACATATACTGAATTACTTATTTTCCCAGAGGGAATGGGTGACAAGGGAGGAAGGGAATGGACCTGAAATTCGAGGTCTTAAAATTAAATGTTTAAAATATATATAAATACTATTATTAATACTCTTTTGCTTGTAATTGGGAGATAAGATGTGCAGGCATTGGAACACAGAGATTCACCTTGATCTAATGGAAAAGTCAGAAGGGGTATGGGAGAAGATATGGGAGAGAGCAGATTGGAGGAAGCGAGATCTTGTGGGACTGCTATTCTGGGAGGGTGGGTAGGGGAAAAATAGGGAGGAAAATAATTGTAACTCAAAATCTGGCAGAAATGAATGATGTAAAACAGAAGTTAATAAAGCATTTGTTTTAAAAAAAAGTAAATTTAAGGAAATGGATTCTCAAAATCATCTTTAGAACATGAATTATCAGAGATCCTGTAAACACAGCCTTCAGAAAAAAAAATAACTTTTCAAGGAAGTGCTGACCTTAAGAATGAACTGAAGAGAGCTGCCCTAAACTCTGCTTTTTGAAGGTTTTCCCCAAATCTCACAGCTGAATTCTTTGTATTTAACTATTTGAAATTCATTAGCATTAAGCACTCTCTCCTAGTGGTCAATGACACACAATTCAACAAACATTAAGAGTTTGCCAGTTAGGGCAGCAAGGTGGCGCATTGAGTAGAGCGCCGGCCTTGGAGTCAGAAAGGACCTGAGTTTGGTTCCGGCCTCCAACACTTAACACACACAAACAAAAAAAAAAACAAACCGTGTGACTTGGGCAAGTTACTTAACCCCAATTGCCCTACAAAGAGAAAAAAAGAGTGCCAGTTGCAAGGCACTGTGCCAGAACCTGGGCTTACAATGGAAGGGAGGGCAGGCTGAGGAGGGGGGCGGAGTTGGAAGCACCCACTTTTGAAAAGGGACAGGACCAAAGTGGGGAGTGGACCAAGTGGGAGGTGGGATAGGAGGGAGGGAAATATGGTCAGTCTTTTACAATGTATCTACCATGGTAATGTTTTGCATAGCCACACATGTACAGTATATACTGAGTTACTTATCTTCCTTCCTTTTAAAACCAAATCTTTAAAAAATATATAAATACTATGATTAATACTATTATGCATATAATTGGAAGATAAGATTTGCAGGCATTGGGGCACGAGGATTCACCTTGCCTTACTGGAAAAGTCGAAGGGGGTATGGGAGAAGAGATGGGAGAGAGCACATTGGATGAGGGGATATCCTGTGGGGCTGCTATTCTGGGGTGGTGGGTAGGGGAAAAATGGGGGAAAATTTGTAACTCAAAATCTGACAGAAATGAATGATGTTAACCAGAAGTTAATAAAGCATTTGGAAAAAAAAGAAAGAAAGGAATTTATAGCACCTGCCCTGGAGTCAGGAGAACCTGAGATCAAATTCAGCCTCAGACACTTGATACACATACTAGCTGTATGACCTTGGGCAAGTCACTTAACACAAATTGCCTTGCCTTCCACCCTCCAAAAAAAAAAGAAAAGGAAAGAAAGAGGGAATCTATAGTAGGGAAAGCATCAGGTTTTCTGATTTAGCAAGTTTCCAATGAAATTAGTCCAGGTTAGTGCCTCAGGTATCAGAACCATCTTCATCAAAATTAATCTTGTTTCCCCTTTCTGCATAGGAAGAGTATCCTTATGTGGAAAGAGAGACAAAAAATCATTCCATTCTTTAAGCATGTGTTGTTAAAACACATGTTCAGGGTTTTATTTGGAACACAAAGTTGCAGTGGTTTTGCTGCCCAGAGACAATATATATCTCTGTATTCCATATTCCCAATCCCTTAGTTCTTCAAAGAAGTAAAGGAAATATATTCTCATACCTATTCTTTTGGGGCCAAGTTTGGTCTTTAAATTTCTTAGCATTCAATTTAGATTTGTGTTTGTGTGTGTGTGTGTTTTATTAAAAGCAATTGGGGTCGGGGCGGCTAGGTGGCGCAGTGAATAGAGCGCCGGCCCTGGAATCAGAAGGACCTGAGTTCGGAGCCGGCCTCTGACACTTAACCCGCAGAAACAAAAACCTAGCCCTGTGACCTTGGGCAAGTTACTTAACCCCAATTGCCCTAAAGGGGCGGCTAGGTGGCGCAGTGAGTAAGAGTGCCGGCCTCGAGTTTGGATGACCCGAGATCAGATCCGGCCTCAGAAAATGAGCACCCACGCATAAATCAAATGACTAGCCGTGTAACCTTGAGCAAGTTACTTAACCCCAATTGCTTTAAAAAAAAAAAAAAAAGCAATTGGGGTTAAGTAACTTGCCCAAAGTTACAGGGCAGTTATTTCTGTGCGGGTGTTAAGTATCTGAGGTGGAACCAATCCTGGGTCCTCCTGACTCTGCCTGGGCTCTTCCTCACTGCACCACCTAGCCACCCCAGTGTGTGTGTGTTTTCATGGTTATAATTATTCTGTACCTTGTTTTCCTATTTCTACTTACATTAGTTTTCAACAATCCATGTAAGTCTTCCGTACTTCTCTGCATTTTTCATATTCATATCATAGAATCATAGGAGTGGCTAGGTGGCACAGTGAATAGAGTCCCCACCCTGGAATCAGGAGGAACTGAATTCAAATCCAACCTCAAGACGATTCACACCTCCTAGCTGGTGACCCTGGGCAAGTCATTAAACCCTGATTGTTTTGCCAAAAAAGAAAAAGCAACACTAGAATCATAGATTTAAAGCTAGAAGGACCTTGAGAGGCCATTTAGTCCCACCTCTTCATTTTGCAGATGAGAAAGCTGAATCCCAGAAAAGTTAAATGACATGTTTAAGGTCACAAAGGTGGCAAGCATCAGAGGTTGAGATTTTAAAACCAGACTCTGCTTCCAGTCAATGTTTTTTCCACTGCACATATTTCTTTATCTTGATGTACCATAATATTTTTAACTATTCTCTAGTTTGATGGTAACATACTTTGTTTCCAAATATTTGTGTCTACAAAAAAATTTCTTTCTCTTTAATCTCCATTGGGGTATATGACTGGCAATAGGTTAATAGGTATGGATATGTCAAAAAATTTTTTAGCAAAATTCCAAATTACTTTGCAGATACATTAGATCATTTCACTTCACAGCACCACAATGTACTGCTATACCTTTCTTTCCATAATCCTTCCAGCACTGATTATTTCTCTCATTTCACTTTTGGCAATTTGCTAAGTATGAGTGAATATGTATTTAAAATTAAATTGGAATAGCGTCAGGTCATGTGGTGTAGTAATCAGGATGCTTGAACCACTTCTAGTTACCCTCACTCTCTTATTTACTTTTTGCCCAGATGGGGCTTTTTGGTACAAATACTTCCTTCTGGGAAGTAGTATCAAGCCTCCAGTCAGAGATCTTGCTTCCTGTAAAATATTTCTGTGTTAGAAATGTATCTCCTCTGGGTACATTTTTATTATTTTTAATAATGTTAATAGCTAACATTTTCATAGCACTCACTACTGTCAGGCACCGTCCTAAGCGCTTGACAAATACTTTGTCATTCGATCCCCACAATAGCCCTGGGAAGTAGGTGCTATTATTATCTCCATTTTACATTTGAGGAAATTGATTCTCTTTCCCCCTACAGCATCCTCATCCTAACTTCCCGATTACTGTCAAAAACAACACTCTTCTCCCAGTCCCCCTGATGAGAAACCATTCTCAACTCCTCATTATATCTCACTTCCCTCCCTCCCCCCACATCCAATCTGTTGGCAAGCACTATCAGCTTCACTTTTTCAGCATCTCTCAAATATGCTGCCCTTCTCTCCTCTGACACTGCCACACTCTGGTACAGGTCCTCATTACCTCATAATCTGCTGGTGCATCTGCCTGCCTCAAGTCTCTCCCCCTAATATAATCCATCCTATATTCAGTCATAAAAGTGCAGGTCCAACCATGTCTTCTTCATATTCAATAAATTCCAGTGGTTTCCTAACCACTCGAATATAAAACCCTCTGTTTGGCATTTAAAACCCATCATAACCTAGCCCTTGCCCCACCTCTCTAGTCTTCTTTCTTTCCAATGTGTACTGTTTAATCAGTGACACTGGCCTCCTTGCTGTTCTACAAACTAAACATTCCATCTCTCTGGCTCTAGGCATTTTCTCTCTCTCTCCAGATGAGGATGGAATAACCTTCCCTTCATCTCTGCCTACTAGCAACTAATAGCTCCAGCATCTGAGAAAAATGCAGTGATTTGGGACAAAGCTCTCCTCTGTGGAAGAAGAGTTCTACTGTGGCAAAAAGCTCAAAAGTCAAGTAATTGAGTGGCAAAATGAGCAAGCAAAGGAAGAAAAGCAAGCACAGCAATCAAACCTTAGATTCCTTTTTTGGGGGACAAAAAGGATCAAAGCATGGAACAGGAGGAAGACAATGAAGTCAGACCTCCTGCACCAAAAGGTTCCAAGAAAAATATGAATTGGTTACAGGCCATGGACAAGCTCAAGAAGGATTTTGAAAACCAAATAAGAGAAATGGAGGAAAAATCGGGAAGAAAAATGAAAATGATGCAAGAAAGTCATGAAAAGAGAGTAAACAACCTGACTGAAGAAAATAACCCCTTAAAAATAGACTAACTCAAATGGCAAAAGAGGCCCAAAAACTCAATGAGGAGAAGAATGCCTTAAAAAAGTCAAATTTGCCAGATGGGAAAAGGATCTCAAAAGCTCACTGAAGAGAATAATTCCTTAGATTGGAGCAAATGGAAGCTAATGACTTAATGAGAAATCAAGATACTATTAAACAAATCCAAAAAAATCAAAAAATAAAAGGCAATGTGAAATATCTCATTGGAAAAACCACTGACCTGGAAAATAGATCCAAGAGAGATAATTTAAAAATTACTGGACTACCTGAAAGCCATGATCAAAAAAAGAACCTAGAAATCATACTTCAAGAAATCCTCAAAGAAAATTGCCCTGATGTTTTAGAACCAGAGGGCAAAACAGAAATTGAAAGAATCCACAGCTCACCTCTTGAAAAAGATATCAAAAAGAAAACTCCTAGGAATATTATAGCCAGGTTCTGGAGTTCCCAGATCAAGGAGAAAATACTACAAGCAGCCAAGAAGAAACAATTTGAGTTTTGTGGAAACACAATCAGGATAACACAGGATCTAGCAGCTTCTACACTGAGGGATTGAAGGGCTTGGAATATGATATTCCAGAGGTCAAAGGAGCTAGGATTAAAACCAAGAATCACCTACCCAACAAAACTGAGTATAATGTTTCAGGGGAAAATATGATCATTCAGTGGAATAGAGGACTTTCAAGCATTCTTGAGGAAAAAACCAGAATTGTATAGAAAATTTGACATTCAAATACAAGAATCAAGAGAAGCGTGAGAAGGTAAACAGGGAAAAGAAATCATAAGGGACTTATCAAAGTTGAACTATTTATATTCCTACATGGAAAAACAATAATTGTAACTTATGAAACTTTTCTCAGTATGAGGATAGTTGAAGGGAATATATATGTGTGTGTGCATATATATATATATATATATATATATATATATATGTATACATGCATATATATATATATGCGGATATATGGGCATATGAATACACATGTGAGTGTGTGTATATATGTGTACAGGTATACATAGACAGAGGGCACAGGATCAATTGAATAGGAAGGGAGAATATTTAAAAAATTAGGAGGTAAGAGAGGAGTATAATGAGAGGAGATAGGAAGACAGAATAGGGTAAATTATCTCATATAAAAGAAGCAAGGGAAAACTGTTACAGTGGAGGGGGAAAACAGGAAGGCAAAAGGGAATGGGGTCAACCTTACTCTCATTGAATATATCCACTATGAAAATGTTTTGCATAACTATACATGTACAACCTATATTGGATTGCTTATCTTCCCAGTAAGGGTGGATGACAAGGGAGGAAGGGAAAGAATCTGGAATTCAAAGTTTTAAAATCATATGTTTAAAAAAATATATATTTTTTAAGTGCAACTGGGAAATAAGATATACAGGCACTGGGGGATGGAGATCCATCTTGCCCTACTGGAAAGTTGTAGGGGGATGGAGGAGGATATAGGAGAGAGCAGATTGGGGGAGGGGGTATTTAGTGGTATTGCTGTTTTGGGGTGGTGAGTAGGGGAAAGACGGGGAGAAATTATGTAACTCAAAATCTTATGGAAATGAATGTTGTAAACTAAAAATAAACATAAAATTTAATTTTAAAAAATTTCACTATCTTCCCCTGAATATGCACCTTGATCTTCTCTATTCCCATAGTTTTCTGACCCACTCCACCATCTTTCCAGAATCCTCTCTCCCAATTTTATTTCTAATAATTACAAACTCAACTAAAAATTCCCTGGTTTTCCTTTTTATGAAGACAAAGTAAACATTTAAAGCTAAGAAAGCTAAACTAACATTTCAACCCAAGCTACTGGAATCATCCATATTAGTAGAAAAGTCTTCAGACTCCCATGAAGAAGCTAGAGGGGGAAAAGAAGATATGATTATATATGATTACTGCCATATATTTTGTAGTTCCAGATCTCAGAGCTTTCATCCCAACAGCTCGTGCCAGATCAGCTTAAGCAGCCTACCCTCTGGACTCTTGGTCACATTCTTTGTGATGGCTGCCTCTTTCTGCACTTTCTTTGCTCTCTCACCTCCACAAGGCTTCTTACAGTTTCCCTTTATTCATTTTCATGCTTCTTTTGTTTGTTCCATCAGGAGCTGGATTCCTCTTTTAACCACCCTCCTGGATTCAGATAGCTAACTTTTAAGATCACCTTGAGGAATTCTTCATCTCATGGTTTCTCTCTTTTTAATTCACTCTAGGAATTAATTCCCACTTGGAGTGGCTGCATTTTTATATTTCATTAATACCTCATTTGCACAGTGCCTGGCACATAGTCAGCCTTTAATAAATGCATGTTGTTGACTTGATTATCTTGCTCCTTTTCTGTGATTAGGTCACTGAAAGATCAACTAAATCCCTTCACTCTCCCTCAACTCCATGCTTCTCTTCTCATCAGAAAGTGGATTCTTCCTTGAATCTCCCTCCTGGTTTCAGTGAACTTGAAAGTAGTCCTAAGGGGATGTCTATCATCCTTCATCCTATTGAACTTCAAAAAAAATTTTTTTGTCTGTGTAAGACCTACCATGTAAGACCAGAGCCAGTGGAAATTGGAAGATAATGCTTTCCACAAGATTTAAATTATGGTAAACCTACTACTGCTAACTATTATCCTCTTCTCCCCAGGCCACAGTAACAGAAAGTTATGGCGGAAGAAGTTTTAATAGCGTGACCCCACTAAGTGTCAGCATAGAACTAACTTAGAAATAGCCTAGGACACAAGGAAATCAAGAGTGGTTTTAGAGTCTCCCATTATCTTCTTCCAGGTTTTCAATGGTTTTCAAGTGTCTGTGGTTATGGCCAAAATTTCTTCTTCCTTCTTGGACACTTGGAAACCTGATTCCCCACTGCCACTCTGCCCCATCCGTGCTCCAGCCAAAAATAAAAGCCACAAAAAACTCCTATCCCTTGGCAGCTGTGTGACACAATATATGAAGTGCTAGGACTGGAGTTAGGAAGATCTGAGTCTCTAGCGTCAGATACTTAACTAGCTGTGCAACCCTGGACAAGTTACTTGACCTCTGTCTACTTCAGTTTCCTCATCTGTCATATGGGAATAATAATAGCATCTACCTCCCAGAGTTCTAGGGAGGACAAATAAGATAATATTTATGGAGCATTTAGCACAATGGCTGGCAGTATAGTAAGTATTTAACACAGGCTTGTTTCCCCCACACCACCTCAATACATAGAAGACCTTGGAGACACCCTGGAGTCCCTGATGATCCTTGACCCCTTTTCTCCAATACTGGCTGTACCTTTTACCATGCTCCCTAACACATTAGGAAGGAGTTAGGATATTCTTTGCTCCTCACTGCCACTTCCAGACTCTCCCTATGTTGTCAACCTCTCCTCCTATTAGGTTTATTCCATTCATCTATATCAAACTATCCAGATCTCTATTGCAGTTCACCTACCAGTCCCTAGGCCACTCTCCCTCCTTTCTCAAGTAGTTCAGACTTCCTCTCTACTCCCAATGCATGTCCTAATATTTGAAAAGTTTTATATGTCATCCTCTCAAATACTCTTTCACCTCTTAATTCATGGACCCCCTAAACTCTGATGGCTTGTACCTCCATTACATCTTAGTCATACACAAGGACTGCCATACCCTTGATTACATTATAACTGACAAAATCCAAAATTCTGAAATCATTTTCTCTGATTAGAACTTTGCTTTTTATCGTTCCAACTCTCCCTTTGCCTTATTCCTCCAAAACCTGTTTTTGTCCCTTATTGTAGCCTCCAGTCTCTTCACCTCCACCCACTCTGGTCTCCCTTTCCCTGCATTTGTAGTCTTAATGCTATAGTTAATCAATTCAACTATATACTGTTGAATTATATACCTGAATTTCGTGTACTTATCATCATTCCTCATGCCTTACCAAATTTCCACTAAGGTAAGCCTTGCCATTCACCTCCATTCTATTTACACCTTATCAGATACTTCTAGAGGAAATAATATGAACTTGGTGATTTGGATTCACTAGAAACTTATTTATTCTCAAATAAGATGATCATTGATGCACACTTCTCTTATTCTTCCCTTGATTGTCACAACCCCAAAACTTTTCATCCCAAGTCTCCTCCTATGCAGCTCCCTTCCTTCTAAATTATCTTTTTCCCTCAACCTTCCTCCCTTCCAAACTTTCCTGTTACTGATGAGGGCATCACAATCCTCCCAATCCTCCAAGTTTTATAATCTAAGTATCCTTAACTCCTCACCATCTCTCCCCTGACTGTTATGGACTTCTGTATCTCCAGAAACTTGCCATTCTGCAAGATGACTTCAAACTCTTAAACTCACACCTCCTCAGTACTGCCTCCCTCAGATTAGAGAGGGTGGACATTAAAGAGCCCCCTCACAGATCCTGCACCATTTAAGGAGAGCACCCACAGCATTCCTTTCATCATTTCCCATCTCAGCCTCAGAACTATGTCATTCGCCTAGACCCAGGTACCATTCCCCCACCCCACCTTTTCAACTTCTTTTTAGGTGTTGTCTTCTCCCATTAGATTGTGAACTTTTTGAAGACAGAGGCACTGTCTTATCCCTTTTCTCTTTATCCCTGGGGTATATCATAGTGCCTAGCACATAGTTGGAATTTAATGTTTATTGGTTCTGACTATGACCCTCCATAGCCAAGCTGTTGGCAAAGTCTGTTGATTTCACCTTTGTAACATCTATCAAATATTCCCCCTTCTCTCCTCTGACACTGCTATTACCAGTGCAAGCTTTCATCACCTCATGCCTGGATTATTGCTATAGCCTAATGGCACATCTGCCTGCCTCAAGTCTCTCCCAACTCCAATCCATCCTCCATTCAGCCACTAAAATGATTTTCTTACAGCATGGGTCTGACCGTGTCATCTCCCTACTCAAACTACAGAGGCTCTGTTACCTCCAGGATCAAGCCAAAATCTTCTATTTGGCTTCAAAACCTTTCATAAAGCTAGTCCTTCCCTCCACCTTCTCAGTCTTTTGCCTCTTTTTGTGTCCCCACCATTTAGCACAATACCTGGCATATGTAGACACCTAACTCTCTGTAAGGAAGGCCATTCCCTATTTTACTCAAAAGAGTCCATCCACCATGAATTTCATCTTCTCCCTTAATAGAAACACCTCAAAGCTACTTCACATTTCTCACAGAGTAGGGGAGGCAACATAGCACAATGAAAAGAATTGAATTTCATTGAATTCACTTATAAGGAATTTGTCCATGTAGTAATTACACATAAATGTGGGTATATGTATATTTGTATGTTTGGGACTGCACAAAGAATTTTGGGATACCACCCAGTGTATGTTTGTATGTCTGTGTATATATTATATATGTAAATATACATACACATTTATATAATGTGTAGCATGCTTTAAATTTTAATTTGTCAGTTAAAATTTGTGTTTACTATTTAAGCAATGTGAACTTAAATTCTAGTTAAAGGATAGTCTTATTTTAGCATTTAGTGCTAGAATATCTATCTATGGGGGCAGCTAGGTGGTACAGTGAGTAAAGCATGGGCCCCGAAGTCAGGAGGACCTGAGTTCGGATCCCCTCAGACACTTAACACACACACACACACACACACACACACACACACACACACAAAACTAGCCATGTAACTTCGGGCAAGTTACTTAACCCCAATTGCCCTCCAAAAGGCAAAACAACAACAACAACAACAATAATAATAATAATTTCTATGTCTTCAGGATATTTCATCTTTGGACTCAATCTTTAAGCTGAATTTTTAAACTTTATTATTTTATGGCAGAAAAAAAGTGGAAACAAAGTGTGTACTCATCAACTGGAGAATGGCTGAATAAATTGTGATTATGAATTATACATGATATATGATTATATACTAACTATATGAATTATATGATATATAAATACATTCAACAAAATAAAGGACTTGCAAGCATTCTTGATGAAAAAAAACAAGAACTGAACAGAAAATTTGACTTTCAAATACAAGAAGCAAGAGAAACATGAAAAGGTAAACAGGAAAGAGAAATCATAAGGAACTTATTAAAGTTGAACTATTTAAATTCCTACATGGAAAGACAATATTTGTAACTCATGAGACTTTTCTCAGTATGAGGATACTTAAAAGAATACATATATGTGTGTGTGTATGTGTGTGTGTGTGTGTGTGTGTGTATAGGTGGGTATGTGTATTTATGTATATATGTGTGTACAGGTATTAAGAGGTGAGAGAGGAATATATTGGGAGGAGACGGGGAGAGAGAGAATGGGGTAGATTATTTCAAATAAAGGAGGCAGAAGAAGGTTGTTACAATGGAGGGGAAGAGCAGGAAAGGGAAAGGGAAAGAGTCAACCTTACATTGGATTTGGCTTAAGGAGAGAATAACATACACTCAATTGGGTATCTTACCCTACAGGAAAGTAGCAGGGAAGGGGATAAGAGCATGGATGATAGAAGGGAGGGCAAATTGGGGGAGAGGGTAGTTAGAAGCAAACACTTTTGAAAAGGGACAGGGTCAAATGAGAAAATAGAATAAATGGGGGGCAGGATAGGATGGAGGGAAATATAGTCTTTCACAATATGACTACAATGGAACTGTTTTGCATTACTACACATGTATAACCTATATTGAATTGCTTGTCTTGTCAGTGGGGGTGGGTGAGGAGGGGAAAAGGAAGAAAATCTGGAACTCAAAGTTTTAAAAGCAATTGTTTAAAAAAAATTTACATGCAACTGGGAAATAAGATGTATAGGCAATGGGATATAGAAATCCATCTTGCCCTACAAGAAAGTAAGGGGGGGACTAGGGGGGACATAAAAGAAGGAAGATTGGGGAAGGGGTATTCAGTATGCTTGCCATCTTGGGGTGGGGGTAGGAGAGATATGAGAAGAAAATCTGTAACTCAAAATCTTTGGGAAATGAATGTTGAAAACTAAAAATAAATTTTAAAGAAATAAATAAAAGAATATGAGTAGAATTGATTATTTTGCTGTAAGAAACAATGACTATGCAAAATTCAGAGAAATGTAGGAGACTTGTATGACCTGATATATAGTGAAGCAGAACCTCCAGAAAAATAACACAGTGACTACAATAACATAATTTTTAAGAAACATACACTGAAAGGCAGCTGAGTGCTTCATCAATTGGAGTAACCAATCTCAGTCCCAAAGAACAGATAATGAAATATTTCTCTACTCGAATGAAAAGATATGAAAAGACACCTCTACCCCTTTGTGGAGGTGGGAGGTTCACAAGTGTTACACAAAACACATCTTTTCAGGCTTTTTTAATGTATCAATTATGCTGACTTTTTTTTCCTTCTAAAAAATACTATTTGTCATATGGGATGGCTCAGGATCCGAGAGATACATGAGATACTATAGTGATATAAGAAACAGAAAATATCAACATAAACTATTTAAAATTTTTAAAAAGAAATATACCTTTCTCTCACTAGTGAAGTGGAGGACTATAGAAGTGAACTTCAGAAGCAGCTGGTGATACAGTGATAGGGCAGTGGGTTCTATCTTCTCAGAAAGACATGAGTTCACATGCCCAAAGGTCTATAAAACTGTGCATACCCTTCAACCAGCAATACCATTCCTAGGTCTATATCCTGGAGAGATCAGAGGAAAAGGAAAAGGACCTCTATGTACAAAAATGTATCAGTTCTTTTTGTGGTGGTAAAGAATTGGAAATTAAGGGGATGCCCATCAATTGCAAAATGGTTGAAAAAGTTGTGGTATATGACTGTAATGGAATATTACTCTGCTATAAAAAATGATGAGGCATAAGGTTTCAGAAAAATCTGGAGAGGCTTATATGAACTAATGCAAAATGAAGTAAGCAGAACCAAAAGAACATTGTACACAGTAATAACAACACTGCACAATGATCAACTGTGAATGACGTAGCTCTTCTCAGCAACACAATGATCCAAGAATTCTGAAGGACTTGATGAAAAATGCTATCTATCTGCAGAGAAAAAATGATGGAACATAAATGCAAATCAAGTATAGTTTATTGGGGTGGTTTTTTTTTACTTTATTTTTCTTGGTTCTTTGTTTTCTTTTGCAATATAGCTAATATGGAAATATGTTTACCCATTTATATGACTACCCATTTATAATCTGTATCAAATCACTTGCCTTCCCAAGGAGGAAGGAGGGGAAGAAGAGAGAATTTGGAATTCAGGATTATTTTAAAAGAACGTTAAAAGTTGTTTTCATATTGTTATTGTAATGCCAATCACAGTAGCACACCTGAGGGCTGCTGCTTTGAATAATTTCAAAGGTTTATTTGCAAGTTTGATGAACACTCTATTCACTAATAAACACTCTATTCAAAACCAAACCTTATTTAAGAGACTAAAGCATAATATTCATACCATCATAACAACTTATTCTAAGGTCACACAGCATATAACTTGCATTCAATATATAACATAGCATTCCCCAAAATACTTGTTTATAAACTAAAGCATAACATAACATGGCACACAAGATATATTATGGCATTTAGTATATCCCAAAATACTTATTTATATAATCAGGGGATCCCAGGCCAGGGTCTTCCCTAGCACAGCACATCCTTAAAGGGTAGCAGAAAACACAAACACACTGTCCATCCCTAGGTCACAGTAAATTACAGTCTCTTCAATCAATACAAAGTGTCCAAGTAAAGAGGCTGACTTCTGAGTCCCATGGCTCTTCCTTGGTGGGCCCACCAGGCTCTTGCCTGGATTCACAGGAAGGTAGCTCTCCCCTCCCTGTTCCACATTTCAGCTCACAGCGACTACTCCTGCCTGACTGCAGGTTCCAGGGGCTCCTGTCTCCAGCTTCTGCCTCTGGGAAAAGAAAGCTTAACAGGGCAATAATAATATTTACATACATTACCAGCACCACCATCCCAATTTACTTTAACAGCTCTTAAAAGAGGCTTAAGCTAAGCCTCCTTCCTGTGGGCAGGTTTCTACCCTACAGCTCTATCACTTTCAAAGCTCCTTCAGTGAGTCTCCTTAACTCAGGAGTTTCCACTATCAGAGGTCTCCTCTCTGCTCAACACTCATTCTCCTGCACTGTCTCTTCTTATATATACACCTTTAACACTCCATTATAATAAAATGCTGAAAGGACAGAATAACATATATAATTACATAATACATATATACAACTTTCCTTGTGGGAACATTGTAATGGAAATGCAAATTTAAAGATCTTCCCTGCCCCTAGCTTAAGTGCACCTGGAGCCTGTGGTGGGAGGCTTGTTTTTCAGGAAAGCCCACACCTTGATACTTTGTGATTGGGCAGTGGGTCCAGAAGGTTGTTACATTCTCTGAGCCAGGAGAAGGCTATATAAACCCTTAGGAGAGGTTTTGCTTTGGGGCTCACTTTGAGAAGTGTTGTGTGATTTGACCAGATGAGACTCTGGGAAGCCGTTGTTGAGAGCCCCCCAGCTTTGAAAACCCAGATGTTGATGCTTCCCTCTCTGGTAACTGTGATTTGGTATTGATGTAATGGTAGGACAGTTTGGAAGCCTGTCTGTTTGATCTGTAAGTTCTGTAACTCTAAAGTTTGGGGTGCTGACCTTTTCCCCCTGAACTAGGTAATGTATGTTTGATTAAAGTAAGCTTGTTAACCCATTTTGAGTTGCTTTCCTTTTGAAAAGCAGATCTAAGAACCTATATTGGCAGCCACCCTGGGGATATTGGGGTGCTTGCTCTACAAACATGTCATTTGTTCCTGCTTGAATTTTATCTAGTCACTCATCATACTTCAATTCTTCAAGGATCTGTGATTTCATCTGCATGAGCAACTCCTTCTATGAATATGTATTCCCTTGGTATGTGGTTCAAGGAGTTGCTATGGCTAAAGAAATTTATCATCCAAAGGTCAGCCTTCTGCTGATGAGTCTCTCTTTAGCTAGACTAATGTTGGAATAGTAGAATTAATCAATCCACAAGCAGTGGTCACATCCATGCTAAAAGTCTTTTCATCTTGGTAAAAACAAGAGTTTTCACTGAGCTGGCAGAAACTTATAAGAAACCAGGGAAATCTCTGCACAACACTGAGTTATCCCAGTAGGGTTTTGGGTTTGTTTTTTGGAAGGATACAGTCGTTATCAGCATCCATATAAAGTAGTAACTTTAAAATCATGCTTCCATTCAGTTTTAGCTTTAAATAGTACATTTGAACCCTTCCCTCCTCCCCCCAAAAAAGCACTTTCAAAGAGAAAAAAGTTGGAATTTAGAATAATTTTTAAATAGTTAATTGGTGGAGGAGTAAATGGGGCACAGAGAGCAGGAGGTAGAATGGAGTTTATTTCTTGTTCACTGAAGTAAGAAGGTACAATTTTCTTAAACAGACACTCAGATGTTGCTTATGAGAGCTGAACTAACTTCTTTTCACCTCATTTCACTTTCAATTTATTTTCCTGCAATCTAATCTTTCCTCTGGATGATTTTAGGTACACTAAGGGCAGGCAAGTATCAAAATAGATTTGAGTGGTATAGTTCCTGCCCCTGCCCCCATTATTAAGCTTTCTAAATTCATCTTCACTGATTGAATAAGAGGTTCTCATGCATAATGATATGAAATTTGTACATGTAATCTTTTGTATATTTGTACTTTAAAATTTTTAGTATTTATTTTTACATGCATTTATAATCTGTCCCTCTCACTACGCCCATTGAACAAAAATGAAAAAGAAAAAAAGCATTGGGAACAGGGGTCCAGGAGTGCAGTCCGGCCTCTGCCCACAGAGGGAGAAGCGGCTCAGGTGCCACAGCCATGCAGCCGCCACTACCGTGTAGCTGCTTCAGAGTTCCTGGCCTGCAGATTATAGGGGGACCAAGTGACCAGTCAGATGGGTAATCGCACTTTTTAACCTGCTTGGATCTGGATTGCTGTCTAGGGTAGAGGTCCTGGGGTGTGTAACCAGTGGGCCAGAGCATGTGGAGGCTTCAGAGAGGGCAGCCAACTAAAAGCTCTGGCAACTAAGAAAACCCCAGTGATTTGGGACAAAGCTCTCCTCTGTGGAAGAAGAGTTCTACTGTGGCAAAAAGTTCAAAAGTCAAGTAATTGAGTGGCAACATGAGCAAGTAAAGGAAGCAAAGCAAGCACAGCAATCAAACCTTAGATTCCTTTTTTGGGGACAAAAAAGATCAAAGCATAGAATAGGAGGAAGACAACGAAGTCAGAACTTCTGCACCAAAAACTTCCAATAAAAATATGAATTGGCTATAGAGGAGCTTAAGGATTTTGAAAAACAAATAAGAAAAGTGGAGGAAAATTGGGAAGAAAAATGAGAATTATGCAAAAAAAAATCATAAAAAGAGAGTCAACAACCTGACTGAAGAAAGTAAAACCTTAAAAATAGACTAACTCAAATGGCAAAAGAGGCTGAAAAAGCCAATGAGGAGAAGAATGCCTTCAAAAAGTCAAATTTGCCAGATGGAAAAAGAATCTCAAAAGCTCACTGAAGAGAATAATTCCTTCAGAATCAGACTGGAGCAAATGGAAGCTAGTGACTTTATGAGAAATCAAGATACTATTTAAACAAATTTAAAAAATGGGAAAATAGAAGGCAATGTGAAATATCTCATGGGAAAAACCACTGACCTGGAAAATAGATCCAATAGAGACAATTTAAAAATTATTGGACTACCTGAAAGCCATGATCAAAAAAAGAACCTAGAAATCATCCTTCAAGAAATTCTCAAGGAAAATTGCCCTGATATTTTAGAACCAGAGGACAAAATAGAAATTGAAAGAATCCACTGATCACTTCCTGAAAAAGATCCCAAAAAGAAAATTTCTAGGAATATTATAGCCAGGTTCTGGAGTTCCCAGATCAAGAAGAAAATATTACAAGCAGCCAGGAAGAAACAATTTGAGTATTGTGGAAACACAATCAGGATAACACAGGATCTAGCAGCTTCTACACTGAGGGATTGAAGGGCTTGGAATATGATATTCCAGAGGTCAAAGGAGCTAGGATTAAAACCAAGAATCACCTACCCAGCAAAACTGAGTACCATGTTTCAGGGGAAAATATGGTTATTCAATGAAATAGAGGACTTTCAAGCATTCTTGATGAAAAAAAACAGAGTTGAATAGAAAATTTGACATTCAGATACAAGAATCAAGAGAAGCATGAGAAGGTAAATGGAAAAGAAATCATAAGGAACTTATCAAAGTTGAACTATTTACATTCCTACATGGAAAAACAATAATTGTAACTTATGAAACTTTTCTCAGTATGAGAATAGTTGAAGGGAATAGAAATGTATGTCTATATAGGAGGGTATATACACATGTGAGTGTGTGTATATATGTGTACAGGTATACATAGACAGAGGGCACAGGACCAATTGAACAGGAAGGGATTAAAAGGTATAATCAAGAGGTGAGAGAGGAATATAATGAGAGGAGATGGGGTAAAACATATTGGGGTAAATTATCTCATATAAAAGAGGCAAGGGAAAACTGTTACAATGAAGGGGAAGAACAGGAAGGCAAAAGGGAATGAGTCTACCTTACTCTCATTGAATTTGGCTGAGGGAGGGAATGACATACACACTAAATAGCGTAGGGGGGTAGGGGATGAGAGGGGGGATGATGAAGGGGAGGGAAGGTTGGGGGAGGGAAGGTAGAAGCACACACTTTTGAAAAAGGACAAGGTCAAAGTAGAGAATAGAACAAGTAGGGGGTGGGATAGGATGGAGGGAAATATAATCAGTCTTTCACAATATATCCAACTATGGAAATGTTTTTCATAGCTACACATGTTTAACCTATATTGAATTGCTTATCTTCCCAATAAGGGTGGGTGATAAGGGAGGAAGGGAAAGAATCTGGAATTCAAAGTTTTAAAATCAAATGTTTAATATATATATATGTGTGTGTGTGTGTGTGTGTGTGTGTGTGTGTGTGTGTGTGTATATATATATATATATATAATTATTTTTTTAATCTGCAACTGCAAAATAAGATATACAGTCACTGGGGGCATAGAGATCCATCTTGCCTTACTGGAAAGTCTGAGGGGGAATGGGGTAGAATATAGGAGAGAGAAGATTGGGGGAGGGGGTATACAGTAGGATGGCTGTTTTGGGGTGGTGGGTGGGGGACAGACGGGGAGAAAATCTGTAACTCAAAATCTTGTGGAAATGAATGATCTAAACTAAAAATAAACATAAAATTTAATTCAAAAAATAAATAAATAACAAATCAAGTATAAGTACAAAGTTAGAAAAGAGAGTCAAGGGGATGCCCATCAATTGGGGAATGACTAAACAAGTTGTGGTATATTAATATAATGGAATACTATTTGCTACAAGAAATGAGGAGCAGACAGACTTCATAATAACCTGGAAAGACATATAAATTGATGCTGAGTGAGGGGAGCAGAACCAGGAGAACATTGTGCACAATTACAGACACATCATAACTGTGATGAATGACTTTGATAGACTGGGCTCCCCTCAGCAATGCAGGGTTATATAAGACAACTCCAAAGGACTCACAATTGAAAAGGCTATCCACATCCAGGGAAAGAATTGCAGAGTCTGAATGGATATTGAAGCAAACTACTTACTCTCTTTTTCATTTTGTTTTGCTTCTTCTTTCTCATTATTCATTCCACTGGGTATAATTCTTCTTTACAACTTGACTAATGTTTAACGTGAAGGTACATGTAGAACCTATATTGGATTGCATGCCATGGGGGAAGGGGGGTGAAAACTTGGAATTCAAAAACTTGTGGAACTGAATGCCGTAAACTAATAGTAAATAAATTTTGAAAAGAAAAGAAAGTCAATTTTGACTGGAACCAAGTGATCAGGAAGGGCGAAGAGGTAAAATTCCAGTAGGGTCATGGAGGTTGGAGAAGAAAGGTGGGAATAGAATAGGCAAAAGCTCAGAAATGGGAACGAGTGCCTGACTAATACATTGAAAGTGACATACAAAAAATAACACCAACCATGACTTTGAGCCAAGATCAAATATGAAAAAGGAAAATTTATGAAAGATTGCTTCTTAAAGATATGAAAGCCTAGTAACCTGTATTTACAAACTGCTGTGTGAAACAAAATCTTTCAGGAAAGTTCTAGAATTTGGGTTTTGGGAGACCACATTTACTATGACTTTTTCAGTATTAATATATTTGATCATATTATTCTGAAAAGGAATTGGGGAAAGGAGGAGGAATGTTAAGCTTAACAACTACAACTTCTTTGTTTCATAAGGCTTGCTATATTTCTTTGAGAATTTGAATGTAAGTATATTTACACTAAGTAGCAGTTAGATCAATTTTGAAAGTCAATAGTTAGCCTCTCACTTAACTCTCTGGCTTCTGACCTCCTCATTCAAGTGAAACTGCTCCCTCCAAAGTTACCAACAAACTTCTAATTACCAAATCTAATGACTATATATGAATCTTCCTTCTTCCTAAAATCTCTGCAGCATTTGATATTGCAAATCACCCTCTTCTCCTTGAAGCTCTCTTCTCTCTAGTTTTCCCTGGCATTACTCTATTTTAATTTTCTTTCTAGCTATCTGACCATTCCTTCTGAGTTTCTTTTTCTTAATCTTTACCCAAGTTATGCCCGATAATCCTGGGTGTTCCCTAGACCTTGTCCTGGGCCCCCTTCTCTTCTCCCACTACACTGTTTCATGTTGTGATCTCATTAGCTCCCATGAATTCAATTATCTTCTCTATGCTGATTATTCTCAAATTTACTTATCCAGCCCTAACTTTCTCCTGACCTCCATTCTCCTATCTCCAACTACCTATTGGACATCTACAATTGGATGTCTCATAGCCACTTAAATTCAATATATCCAAAACTGAATTCAATATCTTTCTCCAAAATCCTCCTCTCTTCCTAACTCCCTTCAAGGGTACCATCATCTAGTCCCCTAGACTTACAACCTAAGTGTTATACTGGACTCCTCACTCTCTCACATCCTTCCCTATATCCAATCTGTTGTCAAGGCCTGCTGATTTTACCTTAATAACATCTCTTGCATATGCCTCTGACTCTCTCCTCCAGTATTGCCCTCTCCCTGGTATCACTGCTATCACCATACTTATCACTCAACACCTGTACTAGTGTTAAAGCCTGCTGAATAGTCACACTGCCTTCACTCAACTGTCAAATTGTCTTCCTAAAGTATAGGTCTAATCATGCTTCCACCACCACTACCACTACCACCCCCACCAACACTCCCATTCAATCAAGTTCAGTGGCTCCATGTCACCTCCAGGATCAAATATAAAATCCTATGAAAAGCCCATCATAACCTGGCCCCCTCTTACCTTCTCAATCTTCTTATTCTTTACTAATCCTTAGTACTCTGGGTACCTTATGTATACTGGCCTTGATATTCCTTACATAAGATATCTCCCAACTGAGCATTTTCACTTGCTGTTCCTGGATTTTTCTCCCTCCTTGTCTCTTCCTCCCGGCTTCTGTGGTTTTAGATCCAGCTAAAATCTTACCTTCTTTCCCAATCCCCCTTAATGCTAGTGCCTTACCTCTGTGATTATCTTCAATTTATCTTGCATCTATCTCATTTGTACAGTTATTTGCTTCTTGTCTCCTCCAACTATAAGTTCCTTGAGATCAGGGACTGTTTTTTGCCTTTCTTTTTATCCCCAGCACTTAATACAGGGCCTGGCATAAAGTAAATATTTAATGTTTATTGACTGACAACCACTAGTCATCTACCCAAGAATGTCCAGAACAGAAAGAAAGGACCCATATGCACATGAATATGACAGCACTTTTTGTTGAAGCAAAGAATTGAAAACAAAATAAACACCCATCAATTGATAGATGAATTAATGGAATATTATTTTACTCTAAGAATTCTGAAAAAAAGAAAGACATATATAAATTGACTATGAATTAAATTAGTAGAATCAGGAAGAGGAGCTTATGTAATGACCACAATAATATGAGATGAAATAATTTAGGAAGCCATCCAAACTCTTACCAAAGCAGTGACTATCAATGACTTCCAAAGACTGATAATGAAATACATGACTAAAATTACAGAATGAGACATGCATTCTCAGAAATAGCTGATGCATTGATGTGTTTTACTTGACTATATACATTTTTAAGACAAAAAAAGGCTCTAAATTAGAAAGGGTAAGAAAGCAGGTTAAATATCAGCAATACAATTTAAACTAAACAAATGGATAGGACTCATAAATTATGACTTAAGGAAGCTTCTTTCTCCAAAATACCCAGGTTAGTTTTCTGTCATCCCACAGATGAGGGAGCTCCCCAGGGCTACATACAAAAAAAGGGAAAGTTTGTTGTTTTTTCATGGTAATAATGTCTTACATTTCTCCTACAAATCACTTTCTCGTTATCTCATTGACCTTCAAAACAACCCTGTGAAGTAAGCAGGTCTGATATTATGATCCTCATTTTATAGATGAGGAAACTGAAGCACAGGAAGATTAAATGACTTTCCCAAGGTGACAGAACAGCAGATCATTGCATTCAAACATATTTTCTGACTCCATTGGAACATGGAAACATAATCTCATACAAATCCAGTTAACATTTATTAAGCACCTACTATGTGCCAGGCAGTGTGCTAAGTACTGGGGATGCAATTAATAAAAAGACAGTCTCTGCCCTCAAGGAGTTTATGATCTAATGGGGGAGACAACACACAAAAGAAGAAAGGAAAGGCGAAAGGGGAGTGACACCAGTGAGAGTATCTCGTTCAATGGAAATAAAACTAGGCAGAGAAGCAGATACAGAGTGGAGTGAGCCAAAAAGTCCAGTTTCTAGTCTTTCTAAAGGAAGGTATTGGGAGGAGTTGTAGGGTGTGCAGTGGCCACACCCCAGTGAACCATCTCAACAGATGGGCCAAACCAGGTTGAGAGTAATGACCCATTGGGGAGTTAGGGGGATGCCTACTCCAAGCACGTGAAGACTTCCCCTGGTGGAATGGGCAGATAAGAACAATTTGTTCCAAAGCAGGCGAGGTGGAGTGCTTAGAGCTTAGTCAGGCATCAAAGACACCTAGGTCACTCACTGTATCCTGAGCTATCCCCAGTCATCCTTTTCTATTGCTACTGGACTCTGATGACCCTGGAAGAGAGAGTAAGACTGAGGACTATGTAGCACTGCCTCACTTTAATCCAATTCAGCACAAGTCAAGACATCACCCTTGATGTCACCGATCTTCTTGGAAAATGAAGGACAAACAGCAATCTTCTCTGGAAATGAAGAGAATTGCATAGAAGTTGTGACTTGCCCAAATTCACACAGGTAGCAGGCTTCAGCTGCAGAACTTGAACCCAGAAAGGCCTTTGTGGTTCCTCAGGCAGCTCTGACCATTATACCAGGCTGTCTCATAAATCTTAAAGCTCTACATAAATGTTATCATTATTATTCTCATTTCTGATCTTTAGGAACTGACATCATGTTCATACATATTTTCATTGAAACTGTTTCATTGAACAAACTCTTCTTTCCTGAAGGTGGCACTGCAAACAGTATAATAGGTACTATATTAGGAAGCCCTTCATTCCAATAAAGGTAATAGACTTGACAGAAGTATTCTGTAAATATTTTAGTGGGTGGAGAAAGCATCACAACAGATAACTATATCTGGACTCTTGTTACCTTACAAACTTCAAGCTTCTGTTTTCTTCTTCCTTCGAATTCTCCTCTCCTCCTGAGATCAAATAGAACACCTCTTAAAGCTACTCCTACAACTTTTTAAACAGATGAGTTTTTACAATCACTGAAAATATTTAAAAATGCTTAAATTCCTTATTAAAATGATTTGATCCCTCCAGGTAATTTATGATGGATTTTATAATGCTTTTCTCTTCACCCTTTCTCTTTGGGGAAATCTAGGGTATAAGTCTGCCTTTATTAACTGCTGATTAGAACGATGAAAGGAACATATTTTATTATTTGGGCCATGACAAAAGTCTGACTGAAGAGAAATTAAATTTTCTATAAAATAAAATAGACACAAATCTAATTTAGGTTGGAACAAAATGACCACACACACACACACACACACACACACACACACACACACCTAAACACCCACATTTTTTTAAATTGCAAGATACTTAAGTTATTTTTACCACCAATGGTTTAGATTTTAGCTAATAGGAATCTAAAGCCTTAAAATCTTATTATTGTTCTAGATGCTAATTTAAAAGCTATGAAATAATCCTTGAATTTTGAACTGATATAATTCAGAAAAAAATGGCATTCCTTTCTCTTGTGCTTAATTACTAGCCTCAACAAGAATCACATAAGTAAAAAAATTGCCTAAGAATGTAGAGAAGGGAAAGTCTTGGATTGAGTTTGTGTCCCAGTTGAAAACGGTCTTGGATCTTTCCCAGTAAAGTTCATTCTGTTACCTCTCACCCTTTGGTAGGCAAAACTGCCCAGCAAACAGGAATCAAGAAGATAGAGATCTTATTATAACAACCTTGTTGGACCACAAAGTTGTCAAATCATCATAAATTAAATACTTCCAACTATGCTCTATATCCAGTAAGTAAACATACCTGTACAAATAAAGGGACATTTAGCTAACATTTAATAAGGTACAAATTAGCAAGTGGGTCATAATTGCAACATAATGGGTATTTGTCATTTATGTTTACATTTCAGTAATACTATCCATAAGGACTAGAACTAGTGGCTTAAGACAACAAGTAAAAGCTTTCAGGTTCTTTTTGTTTAACAAGGAAAAGAAAAGGTACTGTATAGAAAGCAGTATTCATAGAGTGATAGGTCTGGAAGAGAAACAGCCCTGTGGTGCAGTAGATATAGTATATTGGCCTCCTAGACTCAAAAGAGTGATTCTGAGGTTCTGGGTTCAAGTCCTGTCGAGGTTGGTTTATTTCAGATAAGCAGCATGATGTCAAATCATTTAAGCAACCTGAGCTTCAGTTTCCTCTTCTGCAAAATGAGAATAGGAGTATCTACTCAGAGGGTTGTTGTGAGGAGCAAATGAGATAACATATAGGAGTTTTGAAGATCTTGAGCACTGTATAAAACTCAGGCTGGAGGCTGTTTTGTTTTGCATTGGTTTTTGATGGACAGTGTGGTGTAGCAGATAGAGTGCTGAACTTGGAGTCAGGAAGAGCTGAGCTCGAATTTCATCTCTGACACAATAGTTTATGTTGTGAAGCTCCAATGAAATAACATATGTCACGTGCTTTGAAAATGTTAAAGTATTACATAAATGTCATTTCAATTTAATTTAAAATTTGAGCAGAACCAGAAGAACATTGTTCTTAAGTAACAGAGATATTGTAGCAGTGAAAAACTTAGCTGCTCTGATCAAGACAATGATACAAGGTAATTCCAAAGGACCCATGGTGAAAAATGCTGTTCACCACCTCCAGAGAAAGAACTGAAGAGCTCTGGGAATAGATTGAAAGAGTTAACTTTATTTATTTTTCTTGCCTTTTTATCTTTTGGCAATATGGCTAATATGGACATATGTTTGTATGGCTTCATATGCATAATGGATATATTGCTTGCCTTCTCAATGAGTGGGGGAGGGGCAAAAGAGAGAGAGAGAAGTTTGATCTCAAAATTTTTGAAGTGAATATTAAATGAGAAGAAATAATCTTTAGGCCTGATTTTATCTAAAGAAAAACTTCCTAACATTTAAAGCCATGGAAAAGGGAAATAGGCTGCTTCAGGACATAGTAGATTCCTCCTCCCTTGTCAGGGTTGCTGTAAAGGTGTCCAGGACTAGGCTAGGCTAGATGTCCTCTGTGGTCCTTGGTCCTTTTAACTCTGAGATCAAGTGAGGTTTACAACCAGCTATGTTAAGATGGCATTTTCTTCCTTTCATGTAAATAAGAAAATTTTGTGTTTTGTTTTGCTTTTTGCAATTTTGTCTTTAAAGTATAACACCTTAAAAGGCCTTCAAGCACAAGCAGTTAATAATTTAAACATTTAAAACAATTTTTAAAAAGAAGTATACTGACTCAAACATGTTGAGCTTGGGGGAAACTAAACTTATCCTAGCTCCAGAATCAGTCGAAATAGAAAATAGCTCTTTTTCATCATCATATTACGATCTTCATATGTATGGAAAGAGTTCATCTGCAGGGTTCCTTTCTTGAGAATAAAAATTTCCAATTCCTGTTTCCTAACTTTTTGCTCATTGTTCTCTGAATTCCCAAAATTCAATTTATCTTAGATTGTGAACCTCAAAACTACATACTACTCCTCTAGTAAGGACTCAGCTAGGACTTAATGATTTCCTTTGCTTTTTCTGGTACATAACTTACCATCAAAATAGCACTACTAATTGTTGACTCATCTAGAATTTTTGGAAGTCATGAGGCACATTCCTTAATAGCTATTATGCTTTTCACTGTATTTCACAATTATGAGGGATAAAAACAACCCACAACCCTCCTTTACATGACTGATGAGTGATGAGAAGAGTTGCCAATGGTAAGATTTCTTTTTCATTGCATTCTAATAGCAGCAATAATAAAGCATGTGATTTACTGGTGAGCAAAGTTGTTCTTATAGATTTCCTTATCTCAAGTATTAACTTAAGGGGTTATTATTGCTCTTTCCTTAATGTTACCTTGACTTTTTAAGTTCATAATTACTAGTTAATATTGGCAGCTCTGAAGGCATTTCAAATTCATTCACAAATTATATTATAATTCTGTATATTAGATACATAATTAGCATTATGCATCTCTAAAATTGATAAGGTTTTTACAAGTGACTTATATTAGGACCTAAGTTTTCTCTTCTGAGTTGTTTTAGTTCAAACAATAGGGATATTTATCAAGCATTTCTCAGAATTGAATTAAAGTCTTATGAACTTAAAAATATTAATATCATAGACAATGAGTCTGGGGAAAACTTGTAAATAAGAAGAAAATAGAAATCCTTATAATGTTAATGAGAAGATACCCTGTATTTTATATACTAGGATTTTTTAAGTTTTTTTAAGCTAATAAAGAGTTAACAAAATCTCACACTTCAAATCATAAGGGCTCATTTCAGGAATAGAGTTTCATATAACTAAGTATGCAAAATTGGCAGCCATTGATTACTTATTTAGAGTTAAGGTGCCACATTAGAACTTCGTTCCTTGAGCCTTAGAAGTTCTTTTGTCCTTTGGAAGTCCCCTGGGAGAGCCATACCTTAAGCTTTTCTCAGCTAATACCTTAGCAGAGATTAGTTGAAAGCCTTTTGACAGCAAGAATAAGATAAAAAATAGGTGCATGGTAGAAAGAAGGAGGAAAGGGATACACTCAAGAAAGGTGGGAAGACACCAAATACAAATATTGACATCACAGTTTTGCTTGTGTCTGGTTTGAGAGAGGCAATGAAATCTTCCCTCATATAGGCCAACCACAAGCTATACCTGCATTTCAGCTTTTTGTGTTTACATTTTCTTCTTGTGGCTTTCTTCTAAAACACTGAATTTTGATTATGACAAAAGTCTAATAAACCTAAATTTGACCCTCTAGTGATATCTTTTATTCTCAATGTGGCCCCAAATTCAAAGCTCTGGATATACACAGAGCCTACTGAATCTTAAGAGAATTCCCACAAATCACTCTTTTTCTCACATCCCCTTATCAGACTTCCCCTGGGAACAGGAAGCTTTGGCTTTTTTGTCCATATCTAGGGTCTTTCCTGGGAACAACAGGATATAGAATATCCTCAGTTCCTACAGAAAATGCAAAAAGGTCTTGAGTTCCCAAGCAAATAGCCAAGCCAACCATATGATCAGTCAGTCAGCTAGCATTTATTTTCCACCTATTACATGCCAGGCATCGTGCTAATCTCTGGGATACAAAGACAAAAGAACGTACCTGCTCTCAAGGAGATCAATGGGGGAAATCAAATACAGGGCAGGAGCTATTTTGACTAACAGAAATAGCAGATTGACCACTTTGACTTGGAACACAGAGTACATGAAGGTGAGTTACGTGAAATAAAAATGAAAAGGTAGGCTGGAGCCAGATGGCGAAGGACTTTAAATGCCAGACTGAGGACTAGAGGTCCTCAACATTCTTGAGCTGAGATTGTTATCACCTGTGTGAAGGATGGCCTTGAAAGGGGAGACTATGGAGGCAGGAAAACCAATTAGGAGACAAGTGAGAGGTGATAAGGATCTGCTATAGAGTGGTGACCATGTAAATGGAGAGGAGTAGACAGATGCAAGTGATGTGGAATTAATTGGTTCTGTAGGTAAGGGAAAAGGAAGTGTTAGTAAGGTTATGAGCATTTATATAGCACCTACTATGCGCCAGGTTAAGTGCTAAGCACTTTTTACAAAAATATCATTTGACAAAGATCTCGTTTGATCCAGAGGCTAGGATGGCTATGAAGTTGTAAACCTGGGTGGGCAGAAGTGGGATGAGAGCCTTAAAAGAAAAACGAAAGCTGGGGGAAGAGGAAGATTGGGGGGTGGGGTGGGGTGATAATGCATTCTGGTCTGGACAGGATGTGTTAGAGATGGCTACAGGACATCCAAGTGGAGATGTCCAATGAGCAGCTGGTAATATAAACATAAACTCAAGAGAGATTAGGGTGGGCCTCAGGGATTTGGGAGCCACGATGATAAAGGTAATAATCAAACCCATGGGCACTAATGAGATTGCTTAGAGAGTGTGTGGAGAAAGAAAAGAAGAGGGCCCAGGTCAGTGCCTTGGGGAAAAAAACAACACACTACCTCCAACATGCCCAGCCAATGGGCTAGGGAGAGGGGGAGGGGCAAGGAAGGGGTTGTGGTTAGGGCAACCAAGGATTGGTCCAAAGATGGATAGAATAGGTTGTGGCCCAGAGCTCAGAAGGCTCTACCACAGGTTAAGCACAAATAGTCCAGATGAACATTTAGAGTGGAAATGTCTCTAAATTTGTGCAACTCACATTTCTTTTAAGCTACTACAATTTTGTTTTGCTTGGAGAGCACAGTACCTTCTTTGATGCAGGCACACTGTGTAGGGCAGTCCTTTGGCAGTGTCTCCCATGTCATGCAATAAATTCCAAAATTCTTCAGAGACTTTAAGAGTGTCCTTGTATCACTTCTTCTGACCACCATGTGAGTACATGCCTTTGCATGAGTTCTCCATAAAACAGTCTGTTAGGCAAACATACATTTGGCATTCAAAAAATGGGGCCAGCCCATCAGAATTGTGTTCTCTGCTACAGAGTTTGAATGCTTGGTAGTTTAACTTGAGAAAGTCTGGTACCTTACTGTACAGCCAATGCCATACCCATAGCAGCTGCTATGAATATGCAAACATATTCCCAGGGTTTATTTGCAAAATATAATAAACCCTCCTCCTTCAAGACAAAACCAAAATATTTATTTGGGACATTGTTATTAGGATATCAGAAAGCAAGGTTTAGTAAGGTACACATCACCAGTCCAGGGATTGCCGATATCACAAGCATTCTCTCTGTCAAGCCTCCCCACAAGCAAGTTCCCCTAGGCAAGTTCCCCCTCGATCAGATTCTCTCTCAGCATCCATCTCTCTCCACCCAGCCTTTCCCTCCAAGCAATACTGTTTCCAATCAAGGGGCACTTGATTAGCTTTTGTTGGGTGTTTTGTGACTTTAAGGTCCCAGCTTAGGCCGAGAGAGAGGTGTAGTGAGCTTTAATAGCCATAAAAGGTGATATATGTAATGCAGGGTCATGATTGGCGGGTGGGGGGGCTTGAAGGGTATATATGCGGAAGCATTGCGGAAATAAACACACACGCTTGCAACCTCAGCCGGTGTTCTGTCTGGTGATTTCCTCTCTGAGGCTGGTGACGACTGAAGACCCGGGATGGGTAAGTAGAGGCTCCAGAGTGGGGGGGGACGTAACATATTGGCGCCAGAACAGGGACCTAGACAGGGACCACCCCCACGTAGAGTGTGGAGCTAACTCTGGGCTGTAGCCTAGGAGTTGTCCAGACAGCCTTCGCCTAGATAAGGTGAAGAAGCCCAGTATGGGGGCGGGGAGAAGTTTCCCTATTTTGTTGCCGGCCGAGGAAGATGTCCTTGTGTCTCAGTTTAGACAAATTTGTGCCTCACAGGGTGTAACAGTGTCCAAAGACCGGGCAAACAGTTTTATTGATAGACTTTTAACAGTCTGCCCGTGGGTCCGACATGCGGGGATTAGCCCTGACCGAGTGAGCACTATGAGACATCAGATGTCTACTTATAATCATACCAACCCTGGTTTGCTTACGCCAGGAGATTTTTCTTTATTTAAAGTCTTGGAGGCAGTGGTGGTACCCTCCTCAATTCCCCTTTCCCTCCCGGCCGCCACTCAAACAGACTCAAATTCCCCCTCGGTAGCAATAGAAATAGGGCCCGAGGAAGGGGGAAAAACGTTTCCCCTGATTTATCCTTGGGGCGAGCTGAAAACTACAGAAGCAGAAGGGAGAAACCAAAGCTCAGAAACTGCTGCCTTCACGGCAGACGTACCTCGGGATCGGCCGAGAGGAAATGGAGGGGGGCATGGGCGGGGGCCTACCGCTTATGCAACAGGGGATGAAACCCCCCGGATGAGACCTGTTGGTCAGGGTGCGGAACCGGGACCGCCCAGCGACACCTGCACTGGGAGAAAAAACAGGAAGCCAAACCCTCCCGGGTATAGAGCGGAATGGCCGCAGAGGGCCCCTCCCCCCCCCCCCCGCCTGGGTGTTATCCCCCTCCTGTTGAACATCATTGTTGTTGTCCCAACTCAAGTTTTAACCCCTTCCAAACAGATTTTTGTTTTTAATCCTCATGATGTCCCCTTTTTGATGTCACCTGGGTTTCTGATTGGGTTTATCCTGCCTTTTAAAGAGGTGGACAGTGTCTTTTGGACACAAGAATTGACCGAAGAAAGGCCTGTGCTGACCCTGATGGTAGAGGGCCGGCCCCTCCGAGGCATATTGGACACAGGAGCAGATTGCTCCGTAATTGCTAAACAATGTTGGGATCCCTCGTGGCCTTTAACAACGGCTAATAAAATTATTAGGGGGGTGGGAGGATCAGGAATGGCCCCGCGAGCTGCCCGACCCTTACTTTGGAAAGGGGGAGGGGCTGAGGGCTCATTTCAACCACTTTGTTTATCTGGCTTGCCTCAATGTTTGTGGGGCAGAGATATTTTAAAACAGATGGGTGCATGTATTACTGCCCCTGGGGGCCCCTGGGGAGTTAAACTGATGCGGGCTGCTGGTCCTAAGGCCCCCCCCATTGCCGCCTATTACTTGGCTTAGTGATACTCCGGTATGGGTGGACCAGTGGCCCCTCATGTCAGTTAAATTAAGGGCCCTTTGGTCTATAGTTGAGGAATTGTTAAATGCAGGTAAAATTGAGCCCTCTTTTAGCCCCTATAATTCCCCTGTTTTTGTAGTAAAGAAAAAGTCAGGCAAATGGAGGATGTTGGTGGATTTACGGGCTATTAATGCTGTAATGTTACCCATGGGCAAGTTGCAGCCCGGTATGCCCACCCCTGTGGCTGTACCAAAAGATTGGCACGTTTGTGTCATTGACATTAAAGATTGTTTTTTTTTTCCCATACCTTTGCATGGAAGTGATAGAGCCAAATTTGCCTTTTCAGTACCTGCCATAAATTATGCCCAGCCATCAGTTCACTTTCAATTTGTGGTCCTGCCTCAGGGGATGGCTAATAGCCCAACATTATGTCAGTTTTTTGTAGATCAGGTTATAGCCCCTGTTAGATTTAGGGAACCCTCAATAATGTTTTTATATTATATGGATGATATTTTGATTGCAGCATTAGATCGTGCAGATATGCTCCAGGGCTTACAGAAAGTGCAGGAGGCCTTATCAGCTGCAGGACTGTTTTTAGATCCAGAGAAGGTTCAATTGCAAGCCCCTCTGAGCTATTTGGGATCCACTCTTGAGGGAGGGAGGGTTTCAAGGGAATTTCCGAAGTTGAATATTGATGAGTGTCGTACATTGAATGATTTCCAAAAGTTAATTGGTGCTCTACAGTGGATGCGCCCAGTGATACCCCTCTCCCCTCAGCTTATGGGTCCTTTATATCAGATTTTGAAAGGACCGGCGGACTTAACATCACCCCGGTTGTGGACCATGGAGGCCTTGAAGGCACTCAATGCCATAGTGATTCAGGCGCATTCCACCTTAGTCCAGAGAGATCCCGAAGAGCCTGTATGCTCAGGCTCCATGGGGCGCGCTGTATCAGTGCCATGGGTGTTTGGAGTGGCTGTATTCTCGCTCCTCTTCCCGCTCCCTGGATAATTGCCGGGAATGGGTCGCCCAGTTTGCATTGCAGGCCCTTAATAGATGTAGAGCTATGTTTGGTTGTGATTTTGTTTTAGACTTTCCTGATTTTGATCTTGTGGGTCGAGAGTTGGCCCAGGTTTCGTGGTCTTGGGCCACATTATTAACTTCAGTCTCAGTTGCACCAGGGGCTCGACCCCGATTGATCCGTGCTTTTGATTTGCTTCCTTTGAGTCCATGTAATTCAGTGGTCTCACAAATTCCAGTGAAAGGCCCCAATGTTTTTACAGATGCTACCAAAGGCCACCGAGCGGTGGTATATGATCCTGTAAAACAGTGTTGTTGGGCTTTTAAGACACCTTTTCAGTCAGCCCAACAGAATGAGCTATATGCCATTTGGCAGGCTCTTCGCCTTTTTTCTGATGTTCCTGTAAATATTATTTCAGATAGTCAGTATGCTGTGAATTTGCTTCAGCGGATGCAATTTTCTTTTTTGAATAATTCTGTGCCTTTGTTTCCCCTTTTTAGTGAGGTTTTTTCCTGTTTGCAGTTACGTTGTTACCCAGTTTATTTTTTGCATGTCCGTTCCCATTTGGTGGAAGCAGGCCCCATTTTTGAGGGTAATGCAATTGCTGATGCTGCACTTGGATTGTTCTCCGTGGAGGCCATGGGGTTTAATCAATTGAGTGAGCTTGAAGAACCACCCGTCTTGGCGCACCGCAGGTATCATTTATCTGTGCGTTCCCTTCGATGTTTATATGGTATCAGCCGTGAACAGGCACGCAGTATTGTCAAGGCGTGCGTTTCCTGTGCACCTTTTCAACCCCGGATTCGGGAATCTGCCTTCAATCCTAAGGGGACCTTTTCCAATGAGTTATGGCAGATGGATGTGACCCATTTTGGTCAAAGGTGTGTCCATGTAGTGGTTGATACCTTTTCAGATTTTGTTTTGGCCTCCATGCAATCCGGAGAAAGTTTTCGTGCAGTTAGATCTCATTTGTATTTTGCATTTTCCGTGATGGGAGTTCCCCTAGCCATTAAGACTGATAATGGCCCTGCTTATACCTCTAAGCCCTTTGCCCTTTTTTGTGAAGAGTTTTGTATTTTTCATTTGACCGGTATTCCATATAATCCTACTGGTCAGAGTGTTGTTGAGAGGGCTAATCGCACTCTGAAAGAAGTATTGGCCAAGATGTTGGGCAAAGTTCCCCGTACCCTTTTGCCCTCCCAATTATCTCAAGCCCTTTATACTGTGAATTTTTTGCAGTTTAGGCAAGATGGCACGACTGCTGCCATGCGTTTTTATGCTGGGATTTGTGCTCTCCCAGCCCCCGCCCTAAGACAGCTCCCGCCACCTAATAGGGCCCAACTGGGTTCAAGAGTTTTATGGCGGGATGAACAGGGCAAGTGGCAAGGGCCAGGGGTAGTGAGAAAGAGAATCAGGGGCGCCCTAGCTGTTTCACCGGAGGGTATTGATGATTCCTCCATAGTATGGGTTCCCTTGCATAAAGTGAGAGATATTATGTTTTCTTACCTTTTTTGTAGGTTTGCAGTTTTTGTATTTTTTTTTTATATTTTTATTGGGCTTTTTAAAGCTTGGGGAGTGCCCCCGCCTCAGTTTTGGGCCGTTATGAAGGCCCTACCCAGCCCGCTTCCTGTGGCCTTTTCTTCTACGATCTATCCGATTCTTGTGGTGCGAAATGCCTCGTTGGGGTTGCCTACAGCACCAGTGGACCCGAGGGAAGAGACTTTTAACGTCTCCACATCTTGGAACTTGCCGGGTGCTCTGTGTTTTGCTCTGGATCATCACCCGAGAAATGCTGGTGAGGTGAGATCCTGGGATCATGATCCGTGCGTGGTTCTGCATCATCAGCGTTCCGCTCCGGGATTCGGGTTCCCGAAATGGCAGTCTCAATCCGCCCCATTGGCCGCCTCGTCTACCAACCGCCGCAAGGGCGAACAAAGAGTGTCATCACCCATTCTCAAAGGCCTTCAAGCTTGGCGCCCTGTGCTCAATGTGACTGCCACCAGCCAATACCCTCGCTGGGCTCCTCAGCTTTTCCCCCCTGTGACTGGTCAAATTTGCCGAAAGCCCGAGACAATGTTTCTCTCCCTTGGCGGCATTGCCAAAATCCCTGGGCATGGCCATTGGCGGGTGTTGCGGGGTCCTTTTATGACCTCGCGGGTGACCTATGGCTGCAAAAGGATGAAGGTGAAGAAGACTTTAATGTCACAACAGGATGCAATTGGGAAGAAAGAGAGGGGTCCCCTTCAAACAGTGGGTCCTCTGTGGCCGGGGGCGGGGGATGCATGTCGATCAATGCCCTTGCCTTTCTCGGGTATGCGGGAACCTTGGAATTACGACAAAATTCGCCTGTCAATACACAGGGAATATTGCCAGTGACAGTGTTGGGGACCTTGCCTAACATCCCTTGCTGCCTCAGTAACATCGGTTGTCTTGGCAGCAGTGGCCCTTCAAGGCGGGACTGTGACTGCAGCAGCATTGAACAATTTGTCTGCAAGTACAGCAGAAGCCCTGTCCCAGACAGGGGAACTTTTTGCACATATGAGGGGAGGGTTTATCTCATGCAGGAACAGTTGGATTTGATGTTTCAGCATGGCACGGGGGGATGTGCGCATTCCCTTTCAAGTGTCTGTGTTACTGGGACCCAGTATTATAATACTTCCATGGCTGCGGCCGCTGCCCGGAATATCTCAGTTTACCTGAGTGGACACGGGGATCATACATTTGAGGAAAAGTTGGCGAGCTTACGGCGAATGGTTTCTAGGGTCAATGGGACAAGAGTTCACTTTGATTGGTCCCCAGTTCAGCCTATATTGACTTTCTGGCAACGGGTTGGGGGGTGGTTTCAGTCTTGGGGGGCCCTTGGTGCCACGTCCATGTTGGGTGTTTTGTTGTTGGTTTTGGTGATTTGGATTTGCCGCTCAAGACGGAGATATCGGGACTATACGTTGCTAACCCGACGGGCTGTTGATTCTTTGGCTCATCAGGAGAGTCCTGACCTGTGGCTTCAGGCCTTGGATGAGCGCCTGTAACACCCGGGGTAAGACGGGCTGTCTCCAGGACGGGCAACTTCTCCATAGCCCGACCGCCTAAGACAGGGCCTAAGGGTGTTGGGTTTCTATGACGGGTAAGGTTCGTGGTTATGGAGATGACCTAAGACAGAGACCCCCGCTCCCTAGGCCACAATTGGTCTTAATTTCATCAGATTTAGCCCTAAGGTCCTGCTCCATTGAGCGCATTTTCTGCTCCATCGAGCATATTTTATTTGAATTTGGGTAGGCCATGTGGCCTTTTGTTTGCTATGCTAGAATTGGTTGCTTTGTTGAATTTTTAAATAAAAAGGGGTGAGTTGTTGGGTGTTTTGTGACTTTAAGGTCCCAGCTTAGGCCGAGAGAGAGGTGTAGTGAGCTTTAATAGCCATAAAAGGTGATATATGTAATGCAGGGTCATGATTGGCGGGTGGGGGAGCTTGAAGGGTATATATGCGGAAGCATTGTGGAAATAAACACACACGCTTGCAACCTCAGCCGGTGTTCTGTCTGGTGATTTCCTCTCTGAGGCCGGTGACGACTGAAGACCCGGGATGGGTAAGTAGAGGCTCCAGAGTGGGGGGGGACGTAACAAGCTTTAGTGCCAAGAAGCTTGGAAATCAGCACTTAATCAGAAAGGTGTGGGGATCCCTGTGGCCCAGAGCCTACTTAGCTCCATGTGAGGCCTATTAATGGACAGGGAAGATCTTATATCCCATTATCTTGCCCACTTATCTTGACAGGTGATTGTCAGAATCTTCCTAAGACAATTCAAATGGAAGGGATTCAGTTTCCTGGTGTGAGGCAGGTATGTGGGACAGCGAAAATTCTTCCTCAAAGAAATAATAGAGTCTCAGTCTTAACAGTAATAAGGGAAAGTCTTTTATTCTTTCTGCAGAAAGGGCACTCTCCACTCATCTAAGATGGCAATCTAGGAGAAGTGCACAGCATTTTCAGCAAAGCAGAATTTATAGGCCCTAACCACAATCCCTCCCTAGCCCCACCTTCCCTCCTCAGCCCACTGGCTGGGCATGTTGGAGGTAGGGGACTCAGGGGGCCCCTGGTGTTTATAGAACAGTCTGTGTCTCAAAAAAAAAAAACAAAACGCCCATACAGTTTGATCGGGTTTGAATAGGATGTGCTGAGGGGGCCAGGAATGGTTTGTAACAATCATAGGTATGGTAAGCATGCAGACAAACAGCCAAGCTATTCCTTGAGGGGGCTTCACACTCATCCCACTCAAATTCCTCCTCTTAATTTTCCACCTTTGAAGACCCCTCACACCATTCCTGATATACCTCATCTATGAGTTTTGGGTCTATTTCTGGTGTCCTCTCCACTAATATTCTCACTTCCCCCAGACCTCTGAGCTAGAGGTTTGTATGTGTGGGTCTTGTTCTGGTCAAAGTGGGTTCTATTAATCTTTGGATCAATCCTCCTACACAGGGGATTATACAGCATCCTGCCGCAGTAAGCACTCTGGCAGCTACTATAAAGGAGGTGAGTATGGATACGGCCATTCCTTTCCATTTCCCAAACCAGGACTCCAACCACCCAGTATGAGTTTGGGACAATTCCAGAGAGTGCCTGTAAGCCCCTAGTGATGGTACCATCTGGAGCAGTGTTATTTGTGCAGCAACTGGCTCCTATAATTTTACAGACCCCTCCCTTCTCAGCCAATATCATGTCTAGGGCAATGCGATTCTCCCAGGCCATTCTACTGGTTGCATTCAGCTGGCCAGCAATCCCTTTCACCACATATCAGGTATAATTAATGAATTTCTGTTGATTTTAATAGATATAATTAATCCAGTCTACATTTTTGTTAATTGTCACCCACCAGAAAAGGATTCAAACCCCAATGTCCCCTGATTTCTGGCCTTGAATTCATCAGGCACTCCCCTGGGGACACCTATACTATCCAGATAAATTTTCTTGTAGAACGACCCATGGGGGCCCTGGAGGCTGACCTCCCTCTTCCTCTGAGCCCCCTTACCCTATCCTACAGCAAGGGCCCTCAAGGAAGCTCCAGTAAAGGGGATAGCCATTTGGACCAAGGCACAGCTTTCTTTCCAGTGGAGGGGCAAAACAGACCTAAGGACCCTCCCTCCACACCACCACCAGAGGTCTGCTCAGGGAATGGTCAGAGGCAGCAGGGCCCTGCAGCTATTGAGCTCCCCAACTGACTGATTCCCTAGAGTGAGGCAGTGCAGTTTCCAGTGGTCTTGCCAGTGGCTAGCACAGCCTTGATATTTCAGGCTTTCTGGGGCGGCTAGGTGGCACAGTGAGTAAGAGCGCCGGCCTCGGAGTTGGGATGACCCGAGATCAAATCCAGCCTCAGAAAATGAGCACCCACACATAAATAATGACTAGCCGTGTAACCTTGAGCAAGTTACTTAACCCCAATTGCTTTAAAAAAAAAAAAACTGAAAGATATTTCAGGCTTTCATTGGTGGGCATGGGGAATGAAAAGCATTACAATTCCCTCCAGGGTCGCTGTAATTCTGGAATAGCCTCACTGAACATTTGAACTCTGCCTCACACCTGCCCATCCCCAAGGGCAAGGGTACTACTTGGGCTACTGGTTGAACCTAGCACAAGCATAGCAATTACTCTTATTCAGGCTTTTAACAGTATGTTTCACCCATTCATACCAGGCATTAGTATCACTGTACCCTGTCTCAATTTCTAAAGTTTGTTTCAAATCAGTGATTTCTATCATTCTGATTTCAGGATTGGTTTCCTTAGGCGATGCTGTCAGGCCAGTGACTGACTAGATGGGGTATTTGTAGAAGGGGCAGGTTGGACCCGGACTTCGAAGCTAATATTAATTCTTCCTGAAGGATCAACCCCTCCTCCCAGGGCCCATATCCCGAATCCATACATTCCCACAGCCTGATCATCTGCATTGACAAAGGTTAGGGTGTTAGGGCTACACTGATTCTCTCAGCAGTTATCTCCTTGGATTGGACCTTTAGTCAATATAATTTTTGAAGGTAGACCTTTGTAATCTTGGTTCTAGGCATAACAAGATCGCCAGCCAGAGGTCATGAACCACTTATCTGACCAGGATGGGCAAGGGGTCTTCTTTCAGTCTTTTTTACGATTATATAGTGGTTCAAGGCACATGTATCTATCATAATTCCTATTCTTCCTTTGTGTCTCTACCCGGGTATTACAAGTGGCTAGCTGACAGCTATCAAACTGAGCAGTCTGGACAGACAGACATGTTCCATTTAAGCACGATCTGGTGTACAGGGTTTGGGTCAAGGGCATAGTAATAAGCATGGTTAAGGGAAAAACACGAAGCTAAAATTACAGGTGAAGTGGTTGAGGCCATGAGGACAAAAGCACAGCAGGCTAAGCAAGTAAAACAAGAGCAGTGGCAAAACAAAGAGCGAGAATAGAATCACAACAGTCTTTTCACCCATCAGCTGAGGTTTTCCTGAGCATTACTCTCGGGTCCTAAGGATTGTGGGATATCACTACCCACTCGATCAAGGGTGTAGTTGGTCCTTTGACTTGGTCCCGATTGCAGTATCAGAAGTCAGCAGGATCTGGAATGGCCCTTCCCAGGATGGGGTGAGCTTGTCTTCCCTCCAGGTTTGGATCAGTACCCAATCACCAGGCTGGAATCTGTGCACAGGGAACCCCAGAGGAGGAGCTTGAGCAATTAGCCCCTTTTTCTGCAATAAAATCAAGGATTTTGCCAGAGAGTGTATATATCCCTTGAGAAATCTATCTTGGGTATCCCAGGAAGAGATCTTTCCCAAGGTCACAGTATAGGGGTGTCCATACAACAATCCAAAGGGTGACAATCCAGTGTTTCTATGGGGTTTGGTTTGAATCCTTATCAAGGCTAGGGGCATGGCAGCTGGGTTTCTATCACCAGTTTAGTCAACTATTTCTTAATCTGTTGGTTCATTTGCTCTACCCAAGAAGGGAGGGTACCAGGGAGTATGGAAGTCCCAAGCTATTTCAAGAGCCTGCATCAGAGATTGGAGGACCTTTGAGGTAAAGAGAGTTCCCTGATCTGAATCTATCCTTTCCACCAAACCATATTCTAATAATAGATTGCTAACTGCCGAGGCTGTAGCCTGGGCTAAGGGAAAGGCTTCAACCCATGATGTGAGATGATCAACTATTACCAGGAGATATTTAAGTCTTCTTATAGAGTAGCTCAGTGAAGTCCATCTGGATGCTTTGGAATGATCTGATCCCTGGGTGTCCTCCTCCCATTGGTGCTTGGTGGTGGGCAGATTTATTTGTCCTTCGACATGTGATACACCCATTGACCATCTGATGAGCCAGAGTATAGATACCAGGGGATACAAACCAAGTCAGGACTGCATTACATATGTTTTGGACATCCCAATGACTCCCCTAATGCAAATGCTGCAGAACTTGTCTCATACTGGCTTTGTTGATCACTTCCTGCCCATCAGGCAAGAGCCACCTTCCTTCATCATTTTGAGTTGTGCCTAACTCCTGTTTCTCACTCTCAGACAGGTGTAGAATATCAAGATTTGAAGGGAAAGCAGGTATCAGGACTAATAATTGGTCTCCCTTCCTTCCATATTCTCCTTCACCCACCCTCCTGGCTTCCTCATCTACCAAGCATCATCCTGGCTTCCTCATCTACCCCTAGCCTCAAAATATTGTCTAGGCTGATGCCCATTTACACAAACAACCGGCACATTCTTGGGCAACTGGAGGCTATTTAGGACCTGGGAAAGCAGGGTGGCATGGACTGATTCCTTCCCTTTGCTGTTAGTCATGCCCCTTTCTTCCCAGATCCTTCCAAATACATGAACTACTCCCCAAGCATATTTGGAGTCAGTATAGATACTTCCTTTTTTCCCCTCTAACAACTTTAATGCTTGATTTAACATGTAAAGTTCACAAGTTTGAGCTGGCCACGCCTTAGGTAAGCTCCCTGCCTCCACTATCGCAGTTTTATCCCCATCTACAATAGTATAACCATTCTGGCTCTGCCCTTCTGCTATTCTAGAACAGCCATCAATGAACAAGTTTAGAGCTCCAGGTACCAAGGATTCTTGTAAGTCCTCCCTAATTTTGATTTGATAATGTATAAGCTCCATACAACAATGCTTAACCTCTTCAGGTTCTTGGTTGGGGAGAACATATAAAATGGCTTCATGTTTGAGAATTCTAGAATCAGTGAGCCATCTGCCTCCTCTTTGATGCAGGATTGACCTAACCTGATGAGGGCCATTGACTCTGAAACTTCTCCCAAAAGTCAGTTTTCTACTTTTTTCTACCATTAGGACAGTGGCTGCTACAGCCTGGATACAGGTAAGCCATCCCCTTGCCACTGGGCCTAGCAATTTAGAGAAGAACACAATTGGTTTTCTTTGCCCTCCACTTATTTGGGCTAAGACTTTAAGGGCTACCCCCTTATCAATGTTAACAAACAAATGTAAAGGTTTCTCAAGTGAGAGCAAAGCCAGTACTGGAGGTAACAGTAACGATTGTTTTAGATTCCAAAAATTCTCCTTACTATCAGAGTCTCAGTGGAGAGGTCAGGCCCTTCCTCTCGTAGATGCTGGTAGAGTGGTTTCGTCAGCATTGCATAGGAGTCGATCCAGTTCCTACAATATCCTATCAGGCCCAGAAATTTTCTGAGCTTTCTCTTTGTCCAGGGGAGTGGGGTCTGCAAGATTCCCAAGATCCTTTCTGGATCTAATTTCTTACTGCCTTACTGATTAAATGTCCCAAATACTTCACTTCTTTTTCTGCATATTGTAACTTATTCCTAGAGACCCAAAGGCCTTTCTCCCCTAAATAATTTAGGAGTTTGATAGACCTTGCCAACTTCACTTCTTTTTTCTCCTGCAATTAACAAATCATCTACATACTGGAGAACAGTGATACCAGAGGAGGGATTAGAGTCCTCTAAAATGTTCTCTATGTAACCTGGCCAAAAATGTTTGGTGACTCAGTGTACCCTTGACGAAGGACACACCATCTAAGCTGTTGCTTCCTTCCAACATCAGGATCTTCCCATTAGAAAGAAAACAAATCCCTACTTTCTGGATCTAGAGGGCAAGCCCAAAAGGCATCCTTAAGATCCATTACAGTAAACCATTTGCTATCATAAGGTATTTTCCCCAGGAGGGCATAAGGATCTGTTACCATGGGGTAAGAAGGGAGGACAGTTTTGTTTATTTCCCTCAAATCCTGAAGTAATCTGTATGACCCATCCCCTTTTTTTTTTTTAAGCAATTGGGGTTAAGTAACTTGCTCAAGGTTACACGGCTAGTCATTATTTATGTGTGGGTGCTCATTTTCTGAGGCCGGTTTCAATCTCGGGTCATCCCAACTCCGAGGCCAGTGCTCTTACTCACTGCGCTACCTAGCCACCCCATCCCCTTTCTTTATGAGTAAAATTGGAGTGTTGTAAGGCAAACAAGAAGAGTCCTATAGCCCATCTTCTATCATTCCTTGAATTATTGGTTTCAATCCCCATTTTCCCCCTAAGGATACTGCCTGACCTGGCCTATTTGGTTACGATCCTTAAGCTTAATTCTTACAGGGGTTATGGTGACCCACCCTCGATTCTGAGGTTGAGCCCAAACGTTAGGGTTAATTTGATTTTCCTCTTCTTCCCTCAGTATCAACATCCTTTTGAGCATGATGCTAGCCTGCTGTGGTATCAGATGGATAGACAATTTAGTAATGAGGTCTCTGTCCAATAAGTTAACTCCTGCCTGGGGACCTAGGAGGAGTTTCCCAAGGACCTCAATTCCCTCATCTTCAAATTCCAGAACTTCACTCATCTGCACAAGAAAATTCTCCCCTTGGGGTGGCTAGGTGGCACAGTGAATAGAGTACCAGCCCTAGAATCAGAAGGACCTGAGTTCAAATCCGGCCTCAGACATTTGACACACTAGCCATGTGACCTTGGGCAAGTCACAGACCCAATTGCCCTGCCTTCCCCCCTCCAGAAAGGAAAAAAAAAACTGAAGAGGGCATAGAAGAAAGGAAGAAAGGAAGGAAGGAAGGAAGAAGAAAGAAAATTCTCCCCTTTAATCCCTGAGATGAGCAAGGTTTTCCCCCAATTTATTTCTTTTTGGCATCTTTGTTATGGACTATCTTTTAGCTCCAGTGTCAATTAGAAAAACAATTTCTTCTTCCCATGGTACCCCCCCTCAGATTTATCAAGACTCAGGTCTGCTTTGTGAACCTCTGACACCCCTAGTCTTCGATTTCCATAAGGGAAAAGATCTCTTCCTCCTTTTTTCCCGGGGGGCAGTCACCCTTCATGTGACCTTCCTGGCCTTATTCAAAGCAGGTGAGTGGGGTTTGGAGGCCGAGGCCCAGTCTTTTACTACCATTCTCTCTCTCCATGTAGGACCCAGATAGCTGTCCCTGACCCCTACCCCTACCTTGGCAACCTTGGGGCTTTTTAATTACTGTCTTAGCCACAGTTTGTACTGTCTGTAACATCACTCTCCTTTGTTCTTCCTGCTGTTTTAGTGCCTGTAACATTATCTGAGAGTGTTTCTCTTGTTCCTTCTTATTCTCCTCCCCCACTAGCAACATATACTTTCTAAGCTATTTCCAAAAGTTCTTCCATGGGCTTATTCTGCCCCCCCCTTCTGTCTTTTGCAGTTTCTTGTTGATATCTGGCCATGAATTAGTCACTGAGTACACTCTAAGTAAGCTTTGAAGAGTGGGGTCCTCATATTGAGTCCCAAGAGCTTCCTCATATTTTCTTTAAGTCTGTCTAAGAAGGCTGAAGGTGCTTCCTCTATCTCGTGATGTATTTCTTGTACTCTATTCAGATTCTGGCTCCTTGGTACAACATTCCTAATTGCTTGTATTACAATCTCCCTTAATTCTCTCATATTTCCTCTAAGGGCTGCAATGTTGTGGTCCCAATTGGGGTTTTGTAGGGGAAATTTCTCTTCCCCCTTCAGCCCCACTTGGGCCAGAGGATGACCATCATCCCAGGCTTTCATGGCCTCCCTCCTAATCTGACTCTGTTCTGCTCCTGTGAATGATATGTCCAATATCGTCACCGTTTCAATCCAAGTATATAGATTTGACCCCCCAAATTGATTAAATTGCTCAGTAACCCCTGAAAGGTCCTCTATGAGTTTCTTCATATCTTTCTTAAAAATCCTGATTTCTGAGCTACTGAGAGGGGCATTAACACACCCTATTCCTCCTTGTGCCAGAGGAACCTCCTGCAGGGGGAAGGACTTAGTTGTTCCTAGCAGGGGAAAGATTTCCTGATCTTTAATTAACTGCTTCAATTCTCTCCTTAAGGGAGTATGTGGGTCACTGATAGGTCCCACCAGATGCATCAAATCCTCTCCATTCGCCCCTCCCATGGGGGGGGGGGAAGGATAAGAAGAGGGGGTCTGAGGGAGAGGGTGGCAGAAGGATATAAGTAGGAGACAGGGCTAACAAGGGATGCCATGGGTTGGGTTGGGTTTCTCCTCACCCTCCTTATGTTCCTCTTTTACAACAAACTGTCCCACCAAGGAAGGCAACCAAAGGGCTGCATAGGAGCTTTCTTCTGCATTAAAGGGCTCCTTAGAATTAACATACAAATTCAATTTTTGGCAAACCCAGTCTTTCAAGGACCTACATTTTGGCCAGAAGACGTTTCTTCTGAGCTAGGTGCCTGCCCAAATAAGACAGCAATATTTGATCATTTTTCTCTTATTCCACCCCCCCCCTTATATTTTGGTAACCCATTCCAATCAGTAAGTTTAGATCCCAAGGGACTATCAGCCAGCACCTCCAGTAATGATCCTTTCCCATCACTCAATTTTGAGCTTCTTTTCCTCATCCTTACCGACTCAAACTGCTTAGGGCTTCCCTTCTCACCCTACTCTGTCTCTTATAGACTTTAACCACTTAGGCTAACATGGTGGGTCTGGTCACTCACAGGCTCACTGTGCCAGACCAAACTAAGCCTTAGGAACTCTAACCACTTAGGGGATTGGGACCTCACGGGTCTTGCTTACCTGGGTCTGCACATAAACTTATGCAACTATGGTTTTGATTTCTTTAAGCAGCTCTGGAATCTCTTTCTGTTACCATGTTTTGGGGTTTTCGTTTTTACTGCACCAAGATCTCTCTTCAGGTTTTTCTCTCTACCATGGGAGGATTCCCAGTCAGTGAATCCAAGAGCTGCCAAAAAGTATCTGCATGGCACCTGCTCTCTCATCCACTTGCCAAGAGAATTCCCATGAAAGTCAATCCCAGATGACCCCCCCAAAACTGTCTGGGACAGCAAGAGTTCTTACTCAAAGAAATAATAGAGTCTCACTCCTAGCAGTAAAAAGGAAAAGTCTTTTATTCTTTCTTGAGAAAGGGTGCTCTCCACCTATCTAAGATGGCAATCTCAGAGAAGTACACAGGTATTTTCAGCAATGCAGAATTTATAGGCCCTAACTGCAACCCCTCCCTAACCTCCACCCTTCCCCCACCTCAGCCCATTGGCTGGGCATGTTGGAGGTACAATCTATTTGAGGAAACTCTAACTTTTCCCCAGCAACAAAGAAATAAGGAGGTAGGGGACTTGGGGCCCCCTGTTATTTATAGAACATTCTGTGTCTCAAAAAACAAAACAAAACACATATACAGTTTGAATTGGTTTGAACTGGATGTGCTAAGGGGGCCAGGAATGGTTTGTAACAGGTTATATAAGCATGCAGGCAAACAGCCAAGCTATTCCCTGTGGGGGCTTCATGCTGGTCCCACACACTGGTGTACTGTCCAGGTTTCACAGGCATACAACAGTGAGGTCAGCAAGACAGCTCTATAGACGCTCAGCTTGGTAGTCAGTCTAATACCTCTTCTCTCCCACCCTTTCCTTCAGAGCCTCCCAAACACTGAGCTCTAGCAATGTGTGGGTCAACCTCATCATCTATGTGTACATCCCTGGAAAGCATACTGCCAAGGTAAATTAACTTATCCAGTATTCAAAACTTCTCCATTTTTTGTAACCCATGGTTCCACATATGGATGGTGTGGAGCTGGCTGGTTGAGAACCTGTACTTTCTTGGTGTTGTTAGGCCAAAAATAGCACAAGCAGCAGAGAACTGATGTATGCTTTGTTGCTTCTCAGCTTCAGAGGCTGCATCTTCAAACAAAAAATCAAGCACCAGCTCTCCCTCTACTTCAGTCTTGTATTGTAGCCTTTTCAAGTTAAATAATTTACTATCAGTGTGGTAGTTGACCTTGATGCCATGTTTGTCTTCATTAAAGGCATCTGACAACATCATTGAAAACATCATGCTAAAAATCATGGGATGAGCACACAGTCTTGCTTTACTCCATTGTTGACTGGGAAAATCCAAAAGCATTGTCCGTCATCCAGAACCTGAGCAAACATGTTGTCATGAAATTGACATGCAAAACTGGTGAACTTCTCTGGGCAACCAAATTTTGACATAATTTTCCACAAGCCCTCACAACTGACAGTATCAAAGACTTTGGTCAGATTGATGTGTTGTGCACAAACCTCTGTTCTGCTCCTGGCATTTCTCCGGGAGTTGTTGGGCAGTGTGCACCATATCAATTGTTCCCTGGTCCTTTCTGAAGTCACATTGGTTCTCAGATAGATGATCATCTTCCAGGTAAAGGTTCAGCCTATTAAGGAAGACTCTGGCAAGAACCTTGCCAGCAATGACTAAGAGAAATTCCTCTCTGTGATCATCACAGGACAATCTATTTCCTTTTCCTTTAACCCCGAGAGGATAACCTCCTCTTGCCATATAAGCCAGAAAATTTCAATTAGCTATTTTATGAGCAGAAGACCCCCAGTCTCATCAATCTCAGCAGGAATAGAATCAATATCATGTGCTTTGCCACACTAAAGGAGCATAATGGTACTCAAAACTTCTTTTTCATTTGGAACTTTAGCTAGTGAGGGATTGACTTCAACCTGACTACCTGAGGTAGTCAGTGGCTTCCTCATTAATTGATGACAGTCTATTGAGAACAGTATGGAAGTTTATAGCCCATCTGTCTAGGATCATGTACTTATCACTAATCAGTGTGGCTCCATTGCCACTGAGTACTTGAGATGCACCATAGGTCTTTGGCCCAGAAATAACCTTCGGGGCATCATAAAAGTGCTTTAGATTATTACAATCAGCACAAAACTGAATTTCATCTGCCTTCTTATTGAACCAAGAATCTTGCATTTCTTTAAGCTTAGCTTATACTTTACTTTTAATGGAGTTAAATGCTGCTTTCTTAGAGGTAGATGAACTATTCTGTTGGTAAAGTTTGTGGAGTTCTTGTTTCTTGTTTAGCAGCTTCTGAATTTCCCCATCATTTTCATCAAACCAATTTTGATGTGTGTGAGTATTCTGGCCCAGATGAATAAATGCAGTGCTGTAGACCAAATCTCCAAAAGCTGGCCACTCCTTTCTGCTCTACTGCTGCCAACCATGTGTTGGCTCAGTTTTCCCTCCAAGTTGGTAATGAATTGTTCCCTCTTAAAGAAGTACTCTAATCTGTTGACATTAAGTCTTCTGGTAGTCATCTTGCCTTGGAGCCACTGCTTTTGTTGAATTCAAATATTTAGCTTGGAGATTAGTCTATGATCAGTCCCGCACTGTGTGCCAGATCATTGCCTTCATCACACTCATATCCTGTCTCTTCTCCTTATAATGACATACTAAGTGCCAATGTTTGCTGCAAGGGTGCATACACAAAGTTTTGTTGTGTTTGGGTAAATGGAAGACAATGTTGGTAATGATAAAGTCATGAGATACACAAATCTTCAGTAGTAAGTGACCATTGCTGTTGCTGCTTCTAACTCCATTCTTCCAAAGAACTCCTTGCCATGTCTGGTAGCCTGTGCCTACTCTTGCCTTAAAGTCACACAGAAATATAAACTTGTCCTCTTTCAGCATATTGATGATGAGGTTCTTCAGGTCTTCATAACTTTTTCTTTGACCTCATCAGGGTTTCTTCATGGTGGAAGAATTTGCACTGATGATGGTGGTATGGTGCTTTCCAACAAGTAGTAATAGCATTGTCATGAGCCTATCATCATTCTTTGTGGTAGGTATACAAACTGTTAACTAAACTACTTTTTATTGCAAAATCTATACCAGCTTCACAGCATTCCCCTTCACTGCAACTAATCCAGAAAACACATGCATTCAGCTCCAACTTTGGTATGCTAGGCTTCATTTGCCAGCCTTATTTCACTCAGCACTGCTATTTGGATAGGATACCTGCTAAATTCTCTTGCAACAAGAGCTGTTTTTCTTTTAGGCTTACTGGATATCATGTTGTCTATAAGCATGCATACATTCCATGTACCTGTGGTGAGTAGAATCGTCTTTACAGATGTTTTATGTTTCAACCACAGGATAGGACCCCTGACTGTCGAGGTAAGCAGGCCAGAGTTGAGTGAGACAGATGGTTTTTAGAGCATCTTTTCTAGCCCCTTCCCCATACCAGGTCTTTTAAAAAGCCTGCTCAGATACCCAGGGCACTGCCTGTGGCAACATCATGATATTCACAGCCCCTACAGTGGCTATGAATGTGCCCACATAATTCTGAGTCACAAAATAAAACAGATTCTCCACATGGAAGACAGAACCAAAACGGTTATTCAAGAACCAGGAAGCCAAAGCCCAATGCCAGAAGGCCAAATCCAGCATAGCAACAAAGAAATCTATACACAATATACAGGGAGTGCCACCATAGCCTTCCCCTTGCACTCACAGCTCGCTGCCTGCTTCCTCTCTCCCCCAGTTCTAACTGCTCTGACCAAGTTCCTCTGGGCTCTGCTCCACGTGTTCAGCAAGCTCCTCCCACCACAGGCTTCATGACTCAAACCCATGTGACTTAGGCTTTCATGTGACTTAAATATTTCACATGGGCCTATTAATGGATGGGAAAGAACTTCCCATTAAGCAAAAATACATTACCATTACACTATCGAATGCCATTGCTGCTTCAGTCCAGTGACAAAATGACCTTATGGTTCGGGCTGTCTGTGTTTAGGATTGTAAGTACAGCTCCCACTGTATTTGCACCTGCTGCTTCATCTTCACTTGTCTGTCACCACAGGACTTTGAGATAGGTAAAAATGGTAAAATGACATGGGTGATGTCTTTTGATTCGAGGATAAGTTAGATTTAAGTGAGGCAGAGTTGCTCAAGGTGGTCAACCTCTCCCTTTTAGAGTCACCCACATCCAGTGACAAGACAAAGTCAAGATAATTGATGATAGCCCAGGATAACCTTGGTGTCTTTGATGTCTAACCAAACTCTGAGTGTGCCACAGCACCTGCTTTAACTGCCTTCAAGTCAGTGGAACAAATTGTTCTCATTTGCCCATTCCACCAGGGAAGTCCTCATGTACTTGTGTAGACAACCTCCTAACTCACTGATAAGTTTGAGGCCTGTTGGTTCCCCTCAACCTGTTTAGCTGAAACATTTTACCAGGGTGTGGCCACTGCACATGCTACAGCTTCTTGGAGCCATAGGTGAGAGTTGGGTAAATCAGAGGGACGCCAGAGGCAAAGGTGAATGAGCAGCCCTGAAAAGGACTTGGCAAGCCCTCACACCAGAGGTGCTAGTCCTCCCTAAACACACCTAACACCTCTCTAAGTGGGTAAGATATGAATAATAATCCAACAGAGAGACTAAGGAGCAAGCAGAAAAATAGGTGAGATTGGTATCAGGAAAGCCAAGGAAAGAGACAGCATTCAGGATAAGGGAGAGATTGGTTAACAGGGTCAAAAGTCATACAGAAATCAAGAAGGATCAGGACTGAGAAAAAGCCATGCAATTTAGCAATTTAGAAATCACAGGAAACCTTAGAGCTATTTCTGTCATGTAGGAGGGTAGGAATCTAAATTGCCAGGCATTGTAGATAGGTTAAAGACTTTCTGTACTATAATAATATTATAATAAATATATAAAATTGACCACTAAAATCATTGCATTGCATACTGAAGTCTATCTAAATCTACTCCATCTGTTTTAGACACTATGTACTTACCTGAAAGAAAATATTAAGGGTATAATTACATTATACAAACAGGTAACCTGGGGTTTTATTTTTGGGGGGAGGCAGGGAGAGGAAATAGGGAAAAGAGAAGAGAAGGCAGATCTTCATTTAGAAAAAGTAAAATAAAATAAAATTTGATTAAAAAAATAAGAACAGCCTTAGGTTATTCCTACCTTTAAACTGGTAATATCCAGGTGAACATATCTTTTAACACCACTTGTACCCATGCTTTGTGCTTTTCTTGACCAAATAAACTTGTGGCTTATCTTAATTTCTTTCAATATAATGTCTAAAAGATATAAGTACTTGTCTTGAGTAACAAGAGCATTCTTAAACACAATTCAGCCTCTCAACTACCTTCCGTGACTTAGAATTTCAAATTGTTTCTATTATCAGTAAACTTAGTTTCATCCTAGATTTTTAGCATTTCCAATGATAATATAAGGACATTTTGGTTTTTGTCTGCTATGGCAGCTAAGCATTTTCCATTTACTCCCTATCTTTATTTTAAATGGGCAAGAGACCAAGGGGAATGTTTTCTCAAAATGGAGTGGATGGTAGGATAAATGCTTTCTATTTTCCTATTGACCCTATCACATTTTATAGCTGCAATCACAGAATCAGGAATAAAAAAACTAAAAGATAATCTATAGACCAACTCCTTTATTCTACAGATGAAACTGTGCTCTGTTCACAAAGCTAATGAGTGGCAGGCTAAGGACCAAAACCCTAGTCGCCTGACCCTCAGTCCTGGGTTTTTCATATGACAAGCATTTCCCATTGTACTTTGGTGCAGTGGATTGAGAACCATCTTTGAAGCTGGAAAGATCTGGGCTCAAATCTAGCTTTGTGACCCTGGGCAAGTTATATATCCTCCCTGACCTCAGTTTCCTCATTTGTTAAATGAAGGAATTGCACCAAATAGCCTCAGAGTTCCTTCCCAACTCTAGATCTATGATCTTACTTAATCTTTCAGGGCCCTAAGGAATTCTCTTAAAACTACTAAGTTGCAGCACAACTGCAAATCTGCCTCGATAGAGGGAGTTTCCTCACTGGCAGCTATCTACAACTGGTACTAGCAAAATAAATAAATAAAAACCTTTCAATCACACTAAACAGTAAAGTAAAACATGTGTACAGTTGGCCTTATATGGAAAACCTTTTACAGTCAGAGTGGTTTACAGATATACATATAGAATCATAGAATCTGAATTGGAAGGAATTAGACCTTACCATGTCAAATGAAAACCATACCTACCCTCAACAATATTGCCAATGAGTGATCACCTAGCTTTCTACAGAAGACTTCCAGTAACCAGAATGAAGTACTTCCAGAATGAAATCCATTCAACTTTTTGATGGCTCTTAATTGTTGGGAAAGTTTTCCCTTATTTCAACTGAAATCTGTCTCTGTGCACCTCCTACCAGTTTCTATTCCTGCCATCTGGGACCAAGCAAAATAAATCTCTTATTTGTGAAAGCCCTTCAAATAGTTAAAAATATCATGTCTTCACTAAATCTTCTATTTCTTAGATCAAGGAATCTTAGCCTGGGGTCTGTAAACTAGTATGCAAAAGAGAAATCTTTATTGCACCTTTAATTTCTTTTGTAATTTTGTATTTTGGGGGCAGCTGGGTAAAGTAGAGAGTGCTGAACCTGGAATTGAGAAGACCTGAGTTCAAATCTGACCTGAGACACTAGTTGTGTGATGCTGGGCAAGTCACTTAACCGTATTTGCCTCAGTTTCTCAACTGTAAAATGAGCTGGAGAAGGAAATGACAGTATCTTTGCCAAGAAAACTCCAAATGGGGTCATGAAGAGTCCAATGTACAACATATTTTAGTTTCATCATTTAAAAGTATTATTCTGGGGGTGGCTAGGTAGCACAGTGAATAGAGAGAGCACCAGCCCTGAAGTCGGAAGGACCTGAGTTCAAATTCAGTCTCAGACATTTGACACACTTACTAGCCGTGTGACCTTGAGCAAATCACTTAACCCCAACTGCCCTCCAAAAAAGCAAAAGGTATTATTCTAAGAAGGGACCATAGACCATACTGCCAAAGGGGTCCATGACACTAAAAAGATTAAGGACCCCTCTCTTACAGGAAAGATTTCCATTTCTTTGCAATGATCCTCTCTATCTTTATAAGTCTATCTCTAAGACCCTAATTCACCTCTGGTTGCATTCCAGCTTCTCCCAGTCCTTAAAATGATGGTGCTTGGAAATGAATACCTCCCTCAGCATTCCCATTCCAGTATTTCTCACCTTGAAAGTTAAACCAAATCCTGTCTAACCTAAATTAGTCCCAAAAAGATAGAAATTAGGGCTTCAGAAAAGAGTCTATTTGGCCCTTAATATGAATTAGCTGGTTTAACTGAAAAGACACTCTTCAGCATGAAAGACTATAACAGCTTCCATAAATTTGTTTGATTTAAATATTTCATTAGATAAATACAAATCCTTTCAACTCTATAAGCATTTATTGAGTGCCTGTTGTGTGCCAGATTCTATGCGAGGTTCCTGGGGATACAAAGACAAAAATAAAACAGATTCTGCCCACAGGGTCTTAGATTCTACTCGAGGAGAAACAGCATGTACATAGATAAATAGATAAAGAATAAATACAAAGCAATTTTTAGAGGGAGAGCATCAACAACTGGAAGTATCTGGAAAAGCCTCCTTTAAGAAACTTTGTATTGCAAAAGAAATATACAGATTCTCTCCCGGCATGGGGGATAATCTATGCAAAGGCAGAGAGGTAGGAAATGGAATATCATTTGTGGGGGAAAGTAAGATGATGTACATAGTTGCAGGATAGAGTGTATGAAGGGAGGAAATGTTCAGTCTAGAAAAATAAAGTGGAGACAAATAAAGTCTTTAAATGTCTAGTGAGGATTTTGTCTTTTATTCTAGGGGCAATCGAAAGTCACTGAGATTTTTTTGAGCAGGGGAGTGACATAGCCAAATATTTTGTTTTAAAAATATCATTTTGACAACTATGTGGAGAATGGAGTACCAGGAGACAGGGTTACCAATTAAGAACTATTGCAATAGTCCAAGATGATTAGGGCCTGAACTAGGATGGTGGATTTGTGAATGGAGAGAAGACAGATATGAGGGCTATGGAAGTGGGATCAACAAAACCTGGCAAATGATTGGATATGGAGGGTAAAGGAGAATGACTATGACATTGTAAACCAGGATGACTACCTCTAATGGATTTAAGAGAATTTGGGGAAAGGGTCATTTTTAAGGGAGGTAGACAATGAATTTGAGATACTTTGGGGACATGAAGCTCAAAATGCCTAGTAGGAAAGTATATGTTCTATTTCCATAACTTTGAACTGACCATCCCACTCTTGGAATGTGTTCTTCCTCACCTCCATATCCCACAATTGCTCATTTCCTTCAAGGATCAGTTGAAGGTGTTACCTTCTCCATGTGGCTTTTCCAGATCCCTCTGGCTACTAGGGCCTTACCTACAAAATCACCATGTGTAGGTCTCTCTCTCTCTCTCTCTCTCTCTCTCTCTCTCTCTCTCTCTCTCTCTCTCTCTCTCTCCCCCTCCCTTTCTCTCCCTCCATATATATAATATAACCAGAGGTGCTGAGACTCCCTGTCTAAGGGACACCTGGGTTCAAGTAAGGACTGAATCCAGGCCTGAGGGAACCAGGATCTTTCTCTTTGTCTCTGGTTCTTTATTCCTCTTCCTTCTACTCCACCCCTGAGGAAAATCACTTCATGGAAACAGGTTTGGATCATGTTGAGGGTCTTTCCAAAAGGGAATAGAAAGGCACTCATGTACAATGTAAATCATGTATACAACAGTTATTCATTTCCTCCATAAAAAGAAATGTTTAAAACACAAAGTGCTTATAACCATACATTAATGAAAAGTTAAAAACATGATACAGTAATCCCTAACTCTCTCAGACGGTAGATCCTCAAAACATAAATATACAAAATATGATGGACACTGCTGACCAGCCCCTTCAGGAAGCTGGGTGGTGGAGTGGATAGAGTGCTGGGCCTAGAGTCAGGAGGACCTGAGTTCAAATTCAACCTCAGGCACTTGCTAGCTGTGTGACCCTGGGCAAGTCACTTAATGCTGTTTGCCTCAGTTCCTCATCTGTAACAAAGAAGGCAATGGCAAACCACCCCAGTATCTTTGTGAAGAAAACTCCAAAAGGGGTCACTGAGAGTCAGACACTGATGAAACAACTCAAGAACCATGACTAGCCATTTTATCTTCCCTCAGGACATGAGCTATTTGAATAACTGCTCCCTCAAGCTCCTTATCTTCTGAGCTCAGATCTGGGCCTAGCTTGGGGTCATCTCTTAGAAATAGGCATTTTCTTCTCCAAGAAGTGCAAAAAGCATCAAAGTGAGACCAATGAATTAAAAAATTCCTCTCAAATTCCTGAGGCTCCTCCATGACTGGAAACATCCACCTCAAGACCAATGTTCAGGCACCTTTGCCAAGAGAAAGAAGCAGGATGCTATTTGAGCCCAATTCTATGATGGAGAAATCAGGTGGGAGAAAAATTACTTTGTGCTGGGAATGTTTCATGATGTCTTGGTCCAGCTTGACTTGGACTCAGAGGACCTGGGCACAGGTCCTAGCTCTTTTGCTCAATACCTGTGCACACCTGAGCAAGTCATCATCTCGATAGGCTTCATCTTCCTCATCTGCAAAATGAGGAGGTTGAACTAGATAACCTCAAGGGTCCTTTTCTGACCTAAATCTCTGATTCTGTAATCCTGTGCAACTTATTGAGAAATCCAGCCTTGAAAGCTATGGCTGATGGAATTTAAAAGATGCTCTTCTGTGATTTGATTAACATGAATTCTTTTGTCTTTTTTTGCTTAACATTCACTTTTTTAAATTTTGTGTTCCAAATTCTCTCCCTCCTCTAGTCCCTTCTCCAACCATTAAGAAGGAAAGCAATGTAATACAATTATATGTGTGAAGTCATGCAAAACATACTTCTAACCATGTTGTCTGCCCCCCTCAAAAGGCAAGAAAAAGGAAGAAAGTGAAAAAAGAGTGTTTCAATTTGCACTGAGTTCATCAGTTCTCCTTCTGGAGGTGGATAGTCTTTCACAGTTGATTATTACAATATTGCTATTACTGTGTACAATGTTCTTCTAGTTCTGTTCACTTCACTTTGCATCAGTTCATGTGTCTTCCCAAGTTGTTCTGAAACCATCTGCCTCATCATTTCTTATAGCACAATAGTATTTCATCACAATCATATACCATAACTTTTTTCAGCCATTCCCCAATCGATAGGCATCCCCTTGATTTCCAATTCTTTGTCATCACAAAAAGTATTATTATAAATATTTTTGTACACATAGTTCCTTTTCCCTTTTCTTTGATCTCTGGGATACAAAGCTAATAGTGGTATGGCAGGGTCAAAGTGTATGCGTAGTTTTATAGCCCTTTTGGGCATAGTTCCAAATTGTTCTGCAGAATAGTTGAACCAGTTCACAACTCCACCAATAGTGCAACAGTGTACCTATTTTTCCACATTCTCTCTAGTACTTGTCATTTTCCTTTTCTGTCGTATTAGCCAAGGGTTTTTTTTCCCATTTAATAGGTTTATTTACAACATATACCATGGTTTGCTTTACCCATTATTCAAAACTGCTTTTATAGATTTATGTGAACTGATGCTGAGTAAAGTGGGGAGAAATAGGAGGAAATGTACATAGTAATAGCAACATTATACGATGATCAACTATGATAGACTTAGTTCTTCTCAGTAATACAATGATCCAAGACAATTCCAAAAGACTCATAATGGAAAATATTATCCACATCCAGAGAAAAAATTGATGGAATCTGAATGCAGATCAAAGCATACTATTTTCGCTTTCTTTGTTTTTGTGGGTTTTTTCCTTTTGTTCTGTTTCTTCTTTCACAACATGACTAATGTGAAATATGCTTAGCATGATTGCACGTGTATAACCTATATCAGACTGCTTATTGTCTTTGGGAGTGGGGAGGGAAAGGAAGGAGAAAAATTTGGAACTCAAAATCTTGTAAAAAAATGAATGTTGAAAACTATCTTTACATGTAATTAAAAAAAATAAAATACTATTTACCTCTTTTAAAAGAGTCCAAAAAAGCCTGCTTTTATAGGTGTTATTGTTCTTCAAGTCTAATTCCTGTATATAAGTCATATTCCTGTATCTAATTTGCATTTCTCTCATTATTAGAGATATAGAGCATTTTTTTCATATGACTTTTGATAGCTTTGATTTCTTCATTTGAAAACTGCCTGTTCCCAATTACATGTCAAGACAGTTTTTAGCATTCATTTTTACAAGATTTTGAGTTACAGATTTTTCTCCCTCCTTCTCTCACTTTCCCTCTTCCAAAAATGGTGGACAATTTGATATAAATTATACATGTGCTATCATGTAAAACATTTTTCCATATTAGTCATGGTTGTAAAAGAAGAAAGAGACTAAGGGAGAAAAACATGAAAAAGAATGTTAGTGAAAAAATATGCTTCAATCTATATTCAAGAGTCTATCAGTTCTTTATCTGGATATAGATAACATTTTTCTTTGTTAATCCTTTGTACTTATCCTGGATCATTGTGTTCCTGAGATCTGAGTCAATCATAGTTGTTCATCACACAATGTTGATGATACTGTGTACAATGTTTTCCTGTTTCTGCTTATTTCACTTTGTATCAGTACCTATCTTTCCAGGTTTTTCTGAAATCTTCCTGTTGATCATTTCTTATAGTATTCCATTACATTCATATACCACAACTTGTTCAATTGATGGGCATCCCCTCAATTTCCAACATTTTGCTACCATGAAAAGGGCTGCAATAAATATTTTAGCACATGTAGGTCCTTTTCCCTTTTTTATGATCTCTTTGGGATACAGACCTAGTAGTGGTATTGCTGGATCAAAGGATATACACAGTTTGGTTGCCCTTTTGGGATAACTCCAAAGTGTTCTCGAGAATGGTTGGACCAGTTCACAACTGTACCAACAGTGCATTAGTGTCCCAATTTTCGCACATCCTCTCCAACATTTATCATTTTCCTTTTTTTGTCATATTAACCAATCTGATAAGTGTGAAGTGGTACCTCAGAGTTGTTTTCATTTGTATTTCTCTAATAAAAGTGATTTAGAGCACTTCTTCATATGCCTATGGATAGCTTTGATTTCTTCATCTGAAAACTATTTGTTCATATCCTTTGACCAGTATCAATTGAGGAATGGCTTATAGTCTTATAAATTTGATTTAGTTGTCTACCTATTTGAGAAATGAGGCCTTTATCAGAGACACTTGACATAAAGATTGTTTCCCATTTTCCACCTTTCCTTCTAATCTTGGTTGCATTGGTTTTGTTTACATAAAAGCTTTATATTTTAATCAAAACTATGTATTTTACATCTTGTAGTGCTCTCTATCTCTTGTCTAGCCATAAATTCTTTCCTTTCCCATAGATCTGACAGGTAGACTGTCCCTTAATCTTCTAATTTGCTTATGGTATCACCCTTTATGGTTAACTCATGCACCCATTTTGACCTTGCCTTGGTATACAGTGTGAAGTGTTGGTCTGTTCATATTTGTTGACCATTTATCAATTAGGGAATGGCTTTTATTTTTATAAATTTCACCCAGTTTCCTATATATTTGAGAAATGAGGCCTTTATCAGAGAAACTTGCTATAATTTTCCCCCTGTTTCTGCTTTCCTTCTAATTTTGGCTGCATTGGTTTTGTTTGTGCAAAAGTGTTTTCATTTAATTTGACCAAAATTATCCATTTTTACTTCTGTGATGGTGAATTGTTTTTCAAAACAAAGCAGTATCTGAGGATCCTACATGCAGAGATAATATCTGCAAATCTTGACAAACATATATTGTATTGTTACTTCTGGGATCCACTTTAAGAAAATCCTATGGATGAACATCCAAACACTAAATAAATTAGGAAATAATGGTTTGCATTGTGAAAGAGTAACTAAAATATTCCTTTATAAAAGAAGTTCCTTTAGTACCTTTAAAAATAGGGTTTCACTTATTAAAAATTGATTATGTGTAACTATTTAGAGAAACATTTATTTGTGTTGATGAAAGCAACCCAGAATGATGGATTCTAGTCCCAGTTCTGCCACTAACAATCTGTTTCTCTTTGGGTAGATCATAACCTTTCCCCCCTCGTTTCTTCAGCTGTAAAGTGAAGGAATCAGAACAGATGATCTCTAAGATCTATTCTAGCCCTAAACATTCTCCAAGATTCTGTCACGGGTACAGCAAGATTCTGTACACAACTTTTCACTTGAATCCATTTGTTAAATTTGCTAAGATTCATTTCCTCAACACAGTTCAACTCCTCAGGTCCAGGTCTACCTTCACTTGCTTCTCTTTCCCAATACCCCTCCCTACTTTCAGCCCAGCTCTCCATTCCTGGTACACATGCATTATGGCTAACCCACTTAAATAGTGGAGTGTTTACCCTTGTGAATAGGCATCTGCAGAAATTTCTAATTTTAAATGCAAACATGTCTTGCTTTCAGTTCAGAGACAAAAGAACCCTAAAGCTAGAGTTTCTCTAAGTAGTAACACCTGTATGGTCTTTGATTTGTTATACTTTTTTCAACACCCAGAATTGGGGTTACATTTTTACATTTTGGTTGGGCAATATAAGTATTCTCCCAATTTCAAAATATCATTTTGATTGGGTTTATAGAATTTTCTACCAGTTGATGATTTTTTAAGCATTAAGGAAAAATCTAGGTGTTTAGTTTTTCTTTAATTTCCTTTAGTCAGGAAAGTTAATAAGTTCTGTTTTGAAAATATTGAGTTTGCGGTACTTTTGGGACATCGAGATCAAGACATCCGGCAGGCATTTACATGGGAACTGAATTGAATGGCACAAAATACAGAATACAGATGGCAGTTTTCCTTTAAAATCCTTAAGTGTTTAAAAGAACTAATGAAGGATAACAAGGATCAGAAGTCTAAATGTTCAAGTGGGAATGAATACATCTTAGACCAGAGGCTCCCTAAATTTATTTGGCCTACTGCTCCCTTTACAAAAAAAAAAAAAATTACTCAGCAACCCTCTGGAAATCTACTTTCTTTAACCCTTTAAAGAGCTTTTCAAAAATTTGCATCATTTAAAAAAAATTTGCATCATTTCAAAAAATATACATTTTTAAAATGACATATCTTAAATCTAATAATTTATTGTAAATTTGCAGGTTTTTCCTGCATGGAAATTTTAATGAAGCAATATTGTATCATGTAACCATATGATAAACAAGTCATTACACAGACATATTCCTGCTGATAAACACTGGACTTCCCAACAATGCACACATACTCACCTGCTAACACTTGCTTGTTAAGACATGTCGATGGACTTGACCACTGAGCATTGATAACTTGCATTTTGCAAGTTTATCTGGAAAATAATATAATTACTATGACTTTAACTCTGTTACACAACAGGTGAAACATGGACGAATGGCTTTTCAAAATGTTCTCTTCTTTCTTTATGCTTCCACCACCCCATTATTTTTTATTCAACACCAACCCAATTGCATCCAATGCTACTACAGTGCTGTCTGCCCCCCTCCCATCATTTAAGTGCCCTCCAGGGGGTAGTATCGCCCACTTTGGGAAGCTACCCCTCAGACACTGCTCAGACTTCATCACTTATCCCTTCTGTTCCTCTTTCTATAAAACAGTTAATCACACAAGCTTATGTGATACATTCTGAAATAAAGAATTATAAAAGACTTCATAATTGCAAACATTTATATAGAAGATAAGACATTATTTAGAACTAAAGCAAACAGACCTAACAATGCTCTCATCAGGTTTTAATCTATATCAGGAAAGAATGTGTAGCTTGAATTTAGACATAATACTTTTAAAGGTAAGATTATTTTTCATTATTCTGCACTCTCTCACAAATACAGCATCCATGGAAAGAGTAGGACAAACAGTGTACAATAGTAATGGGGCACACATGTAATGTGTAACAAAGGCAACTTACAACACCTGGTACTGGGTGACCTGGAAGTAATTTCTTTCTTCATAAAGTCTTCACACAGCTCCCCCTGGGTTTATCATCTTTTCTGGGAGGTTTGCTCAACTAAGGTACTAGGATGTACTGCTATCCACAACTCTTTTCACTACTGCCAAGTATTCCATTCCTCAAAGCTTCATTTCCCGTTTCTGTCTGGGATGTGTGTCTCTGCTCCCTCAGTTGTGCCAAACTGCAGGTGGGTATTTTCTACTCCCCTGAGAGATGCCACAAAGCACCCCAGAATCAGTCAGTCAAAAAGTATGTATTAAGCAACTATTATATGCCAGGAATTATGATAAGTGCTGAGGGCAGAAGGAAAGGCAAAAGATGCAAACAACTATGTACAAGCAAGCTATATAAAGGATGAATTGGAAATAATCAACAAAAGGAAGACATTAGCATTAAAGGGAATTAGAAAAGGCTACTTGTAGCAGATGATATTTTAGCTGGTACTTGAAGGAAGTCAGGGAAACTGGAAGTGGAGGTGAGGAGGGAGGAAATTCCAGGCATGGGGGATAGCTAACGAGAATGCCTGCAGTAGGAAGTATCTTATTTGAGGAACAGTAAGGAGGCCAGTGTTATCAGATCACAGAGTACTTGGTAGGGAGTGGAGTGAAAAAAGACTGGGAAAGTAGAAAGGGGCCAGGTTATGAAGAACCTTGAATGTCAAACGGAAGTTTTCTTATTTGTCCCTGAAAGTGAGAGGGAATCACTGGAGTTTATTAAATAGGAGAATGATATATTCAGCCCCGTCCTTTCCTTGAGCTTCAGGAAAATAATTTTGACAGCTGAGGAGGATGGCTGGGATTAGGAAAGAATTGAGGCAGGAAGACTGACCAGCAGGCTATTGCGATAGTCCAGGTGTGAGATATTAGTAGCAAAGGAGAGAAGGGGGCATACACAAGAGATGTTATGAAGGTAAAGTCTACAGGACGTGGCAACAGATTGGCTGCAAGATGGAGATTGTTGAGGAGTCCAGGATGACACTGAAGTTTCAAGTCTGGGCAACTAGGAGGATGGCGTTGTCCTTGATAGTAATATAGAAGTTATAGGGGTGACTAGGTGGCTCAGTGAATAGAGCACCAGCCCTGGAGTCAGGAGGAGCTGAGTTCAAATCTGGCCTCAGACACTTAACACAAAAACTAACCATATGACCTTGGGCAAGTCACTTAACCCCAACTGCCCTTCAAAAAGCAAAAAATAAAACAACAACAATAATAAAAAAAAGAAGTTAGGAAGAGAGAAAGGTAGGGTGCGTGTGGGAGGGAGAGAATGAGTTTACTTTTGGATATATTGACTTTAAGCTATCTACAGGATACAGTTAAAATCAAATATTCAGCTGGAGACTCCAAACAAGAGGTCAAAAGACAGATTAGGGCTGGATAAGTATATTTGAGAATCTGCAATATCCCCAGCTCCCCAAGTCTTAGATTTTCAAAGCCCCCAGAGATGTCATTAATTTCTTCAGCCACTGAGGTTGAGTCATCTGTCCAATGGAGAAATGGGTTCACACTTCATAAGGGGATCATTGAGTGTGGGCTGCATCTGTATAGCTATTTGAATACCTTGTTGATACCTTGCTTTTGGGGCTGGGAGGAAGGTGGACAGTCAATAACTCAACACATAAATATATATGCATGTATGTGGGGTAGTCACAGCTTTTTTATGATGTTCATCTGGTAGCCAGTAAATATGCAATTAAGACCATACAGCCAACTAACTCTGACTTAAAAAGGAAATGCTATTTAAAAATTAAAAATTTGACATTTGAAAATTGAAAGTTAAAAAACTCATGCCAAACCTACCAATTGTCATTATAATAGAAGTCAAAGTCTTCAAATGAATTGTTTCTCCATACCTTTCTATTTTATCTTGCTTGTACAGACTACTATTAGTAGTACAATATGTCATTATTGGAAATTGAGTCCATTGATGAGACTGTAGCTGAACAGGATATTGTCAATTAGTAATGATGTCCCACTGCATAGGTGTTGATCATCTCCCCTTCTCTTGAGTGAGCAAATCTTCACACTAAGCACAAGCAGAGACAGAGAAAGGCAAACTAGAAAAAATAAAGACAGCTGAAATGAATAGAATTGAGAAATATGGGTTTTTCCTTTGGATTTTTAACTTCCTAAATCAAAATAAAATGTAAGTATTTATATATTTCACATAAAAATATATACTTCCATTGAATTAGATGTCTCATATCTCAAACTTAACACACCCAAAAGGGATTTATCTCATTATCTTTCTGCCAAAACCCGTCCCTATCCCAAACTTCCCCATTTTTAAGAGCACCACCATCCTTCCAGTCACTTAGATTTGCAATCTCAACTCTTCACTCTCCATCACCCCACATAACCACTCATTTGTCAAATCTTATTCATTTTATCATCACAGCTTCTCTCTTATCAGTCCTCTTTTCCCTAACCATTGCCACCATTCTGGTTTAGGTCTTTATCACTTCTTACCTGGATTTTTATAGTAGCTTCCCAATTGTTTTTCCAGGCTCAAGTCTCTCCTCTCATCATCATTCACACAGTTGTCAAGTGATTTTCCCCAATCAAAGACTTAACTAACTATGTGACTATGCTAGACAATTAACTCTAGTAGTTCCCTGTTACTCTAGGATCATATATAAACTCCTTTATTTTGCATTTTAAGTCTTTCACAACCTAACCCCAACCTACCTTTCTAACCTTATCATAAATCATTCTCCTTCACTCACTCTACAATCTAATCAAACTTGTCTTCTATTTTACTCACATACAGCACTCAATACCTTTATACTGACTATTGTCCCTTACACCTGGAATCTGCCCCCTCCTCATCTCTGCCTCTTAGAATCTCTTTGCTATTGTTCAGTCATTCAGTTGTATCCAATTCTTCATGAACCCATGGACTCATCCATGGGGTTTTCTTTTTTTTTATGGGGTTTTCTTGGCAAAGATGTTGGAATGGCTTGCCATTTCCTTCTCTAGTGTGTCTGAATTTTACAGATGAGGAACTGAAGCAAATAGAAATTAAGTGATTTGCCCAAGCTCACATAGATCTTCACAACTCCAGGTCCTGTATTCTATTTATGGCACCACCTAGCCATCCACCAAATCCCTAGTTCCTTTCAAAATTTCAAGTCCCACTTTCTCTGTACTGAAGCCTTTCCTTATCTGCCCAACTACAAGTGTTCCTCACCACCACACATCCAAAACAAAATTTACTTCGTATTTTGTGTAGATTGAAATATGTATGTGTTCCCCCTGACAAAATATGAGCTTCTTCAAGTTATACCTAGTAGAGATTTGAAATTTCATAGATAATCATCTTTTTCTGGTCTACTTTGTATATGGGTATAGGGCATTTTTGTTCATTAAATTCAGAATTTAAAAATGTTTTCCTATTGACATTTTAAAATTATTATTTATTTATTTTGAATTTTTTTTGTAATTTTGAGTCCTAATCTTTCCCTCCATCTCTCTCCACCCTTTCCTTGAGAAGGCAAGCAATTTGATATGGATTGTACCTGTGCTTGAATGCAAGACATATTTCTATATTAGCCATATTGCAAAAAAAGGGCAAGAAAAATGAAGCTAAAAAAATATCTCTACTGCAATCTCTATTCATACTTCATCAGTTATTTTTCTGGAGGTAGATAGCTTTTCTCATCATGAATCCTTCAGACCCATCTTGGATCATTATGTTGATCAGAATAGCTAAGTCATTCACAGTTGATCATCATACAATGTTGCTGTCACTATGTACAATGTTCTTCTGGTTCTGCTCACTTCATTTTGTATCAGTTCATATAAGTCTTCCCAAGTTTTTCTGAAACCATCCTGTTCCCTATTTCTTATAGCATAATAGTATTCTAATTCATAATCATATAACACAACTTGTTCAGCCATTCCCCAATTGATGAGCATCCTTTCAATATCCAATTCTTTGCCACCACAAAAAGAGAAAATATAAATATTTTTTCTTTGATCTCTTTGGGATACAAAGCTAGTAGTGGTATTGCTTGGTCAAGGTGTATAAATGGTTTTATAGACTTTTGGGCATAGTTCCAAATTGTTCTCCAGAATGGTTGTACCAGTCAACAACTCTATCAACAATGTATTAATGTCCCAATTTTTCCATATCCCCTGCAACATTTGTCATTTTCTTTTTCTGTCATATTTCCCAATTTGATAAGTATGAGGTAGTAACTCAGAATTGTTTTAATTTGCATGTATCTAATCAATAGTGATTTAGAGCATTTTTATATGACTATTGATAACTTTGATTTCTTCATCTGAAAATTGCCTGTTCATAGCCTTTGACCATTTATCAATTGGAGAATGACTCAAATTTTTACAAATTTAGCTCCATTCCCTATATATATATTTGAGAAATACGATCTTAATCAGAGTAACTTGGCTTAAAATTCCCCCCCGCCCCAAGTTTTCTGCTTTCTTTCTAGTCTTGGCTGCATTGGTTTTGTTTGTTCAAGAACTTTTTTACTTTTAATGTAATCAAAATTATACATTTTTACTTTCTGTAATCCTCTCTATCTCTTATTTGAACATACATTTTTATCTTTACTATAGATCTGACAGGTAAAATTTTCCACGTTTGCCTAACTTACTTAAGATATCACCCTTTATGTCTAAATCATGTACCCATTTTGACCTTACCTTGATATATGGTATGAGATGTTCATTTATAGCTAGTTTCTGCCAAACTGCTTTCCAGTTTTCCCAGCAGTTTTTGTCAAATAATGAATTCTTGTCCCAAAATCTTGGATCTTTGAATTTATCAAACACTAGTTTACTATTGTCATTTACTGCTGTGTTTTATGTACCTAATCTATTCCATTGATCTACCACTCTGTTTCCAAGCCAGTACCATATGGTTTTCATGATTAGCACTTTATAATATAGTTTGAAATCTGTTATTGCTATACTGCCTTCCTTCATATTTTTTCATTGATTCTTTTTGATATTCTTGACCTTTTGTTCTTCCAGATGAATTTTGGTATTATTTTTCCAAACTCTATAAAATAATTTTTGGTAGTTTGATTGGTATGGCATTGAATAAGTAAATTAATTTTGGGAGACTTGTCATTTTTATTATATGGTATAATATACCATATAATATATACCATATACCATATATTATATGGTATAATATACCATATAATATACACCTGGAATATAATATATATTATATATATATATATATATATATATATATATAATATATACCATATATATACACCTGGAACTCTATATGAGCAATGCAACAGAGTCCTACTGATACCCAGTGTCAGCAAAGAGTGTCCTGTAGTCTCTTTCTGACCATTTGTCTGATCCCCTTACCACCTCTGAGCTAAGAGCTCCTGAAGCTGCTTCTACTACTGTCGTAGCCACTTCCAATGCCCACTGACCATGTTGCCACAATGTGGGCTCCTGGCCAGCCCCCACTTCAGTGTCACAGACCTCTCCTGCTGACTTCCTAAATTGTCTTGAACTGGAAAAAATGTTTGCTCTGCCACACCAGAATTTTATTTGAGATATTTTTTTAAAAGTTGTTTGAAAGGAAATTTTAGGAGGGGTCAGCTGAGTCCTGACTCTACTCTGCCATTTTTGCTCTACCAAAAATAAAAATTTTTTAAAGAATACATTTTTAAATGACAGAGATGGTTTTGTTATTGTCTCCTTCATACCAAGTACAAAAACTGTCATGTAATGGGCACTTTAAAACATTCCCATTAGCTGAGTAATTAAAGTATCTAAATATGTATAGATAGACAGACAGATAGATAGATAGATAGATAGACAGATCACTCTGCCTCCCAAATCCAGACATTTTCACTGGCTGTCCTCCATGCCAGTGGACTCATTCTCTACCTCCTGCTTCCTTCAAGTCCCAGTTAAAATCTCACATCCTACAAGAAGCTTTTTACAGTCCTTCTTAATTCTAAATGCCTTGCTTCCATTAATTCTTATTTATCCTGTACCTAGTTTGTACATATTTGTTTGCTTATCTCCACCCATTAGAATGCAAGCTTCTTGAGGGAAGGAACTATCCTTTGCCTTTCTTGGCATCCCCTGTAAGTTGCCTGGCATGGCAAGGAAGAGAGTGAAGGAGTCTTAATAAATGTTTATTCACTAACATCACCAATCTTTTGAAGTCATGATAGGTTGCAGCTTTAGTCACAGTTCTGAAGTCTTTCAGAGTTGTTTCTGGAGATGGAGCCAAGATTGATAGTGGCTGAACCCAGCAGTAGTCAGCTATTACCCAAATCCTTTAATAACACAACACCCCAAGAAAGAAAGCAGCAATAGGATATAATGGTAATGGTAATTTGAAGATCTTCCATGCCCCTTAATAGGCCAAATGTAATCACATGGAGCCTGTGTTGGGAGGAATTTGCTGAACAGGTGGAGGAGGAAATGAGTCAGAGCAGCTAGGGCAGAGGGAGAGAGAGGACATAGGCAAGCAGACTGCTAGAATTGTGAGTGTTTGTTTGTGGGAAGGCCCGAGCAGGAGGAAGGCTTTGTGATAGTGTTGCTTCCTACAGTGATAACATATATTAACTTCTTTGTTGCTATGATGGATTCAGTTTTCTGGTGTTGGGATTTGGCTTTCTGGTGTGTGTTTTGTTTCTGTCTTTTATATGGAGATTCTGTTATATTTTGTGATTTAGAACTACACCTATATATTCATAGTCGCTGTCGGTGCTGCGAATATTGCCTTGGTGATACACAGAACCATCCCAAACTGTACGGATCCCGCCATACTGGGCTAGCGCTTATAGATACCTTTCTGGTCGCTTTCTTGACCAGTACCTCTCTGGTCACCTGTGGTGACCCTGGTCGCCTCCACACCCTTCAGAGTTCTGGCTCTGGCCTAGACAAAGGAGTCTGGCACCAAGGTGTAGCATAGAGCCTGTTGTTTATTCTTCTCCTTGTTCACAACATCCTCCTCTCTTCCCCCTCTGTTCCCTAGTTCCGTTGTTCAGCTCACCTTCCTCCTCCTCCCTCCTTTATCCCCTATCCCCAACTCTGCTCCTTCACGTGCCTCAGCAACAGGCTCCTCACGGGAGGGGAGTGCTCCCCTATTAGAGGCATGTGCTCAATACCCCACAATCCTTGAACCTGTGTAACAGGATGTGATTCACGGGGGCAGAACATAAGCTCAGGTGCCTCTTGGACCCAGCCTGAGTTGCCCTGTCATTTGCCTGAGTTCTCCGTGAGTTCTCAGAGTTTGGATAAAGTCTTAAAGGGCCCTTACACCAAACCTTCCCTCCAGAAGTACAGAATCCTGCTCTAACAACAAATCCAAAGTCAGGAAGTTGGAAGAAAGAACAAACAAAAAAATAATCCCACCATAAAAAGGGATTCTGGTGATAAAGATGCTTAAGATACAAATGCAGAAGAAGTGAATCACTCCAAAAGAACTACAAGCAAAGTCTCAAGGAAAAGCACAGTTAAGGCACTAAATTAAAACAGAATTCCTTGAAGAGATGACTCAAGAATTTAAAGGAGGTGAGGGGTAAAATGTCTTTATAAAAGAATTGAGAATACTAGGGGGGGAAATGGAAAAGAAATGAGAATCATGGAAAAAAATTGGAAAAGGAAGTTAACAACTTGGCACAACAGGTACAAAACCTTGCTCAAACAACAAACTTCCTGAAAATAAGAATGGACCAAATAGAAACCAATAACTCCACGAGATAATAAGAAATATTAAAACAAAGTAAAAAAACTGAAAAAAACAGGAAAAAGTGTAAGACATTTATCTCTTACCATAAACAATTGACCTTGGCAGTGGAGTCAAGATGGCAGAGTAGAAACAATTGACCTGAAAATAGATTGAGAAGAAAAAATTTAAAAATCACTCGACTATCTGAATGCCATAACCAAAAAAAGAGAGTTTAGATACCATATTTCAAGAAATCCTAAAACTGTTGATTTTTCAACAATTTATTTTGAGGTCTGAAACTTTGCTGAAGCTATTGTCTTTATTACTATTCTTGTTGATTTTCTAGGATTTTCCAAGTATACAATCATATCATCAGCAAATAGAGATAGTTTTGCATCCTCTTTACCTATCTTTATTCCTTTAATTCCTTTCTCTTGTCTTATCGTTGTTTCTAGTATTGCTAGAACCTTATCCAATAATAAAGGACAGAGTGGATAAAACTCTACAACATTGTGCCCAATAGTTGAAAAGTTTGGTAAAGACTGTATTCCTCGAGGAGACTACACACCATGCAAGATGAACTAGAAGCAAGCCAGAGGGAATAACATAATGACATCAGCCCAAGAAACTGGTGGCCTGTGATGTTCCAGTATGGGTTACTCCTCCTCCATGCACACTGGCAAGAAGTGTATTCTATGTGGGTGCCCTTCATGTGTGCTCTCTGGTTACATGTTCTCCACATCTGTGCCCTTTTATGCACATGCACATCCACATGTGTCTTCACACTGATAGTGTATACATTTGTGATAGCATATACCCTAGCTTTGTGGAGAAAACATTTTGTTGCTACTCTTATTACTATACTAACTTAATTTCATTAAATTCCTTTGCTTATAACAAAAAAATTGTGTCCTTTGACTGACTATTAAAGTAAACAACTGGGCCATCACCAATCATCTTGACATTTGTCTTGTCCCTAGACTCCCATAACTCAAGGAGAGAGTGAGGCTGATGACTTTGCACAATTCTGCCTCACTTAAATCCGATTCACTCAAAAGTCGACACCACCCTCCTGATGTCATTAGTCCTCTTCAAGAACCTAAGATAACAACAAAAGCAAACACATTGGTTGGGGCATGTGAGCTATGGTTTTTGAGTGTACCTGGACCTGAAACCTGAGCTAGCTTGTCTTGGGAAACCTTGGGAGGGGAGGGACAGGGAAGGGAGAAAAATACCTCCCAGTGCTATTTATAAAATTATGTGTGTCTGGATGGATGGTTACGTGCATATACCGCACCCTATAAATCAGCCTTCCCAGGCTACAAAGTTAAAAAGGGTCTTTATTTTCCATCAGACCTCCCCAATTTTCTTAGACAAGTCAGGAGTTACTATAACCAGAAGATTCCAAAGAATCACTCAGACTCTTGCTTACATCATAGTTCTAGACAGACTTTTTTACGTACTGTAAATGAGAAAATAGAATATCTAAACCAGAATATAAATGACATTTTTTTTTTGCTTTGTGGAGGGCAATTGGGGTTAAGTAACTTGCCCAAGGTCACACGGCTAGGTTTTTGTTTGTGTGCGTGTTAAGTGTCTGAGGCCAGCTCCGAACTCAGGTCCTTCTGACTCCAGGGCCGACACTCTACTCACTTCGATACCTAGCCACCCCTTAAATGACATTTTTAACATGGATTTAAACTAGATTCCTATTTTACTAAAACCAGTTTTCCTATTTTACTTCATCTCAAGTCCCAGAACAATCAATACAAAAGCTCATCAGTTTCTAAATATATTTCTCCCTTTTCTCAGTAAGTTCTCAGTTCTTAAAGCTAAAATCTGCTTTCAACAAGATTACACATGTGCTTATGGGAGGTACAAAGAAAGGGTAATTTGCATAAATTGTTGAAAAGAACATTTAGTTCCTTTTTAAAGTTTTAATCTTGGGGTTTTAGCACTTTAAAAGTACTGAATATGGAGTTAGAGAACCTGAGTTCAAATCTGTTATTTACAATGTGTATAATCTTGGCCAAGTTACTTCCCCTCTCTAGACCTCATTTTTCTCGTCTGTGAAATGGGAGGTTTGGCACAGACGATTTGTAATACCCTTGCCAACTCCTGTGATCCTTGACAAATGTAATTCATCATTGACATCTTCTCTTTTGGAGGCAAAAGCCTGATATCCCACTCCCAGAAAAGGTAAATGGAAAAGTGAGATAACACCTGAGCAAGTCCTACCATATAAAGGCCGCAGATACAGAGTCCCCACAGTGTGCATCTCAAGAGAGTGGTAGTGGGAGGGGCCAAGGGAGGGTAGCAGCCTGCTCAGTCATCCTTTGCAAAATCACGGTTAATACCTGATGCCCACTTACCTTTTAGCTGTCTGGAATGGGGAGAGCACAGAACAATCTGCCCTTCCCTCACCCGCTCCAGCCAGTACAAGGTATCAGGAAAGAGTGGCCCCCATTAGAGCACAGACTGAGGGGGCAGTTTTCCATTATGGGGAGGGCAGGGCTTCTTTGATTTAAAATTGACTCTTTTCTTGGAAAAAGGACACCATTTTTACCACAGACACATCCACTGTCCTTAGCTGGCAGAGCCTGGCATGTAGAAGGTATGATGTTGCTTCCAGCTCTCAGGAAGGATGTGCTAACCAGACCTAGATCCCAGTAAGAAAAACATTAGACTAGAGCAGGGGCAGCTAGGTAGTGCAGTGAATAGAGCACCGGCCCTGGAGTCAAGAGGACCTGAGTTCAAATTTGGCCTCAGACACTTAACACAAAAACTAGCCATATGACCTTGGGCAAGTCACTTAACCCCAATTGCCCTCCAGAAAGAAAAAAAATCTAGAGCAAAAGTAAATAATAAATGCTTACTGGATTGAATTAAAGCGAATTAGGAAAACAAGCTGTTCAGACAGTCAACAATAAATAGATTTTGCCCTTTGGTTATTATCAAGTACCCGCTCTGTGCCAGGCACTGTGCTAAAGGACGGGCATACAAGGAGACTGAAAAAATAGTCACCGAGTTTAAGGAGTTCACAGTTCATGTTAGAGGCCCACAGTTTCATGTACAATGCCCTTTTCTGCTCTACCACATACATGCACATGCCCATTCTATTTGGTATTTGTTAAATTCAGAATAAAAATAAGTATTTTTAAAGAACTGAAATTGATCGCCATCCTTTCCTTCTGGAAGTCCTAGAGAGTGTAGCTCTTTCTGTATCTGTCCCACTTTTCTTCTCCCTTGGTAGGCCAAGGAGTGTTCTTGACTCTTCAACATTGGGCAAGTGCTTTTAACATCTCTGGGCCTCAGTATTTTCCTCTATAAAATGAGAGGCTTGGTCTAGATGGCCTCAGAATTCCCTCTTGGCTTTAGACTTATGGTCCAATGAAACTTCTCAAATTATTTCATAACATCCACAATAATTTTGAGTCACATTTTTGGGATTATTGTTAGGATTCCATTTTCATTTTAGAGAAATTGTATGTAAGTACGCATTTCTTCTAGGCTAGAAAGTTTCCTCTATGGTCTGTATGATCCCTATCAAATACTTGTCTCGATCAAAATTGTGTCTTTACCAAGTAGCATTCAGCTCTCCAGGTCCTCTATCAGTCAATTCCTGCAAGTTCCAAAGAGTACTGGCTTGCAGCAGGTTTGGGACCCAGGGACTGCCAGTCACTGTCATAGATAAAGCACATTCTGCTTTAAGAAACTTCTGCTGTCAGGGTGCCTAGGTGGCACAGTGAATACAGCACTGGCCCTGGAGTCAGAAGGACCTGAGTTCAAATCTGGCCTCAGACACTTAACACTAGCTGTGTGACCTTGGACAAGTCACTTAACCCCAATTGCCCTGCCTTTACCCCCTCCAAAAAGAAAAGAAAAAAAACCTCTGCTGTCAGGAATCATGAATAGATTCAAAGGATGGGGGAGGGAGTATAAGTGGATTACATAGAGGAAGCATTTTTTAGATCTCCTGAAAACTTATGTCTCAAATGGTGAATCAATGTGATAAATTCATGTGGAACAACTCAGCAGTTTTACATATTTAGATTTAGAATGGACCCCAGAGGTCATTTAGTTCAGTCCCTTAATTTTACAAATGAAAAAACAAAGACCAGAATGCTGGGCCTGGGCGGAGCCAAGATGGCAGAGTAGAAACAGCACCTCCAAGGCTCTCTCCCTCCAGATTACCTCCAAACTATGTAAAAGGGGACTCTGAACAACTTCTGGAGCCCCAGGACCCAAAGAACAAAACAGAGAAGCTAACCTCCCACTGAGGACAGCCCAGCAGCCTTGTAGGAAGGACCAGCGCAGCAGTCTGGGAGCTGGCAGCGCATCGCAGAGAGCTGAGCCCAGGTCCCGCGGTTTTAGCCCCAGGGCGGCCAGGCCAACAGCCAGCTGGAGGGACCCCAGAACACCAGCAGCTGTGGCGATTCCAGAATGGTCAACACAGACATGCCTAGGACAAAGTGAGAGGTTAGTGCCCTATGGACTTTGGGACCAGTATTTGGGGAACACGTTGGCTTCCTCCCCTGGGGGCTAGAAGCCGCTGAGGAGACACACCATTTTGCAGTTTTCAGCAGCGGCTCCAGCTCCTGGCCTGCTAACTGTAAGTAGATCCAGTGATCAGTCTCAGGGGGTAATGGCTCTTGCTTTAACCTCCCTGGATCTGGATTGTGGTCTGGGGGAGATGTCGTGGGGTGGGTTTCCAGCTTGCCAGAAACGGAAGTTGCCCCCCCAACACATTCAGGACAAAGCTCCCCTGTCTGGTGGCAGAGTTCTACTGTGGCAACAAGCCCAAAAGTCAAGTAATTAAGTGGCATCATGCCAAGGCAAAGGAAACAAAATAAACAGAAAAATGAAACATTAGACTCCTATTTTGGGGGCAAAGAGGATTGAAGCATGGAACAATCAGAGGACTGTGAGGTCATAAATCCTGTTCCAAAAGCTCCAAATGAAAATATGAGTGGGTTACAGGCCATAGAGGACCTTAAGAAGGACTTTAAAAATCAAATAAGAGAAGTGGAGGAAAAATTGGAAAGAGAAATGAGAAGAATGCGGGAAAAGTATGAAATAAGGGTTAACAGCCTGACTGAGGAAAACAACACCTTAAAAAATAGACTAACTCAAATGGCAAAGGAGGCCCAAAAGGGCAATGAGGAGAAGAATGCTTTAAAAAGTCAAATTTGCCAGATGGAAAAAGAATCTCAAAAGCTCACTGAGGAGATTCATTCCTTCAGAGTTAGACTGGAGTAAATGGAAGCTAGTGACTTTATGAGAAATCAAGATGCTATTAAGCATATCCAAACAAATGAAAGAATAGAAGGCAATGTGAAATATCTCATGGGAAAAACCACTGACCTGGAAAATAGATCCAGGAGAGACAATTTAAAAATTATTGGACTACCTGAAAGCCATGATCAAAGAAAGAACCTAGAAATCACCCTTCAAGAAATTCTCAAGGAAAATTGCCCTGATGTTTTAGACCCAGAGGGCAAAATAGAGGTTGAAAGAATCCATAGATCACCTCCTGAAAAAGATCCCAAAAAGAAAACTCCCAGGAATATTATAGCCAGGTTCCAGAATCCCCAGATCAAGGAGAAAATATTACAAGCAGCCAGGAAGAAACAATTTCAATATTGTGGAAACACAATCAGAATAGCACAGGACCTGGCAGCTTCTACACTGAGGGATCGAAGGGCATGGAATATGATATTCCAGAGGGCAAAAGAGCTGGGAATGAACCCAAGGGTCACCTACCCAGCAAAACTGAGTATTTTGTTTCAGGGGAAAATATGGTCATTCAGTGGAATAGAGGATTTTCAAGCATTCTTGAGGAAAAAACCAGAGTTGAATAGAAAATTTGACATCCAGACACAAGAAGCAAGAGATACCTGAGAAGGTAATCAGGGAAAAGAAATCAAAAGGAATTTATCAAAGTTGAAGTATTTACATTCCTATATGGAAAAGCAATAACTGTGACTGATGAAACTTTTCTCAGTATGAAAATAATGGAAGAAGGGTATATGGTCACATGAATATGTGAATGTGTGTATATATGTTTTCAGTTATACATGGATAGAGGGCATAGGTTGAATTTGTTGGGAAGGGATGATACCTAAGGGGTGAAATTATGAGGAGAGAGAGGAAAGTGGCAAGAGGAGATGGGGAGAGACAGGGTAGGGTAAACTATCTCATGTAGAAGAAGCAAGGGGAAGTGGTTGCAAAGGAGGGGGAGAATAGGAAGGCTAAAAGGCAAAACCACATTCACATTGAATTTGGTTCAGGGAGAGAATGACATACATACTAAATGGGATATCTCAACCTGCAGCAGGATAGGGGGAAGGGGGATGAGAGGAGGCATGATGGATGGGAGGGCATCCTTGGGGGGAGGGGAGGTTGGAAGTACCCACTATAGAAGAGGGACAGGATCATGTAGGGAATGGACCAGGTGGGGGGTGGGATGAGTGGGAGGGAATTATAAGCAGCCTTGTACAATATATCTACTATGGTAATATTTTGCATAGCTAGACATGTACAACATATACTGAATTACTTATCTTCCCAGAGGGAATGGGTGACAGGGGAGGAAGGAAATGGATCTGAAATTTGCGGTCTTAACATTAAATGTTTCAAATATATATAAATACTATTATTGATACTCTTTTGCATGTAATTAGGAGATAAGATGTACAGGCCTCGGGGCCCAGAGATTCACCTTCCTCTAATGGAAAAGTCGAAGGGGGTATGGGAGAAGGTATGGGAGAGAGCAGGATGGAGGAAGCGATATCTTGTGGGACTGCTATTCTGAGGGTGGGTAGGGGAAAAACGGGGAAAAAAATGTAACTCAAAATCTGGCGGAAATGAATGATGTAAAACAGGAGTTAATAAAGCATTTGTTTAAATAAAATAAAAAAGAAAAAGAAAAAACAAAGACCAAGAAAGGTTAAATTACTTTCCTGAAGTCTCACAGATAACTCAAAGTGAAATCAACCAAATCTTCTTTGAATCCATATCTAGCGCTCTAACTTTTCTTGTATGTGTCATGCATAAGCCCTGGGAACGCAAAGAAAGAACACAATCTGTCCCTGCTCTCAAGCAGTTTGTGGGATACATACATATGTACGCACACACATACATGTATGTGCTTATGCATGCATGTATGTATGCATATACAAGATGTACACAGTGTATGTAAGAAGGTAATCTTAGAGGAGAAGGCTCTAGCTACCAGGAGGACTAGAAGGAACTCCTATGGAATTTGAGCTGGGGAAGAAAGCCAGGGATCCTAAGAAACAGAGGTAATGAGGGAGGTGTTACAACAAAGAGCTGCTGGTGCTGGACCCAGGGGAATTTGTGGTACTTACCCTCCCACACTGAGCCCCCACACTTAGCTCTGAGCCCCCGAGTACAAACCTAGGTTCAGTCTTAGGGGAGACTAGCCCCTAAAGAGAGATGGTGAGTTTCTTTTTCTTGAAGCTTCTGGTTCTTTACACCCCTCACTCTGGAACTCTAAGGAGAATTAGTTAGAGCCTGGGTTTGGCTCACACCTACAGTCTCCCCAAAAATAAGATGGAAAGGTGCCCAATATACTAGGCAGAGACAGCCATTTATTTCCTTTATGCAAACACCAAAGACTCACACTCATACATTAAGAAATACTTGAAGCAGTAACATATAATTCCTCTAAAGTTCTCATAAGAGGCTGATACTTAAAACATGAAACATTTTGTGAGCTTGCTGAATTGGCATTTAACTCGTCTCCTGAGCACTTCACTGTCCCAGTGGCTTCCACCAGGCAAATGTCTTCTGGCAAGCTAGGCCAGGGTTTGGGCTCCTCCATCTGTCAGTGCTCATCTTCTCCTGGATACATTATGGCAGCAAGAGGAGGCACCTTCCTATGGTAGTGCAGCCAGCATGAACTGAGGGATTCAGGAGCTCCCAAGGCAGTGATGGCTGAAAAGTCAGCCTCTCGGGATGTATTTGGGTGCCCACACTCAGGGAAAGAAACACAAAGCAGAAGAGGCAGTCAGAGGCCTAAAGCCCAGTCTGGGGATCACCTAGTCAACAATATGAAGGCATAACTTTAAGGGTTTGAGGAGGCTGCCCCTCCCCCACCTTCAGGAGAAGTCTCAAAAAGAGAGAATTACATACTCTGTATTCCAGAAAGAGAAAGGAATGGAGAGCACCAGAAAGCAGAGTCCTTGCTTTTAAGGTCTACTAAGTTCTCCCTATCTCAGTGCTCAGTTCTCAGATGTAGTTCTTTCTTCCTGCTACACCATTCCAAAACACCAAGTCTTTCATCCACGTAACCCACCAAAAGGGCCAGAGCAAATGTGTCACCAGAAAAGGCTGTAGTCTGAGGAAGTACTAGGCTAGAAGCATAAGAGCTCTAGGACAAAAAGAACCACAGAAGCAAAGATATCTTTTATTAAGGGTGATTGGGGAGAGGGGGAGGTATAGAAGGAACTCACATCTCATTGGCAGAAGAAAATCTCTGCAAAGATATACCCAGGAAAGAGGCCACTGAAAACTTCTGGCATCACTGGCTCAACCCAGATGGAGACTTCAAGGAGCCATCCCTTTTGCTCAGACTGTGCTTACAACCCAGAGAGTCATTATGGGTTCCAAAGGCAGTTGTTAAAAATAAGTAAGTTCCACTGGTCACTATGACTTGACTGAGCAGGTGTTACATATGCTCCCTGATACAAAAAACAAACAAGCAAACCAAAAATACATACACTCCCTGCCCAAGAAGATATTGCAAGTAGTTCTGGCCAAGTTCCAATAGTGACCTCTGCTACAAATTAAACCAAGACACTCATTGTCTTTCTGCATAAAGTCTTCCACAGATTCCCTCATAGGACCCAGGTCCAAGGACAAAACATATGGCATGGAAGGAGTCCAGATTCAGACATGCTCCACGAGGTGTACTCTCTCTAGAGTAGAGCCAATCTAGCCAGCTAGAGACAATTGAGAGTTCCCCTGATTACAGCCATTACATGAGGAAGAGAACAAAAATTTAAATGGCTTTTCTAAATTCAAAGTTGAAACCATGATAAAGAAAACCAAGACTATAACTTCCCATTCATTGCATCAGATCAGTTTGTTTTCCAAGGTCATGTTATTTGAGTATGCTTTTTTTTCCCTTCAGACTTAGATAAGGAAAGAGTTAAATAGTTAACATAAAAAGCCATAACCCAATATTATTGGTAAATATTCTCTGTACCACAGTCTGAGAGTTTATTTTGGCTTTGTGACAAAGCACCAAGATACAAGGTAAAAATGCCAAATTTTTAAAAGACTGCTGTGCTCATGAACAGGAAATCTACTTATAGCAAATATTTAATGTAAGATAAATACTGAGTACTTAGTCCCAAGATTGAGAATGTCCTTGTTCTATGATATATTCACATTTGAAACAGATTTTTAATTCTATAAAGGACTTTAAATATTGCTTTTCTTTATAACCTCACAAAGCAGCAAATAAATCAGTATTTTCAAGTAATGATACAAACAGCTTTTTTCCTTTATTGCTCTGTCAATGCATGATATAATGCACAAATGAATTCCCACCTACTTCTTCTAACAATGTCAAGAATATAAAACATTCCATTGGGCAAGACGTATTCTTTCTAAATAAGTTTCCTGGTTTAGGTTTCCTATCTACCATCTACTATGTAATATCCATAATCTTAGAGATGATTCTATTTTGGGATTAGAGTTTCTGAATTCATCTTAAATTATATATGCTCAAGGGGCAGCTAGGTGGTATAGTGAATAGAGCACTAGCCCTGGAGTCAGGAGGACCTGAGTTCAAATCTGGCCTCAGACACTTAACACTTACTAGCTGTGTAACCTTGGACAAGTCACTTAACCCCAACCTCCTTCCCCTACTCCAAAAAGCAAAAAAAAAAAAAAAATATATATATATATATATATATATACTCAAGGTCTTTTTGTTAGTACTGCTCCATATCTATCAAACACCCAAGCTTAATGACTCAGTGGAATTTGTGACTCACAGCAATTGGGTATCTTTCCAATATGTACCAAATTTCATCAAAATCCATTCACAATTATAGCCGATATGCCCATTTCAAAACTTTACTTGGCCACCATATTTTTTTTCAAAATGGTAAACTGAACTGCAGATCGAATATTTTTAGTGTTTTACAGAGGAATTTTGTTCTAGTGAGGAACTTAAAAAGTTAATGAATGTAAGGATTTGGGATGAGGAGATGTATTCCAGCTGCCCCTCGATCTTACAATTCTTCCAAATACCCCCATGTGGTCACAATTCTTTTTAAGGTAAAGTATTTCTTGATATCATATTTAGAACTCCAAAAAATTTTATCACACTTAACCCATGGAAATCTCAATTTCCAGCTCTATAAAATAAGGGGTTGAGCTTAATTAATATCTAATTTCCTTTCTAATTAATTCTCTAAGTCTATCCCTTATTTCCTAAGCTGTTTTAGAGCACCCTAATAGACAAAATGCTGAGCAATTACATTTAAAGAGAGATCTGTTGTCAGCTCACAGTCAATGAGTCGTTCCATGAACCATTCAATTGCAGATGTCCATTTGACAATTTTATCAACCACCATTTTGTTTCAAGATAGCAACCTAAGCCACAAATTGAATCTAACAAGCATATTGATACTGTTGATTTTTTTTTTTAAAGCAATTGGGGTTAAGTAACTTGCTCAAGGTTACACGGCTAGTCATTATTTGTGTGTGGGTGCTCATTTTCTGAGGCCGGACCTGATCTCGGGTCATCCCAACTCCGAGGCCGGTGCTCTTACTCACTGCGCCACCTAGCTGCCCCTTTAGGGCAATTGGGGTTAAGTAACTTGCCCAAGGTTACATGGCTAGGTTTTTGTTTGTGTGGATTAAGTGTCTGAGGCCGGCTCCAAACTCAGGTGCTTCTGACTCCAGGGCCACTGCTCCACCTAGCTGCCCCAATACTGTTGATTTATATACCAATTTCATTTCAAAAACCTGTCAATTCCTTCAAAAGTTGTCCTGAAATGAGCAAACATGAAATGTTTATGGCCAGTTGAGAATGATGATTTCACTTTATGAAATCAATGATAATCTATGTGGGTGTAAAAAATGTAAATTTACTTAGGAAGATAAAGTACTATCAGTCCTAGTCTCCTAGGGATAGGGATTGGGTCTGGGATTTCATTGATATAGGGAGATCCTTGTGAGGAATTTCCTCTCATTGAAGATCAGCATGTTCTCTACAACTGAGTCATAAAAAGTTGCCTAGAGCTCTGAAAGGTTAAGTGACTTTCCCACAGTCCCACAGACAAACCATCAATCATAAAAAAATATGTATTTTAACAACCCAATAAATAACTTCTCAGTCCCATCTTGATATATCATCAAGCCATGGAGGTTTCTAGACTATCAAAGGCTACACTAGAAAAACCCAAGTTCTTACAAGTAACTACAAAGACAAAGAGGCTTAAGTACAGACTTTGTTGATGGACTCTAGGTTTGTCATTAGAGGACCAGGCTAAGGAAGTGATATGGGAATGGGAATCTGAAGATCTTCCAAGCTCCTAAGCCCTTTGATAGGCTTAAGTGACTCAGAGTACCTTCCTTGACTTGAAAATATACTCTGCCCCCTAATAGGCTGAATGTGGTCACATGGAGCCTGTGGTGGGAAGCTTGTTTTTCAGGAATGCCCAGACCTTGTTGCTTTGTGATTGGGCACTGGGTCAAGAGAGTTGTGACATTCTCTGAGCCAGGAGAAGGCTATATATACCCTGATGTGAGGTTTTGTTTTGGGGCTCACTTTGAGAAGAGTTGTGTGATTTGACCAAATGAGATTCTGGGCAGCCATTGAGCCCCCCTGCTTTAAAAACCCAGGTGTTGGTGCTTTCCTCTCTGGTAACTAACTAGGTATGGATGTAATGGTCAGACAGCTGGAAGCCTATCTGATAATTTCTCTGTATTTGTTGTCTGCTTGTAACCTTTGTTTGTATTCTCTGAAGTTCAGGGTGCTGACCTTTTTCCCCTGAACAAGGTAAATGACATATGTTTGATTAAAGCAAGATTGTTAATCCATTTTGAGTTGCTTTCCTTAGAAAAGCAGATCAAAGAACCAGTGCTAGCAGCCACCCTGGGTATGCTAGAGTGCTTGCTGCTACAGGAAATTTGGACACAGTAATCACCAGAAGAATGGCCCACATGTGGCCCACACATTGGCCCACAATGTTTTGTTGTCATTGACTATAGAGATTCACTAATTCAACTATCTACTAAGTTTAGAGGGGTTGGACTGGTAGAGGGGATGTTCTTATCAAAAGTCTCTTAAAGTTATTAATAAATCCTCAACAGGAGTTACTTTTAGCATTTGTTTTTATTTGGATCACAGTAATAGAGCAAGACTAAGGCAGTTGAAATCAGAGTGGTTCTATATACCAGTAATAAGCAAAATTGGAGGATCCCTAAGGTCCTTTCCAACTCAAAAAAAGTAATCCTATGAACTGAGTCATTTTAGCTTCAAACATTTAAGAGGGGGGTGGAGCAGCTAGGTGGAGCAGTGAATAGAGCACCAGCCCTGGAGTCAGGAGGATCTGAGTTCAAATTTGGCCTCAGACACTTAATACAACTACTAGCTGTGTGACCTTGGGCAAGTCACTTAACCCCAATTGCCCTCCAAAAAAAACCCAAACATTTATGGGCCCAATAATTGAACTGATTTCAGTATGATCTGACTCTTGGCCATTTTCTTTCCTACCACTTTGCCCTAGGACCAGGCACCATGCTTTGCCAAGAACCACTCTAGGTCTACAGAACAACTATCATCTCAGTTGTTCTAGTCTTGCTCTGTCACTGTTATATACATTCAAATTTAAAGTAGTCTCTGCCTCCAAGGAGTTCTTCTTTAAAATAACTTTTATTAATATCTTTTGTTTCTACAATGCTAAAATGTCCTCCTATGTCTCTCCTCCTTTTCCTTCCAGAGAGCCATAAAACAAAGAATTCTTTAAAAAAAATGAAGAAAAAATTCAGTAAAAACCAATAAATACATCAAAAAAATCTGAAAATATAGGCAATATGCCATGCCTGTTTAACAACCCCCACACACACACATACACACCTATTCAAAGGAGTGTCTTTGTAATTTTGTAATAATCGTTTTCAATGTTTTTTTATTGTTCTTTCTATTTGCATTGTTGTAGTCATTGTGTATCTAGTTTTCTTGGTTATATGATGACTTCACTTTGCATCATTTTGATGTATATGGAGCCCGTCCTAACTGAACAGTTTTTCTTTTTTTTTTTTAACCAGTATCAAATTGTCTTAATGTCTGCTTCTTAGTACTCCAGTTTGAAATTTGATACTGATAGATTCCCTTCCTTCCTACCTTTTTTTCATTTTTATCCTTAAGATGATTGTCTTTTTGTTCCTCCATGTGAATCTCATTATATTTTTTTTCTAGCTCTATAAAATATTCTTTTGGGAGTTTGATTGGTTCAGCACTGAGTAAGTATATTAATTTAGGTAACACTGTCATTTTTATTAGATTGGCTCAAACTACCTGTGAGTAATAAATGTTTCTCCATTATTTAGGTCTGAATTTCTGAAAAGAATGTTTTATAATTGAATTTATGTATAGTCCCCCAAATGAGTCTTGGTAAGCAGATTCCCAAATATTTTATAGCTTCTATATTTTTAATGAAATTTCACTTTTAATTCTCCCTGTTGAGTTTTGTTCATTACATACAGGAATGTTAATGATTATGTGTGTTTATTTTTTTCTCCTTCAACTTTGCTGAACTTAATTATTTCAATTAGTTTTAGTTGATTCTCCAGGCTTCTCTGTAAAAAGCAATAATTTTGCTTATCCTTTAACCATGTTTATTCCCTTACTTTCCTTTTCTTGTCTTATTTTGCTATAGATAGTATTTCTAGCACTATAATAAATTCTGGGAGTGCAAAACAATGCAAAACTGCACTAAGACTTTTGGAACACCCTTTGTAGTGGTGATATTATTAGAAACGGCTTTAATTTTTCTCCACTGCATAAAATACTTGCTTTTGGATTTAAATACTACTTACTATATTAAGGGAACATCCATTTAGTCCTGTGATTTCTAGAGGTTTGTTTTTTTTTTTTAATAGAAATGATGGATTTTAGGGGCAGCTAGGTGGCACAGTAAGAGCGCCGGCCTCAGAGTTGGAATGACCCGAGATGTGAACCGGCCTCAGAAAATGAGCACCCACACACAAATAATGACTGGCCGTGTAACCCTGAGCAAGTTACTTAACCCCAATTGCTTTACTAAAAAAAAAAAAAATGGGGGGCGGAGCCAAGATGGCGGAGTAGAAACAGCTCATCCAAGCCACTCTGCCCCCAGATTCCCCCCAAACGATGTAAAAGGGGACTCTGAACAACTTCTGGAGTCTCAGCACCCACAGAACGACACAGAGAAGCTAAACTCCCGCTGAGGACAGCCCAGCAGCCCTGCAGGAAGGACCAGCACAGTGGTCTGGGACCTGGCAGCACGCAGAGCGCAGGAGCCGAGCCGAGCCGAGCCCAGGTCCACATGAACCGAGGTTTTAGCCCCAGGGCGGCAGGGCCAGCAGCCAGCTGGAGGAACCCCAGAACACCAGGAGCTGTGGCGACTCCAGAATTATCAACATAGACTTGCCTAGGACAAAGTAAGAGGTTAGTGTCCTATGGACTTTGGGACTGGTATTAGGGAATGCGTCCGCTCCCTCCCCTGGGGGCTAGAAGCCTCTGAGGACAAACGCCATTTTGTAGTTTTCAGAGGCAGCTCCCGCTCCCAGCCTGCAAATTTGTAGGGAGATCCAGCGATCAGTCTTGGGGAGTAATCGCTCTTGCTTTAACCTCCCTGGATCTGGATTGTGATCTAGGGTGGAAGTCGTGGTGGGTTTACAGCTTGCCAGAAACGGAAGTTGCCCCCCACATGTTTGGGACGAAAATTCCTCTATCTGGCCTTAAAGCCATAGTGTGGCAACAAGCCCAAAAGTCAAGTAATTAAGTGGCAACATGCCAAGGCAAAGGAAACAGAAAAATGCAACCCTAGACTCCTATTTTGGGGGCATAGAGCAGGAAAAGGACTGTGAGGTCAGAAGTCCTGCTCCAAAAGCCCCAGGGGAAAACATGAGAGGGTTGCAGGCCATAGAGGACCTTAAGAAGGACTTTAAAAATCAAATAAGAGAAGTGGAGGAAAAATTGGAAAGAGAAATGAGAAGGATGCAGGAAAAGTATGAAATGAGGGTCAACAGCCTGACTGAGGAAAACAACACCTTAAAAAATAGACTAACTCAAATGGCAAAGGAGGCCCAAAAGGGCAATGAGAAGAATGCCTTAAAAAGTCGAATTTGCCAGATGGAAAAAGAATCTCAAAAGTTCACTGAGGAGATTCATTCCTTCAGAGTTAGACTGGAGCAAATGGAAGCTAATGACTTTATGAGAAATCAAGATGCTGTTAAGCAGATCCAAACAAATGAAAGATTAGAAGGCAATGTGAAATATCTCATGGGAAAAACCACTGACCTGGAAAATAGATCCAGGAGAGACAATTTAAAAATTCTTGGACTACCTGAAAGCCATGATCAAGGAAAGAACCTAGAAAAAAAAAATGATGAATTTTGTCAAAAGTATTTTCAGCATCTATTGATACAATCATATGTTGTTATTATTTATACTATCAACATAGTTTGTTATGTTCATAGTCTTCCCTATGTTGAACTAGTCAGGTAATCCAGTATAAACCCAGCCTGCATAGTGTAAAATCTTTCTAATATTCTTTTAGCCTATTTATGCATATCTAAAATGCCAGAGTCAATGTTCATTAGGAATATTGGTTTTTCTTTCTTTGTCTTATGTCTCCATGGTTTAGGTATCAAATTCATGTTTCTATAGTAGAAAGAGATTAGAAGAGTGCTTTCTCTTGTTATTATTATAGTTTAGTGTTCTTTAAATGTTTGATAGAAGTCACTTATAAATCTATCTGGATTTATGGAGTTTCTTTGTAATTCATTTATGGCTTCAATTTCTTTTTTTGATACAGGATTATTTAAATAGTCTCTTGTGAATCTCAGTATTTTATATTTTTGTAAGTATTTGTTTCCTCTGTTATCAGTTTTGTCAATATATTTTTGAGCAAGATGATTTCTGATCATTTCCTTTATATTCTCTTCAATTGTTGTGTGTTGGATAAGTATATTCTCTTGCTGCCAGACAATCTAGCTAGTCATCTACCTCAAGAAATCATCAAGGGAAAGACTTGAAGGGTCTGCATATGGTCAGTGGGAAGAGAGAGGTACAGCAGAAGTTGTTACTTGTTTTAAAATCTACTAAGTGGCCAGTCCTCTCTATCCCCTGTCCCTGCTCCATCATAGGGACCAAGAGACCAGCAAGGGAATTTTGTTGTTTCAAAGGATAAGTCCTTCAGTAAGGCAAGCATCACTGGGAGTGGCCAGAGGAGCTCACTTAATCACCACACAAGCTCCATGGGCAGAAGAACCCACAAAATTTCAGAGTGAAACAAATTTCCTACCCAAGACAACCTGGAAGGACAACAGAAAAGTTCTGTTATGCTGGTCTGGGAGAGGAACACAGTCCAGCATTGGCTTTGGCCTAGACTGGATCCCAGTAAACCTGGAACAGGCACTGAGTCACTGGTAGCTGTGACTATTTCCAGACTTTTCAACCCACAAATGCCAAAGACAACTTAAAAGGTCAATAGGAAACATCTGTTGGATCTAAGTAAGAGAGGAGCATGGCCTGGCCCTGTGTGGCAACAGCAGCAGCTGCTGCTTCCAGAGCGCTCAACCCAGAAATGGTAGGGGGATCAAGTGGCTGGTCAGAGGGGTATTGCAGGGGTCTCTTTGCTGGTGCTGAGGCAGGATTCTCTTGCTTTGCCCGTGCTTGGATCTGGGTCACAGTCTTGGTAGCAGTCCTGAGGTGAACAGGAGAGCCAACATGGCAGAGCTAGTGGCAGTGGTGAGGAAGGAATCCTCCTCACAGTTCCAGGACAGAAAAGAGTGCTTGTGGTCACTCACACACCAGAACATAGGCCAGGAGAGGAGTAAACATCTCTTCTATGATCATACCACCTTAGAAGAACTGAAAATTTATGAGTCCCTAGAAGTATCTCTGAAAACAGCTACACAAAACCCTTAAAGCTTGGAACAGTAAACCCCCCCACACTGGAAGCGGAGCTCTACTTTAACAAAAAGTTAAAGAGTCAAGTAATTGACTAGGAAAATGACCAAACAGTGGGAAAAAAAATCAGACTATAGAATCTTATTCTGGTGACAAAGATCAAAACATACAACCACAAGAAGGCAACAAAGTCAAAGCTCCTATATCCAAAGCCTCCAAGAAAAACATGAATTGGTCTCAGGCCATGGAAGAGCTCAAAAACAATTTTGAAAATCAAGTGAGAGAAGTAGAGGAAAAATTGGGAAGAGAAATGAGAATGAGGTAATAAATCATGAAAAAACAGTCAACACCTTTGCTAAAAGAGACCCAAAAAATGCTGAAGAAAATGATACCTTAAAAAACAGAATAACTCAAATGGCAAAAGAGGTCCAAAAAGTCAATGAGGTGAAGAATGCCTTAAAAAGCAGAGTTGATATTTGACAAAAACTGCTGGGAAAACTGGAATATAGTGTGGCAGAAACTGGGCATAGACCAATATCTAACACTGTATACCAAAATCAAGTCTAACTGGGTGTATGATCTAGATATAAAGGCTGATACTGTAAGCAATCTGGGAAGGCAAGGAATAGTTTACCTATCAGATCTATGAAGAAAGGAAGATTTTTATGACCAAACGAGAGTTAAAGAGCATTATAAGATGCAAAATGGATAATTTTGAGTACATTAAATTGAAAAGTTTCTATACTAACAAAGCCAAAGTAACCAAGATTAAGAGTGGAATATTGGGAAAGAATTTTTACAACCAATGTCTCTGATAAAGGCCTCATTTCTAAAATATACAGAGAACTGAGTCAAATCTACAAGCCATTCTCCAATTGATAAATGGTCAAAGGATATGAACGGGCAGTTTTCAGAGGAAGAAATTAAAGCTATCTATAAGCATATGAAAAAATGCTCTAAATCACTATTGATAAGAGAAATGCAAATCAAAACGACTCTGAGGTACTATATCTCACCAGTCAGATTGGCTAAGACGATAAAACAAGAAAATGATAAATGCTGGAGAGGATGTGGGAAAACTGGAACACTAATGCATTGTTGGTGGAGTTGTGAACTGATTCAACCATTCTGGAGAGCAATCTGGAACTATGACCAAAGGGCTATAAATACATGCATTCCCTTTGACCCAGCAATATCACTTCTAGGGTTGTATCCCAAAGAGATGATAGAAGTGGGAAGAGGCCCCATATGTACAAAAATATTCATAGCAGCTCTTCTTGTGGTGGCAAAGAATTGGAAATCAAGGGGATGCCCATCAATTGGGGAATGGCTAAACAAGTTGTGGTATATGAATGTAATGCAATACTATTGTGCTATAAGAAATGAGGAGCAGGGGCGGCTAGGTGGCGCAGTGAGTAGAGCGCTGGCCCTAGAGTCAGAAGGACCTGAGTTCAGTTCCGGCCTCAGAAACTTAATGCACACAAAAACAAAACAAAACAAATAAAAACTAAAACCTAGCCATGTGACCTTGGGCAAGTTACTTAACCCCAATTGCCCCCCCCCAAAAAAAGCAAGAAATGAGGAGCAGACAGACTTCATAATAAGCTAGAGAGACTTCTACAAACTGATGCTGAGTGAGAAGAGCAGAACCAGGAGAAATTTATACCCAATTACAGACACAATGTATGTGTGACGACCAACTTCGATAGATTCTTCTCAGCAATGCAAAGTTATAAGACAACTCCAAAAGACTCATAATGGAAAGAGATGTCCACATCCAGAGAAAGAATTACAGAGTTTGAATGCAGATTGAAGCAAACTACCTGCTCTCTTTCTTTTTCTTGTTTTGTTTTGTTTCCTCTTTCCCATTGTTTGTTCCATCGGTTATAATGCTTCTTTACAACCTGACTAATGTTTAATGTGAAGGTATTTGCAGATCCTATATTTGATTGCATGCTGCCATAGGGGAGGAAAGGGATGGGGAGAAAATTTGAAACTCAGGGGATTGTGGAACTGAATCTTGTAAACTAAAAGTTAACAAATAAATTAATAAAAAAGAAGAAAAAAAAGTAGAATTGACCAAATGGAAAAGGAAGTCCAAATGCGCAATGAAGAAAATAATTACTTAAAAAGTAGAATGGAGCAAATAGAAGCTAATGACTCTATGAGAAATCAAGAAATAATAAAACAGAACCAAAAGAATGAAAAAATAGAAAACAATGTGAAATATCTCATTGAAAAAACAGCTGACCTGGAAAATGGATTCAAGGGAGATAATTTAAAAATTATTGTACTACCTGATATCCATGGTCAAAAAAAGAGACTGGAAATCATTTTTCAAGAAATTATCAAGGAAAACTGCCCTGATGTTCTGGAACCAGAAGATAAAATAGAAATTGAGGGAGTTCACCAATCACCTCCTAAAAGAGATCCCAAAAGGAAACTCCTAGGAATATTATAGTCAAATTCCTGAGTTTCCAGGTCAAGAAGAAAATGTCACAAGCAGCCAGAAAGAAACAATTCAAGTATTATGGAACACAATCAGGATAACACAAGATTTAGCAGTTTCTACATTAAGGGATCACAAGGCTTGGAATATGATTCTGGAGGTCAAGAATCACCTACCCAGCAAAACTGAGTATAATACTTCAGGGAAAAAAGGACATTCAATGAAATAGAGGACTTTCAAGCATTCTTGATGAGGAGAGATGAATAGAAAATTTTAGTGTCAAATACAAGACTCAAGAGAAACATGAAAAGGGAAATCATAAAGGGCTTATAAAAGTTGAACTATTTACATTCCTACATGGAAAGATATTATTTGTAACTCATGAGACCTTTCTCCATATTAGGGTAGTTGGAGGGAATATACATGCATACATGCATACACATACACATATACATACATACATACATACATATACATATATATCAGAAGCAAACACTTTTGAGGAAGAACAGACTCAAAAGAGAGAACAGAATAAATGGGGGGCAGGATAGGATGGAGGTAAATATAGTTAGTCTTCCACAACATGACTATTATAGAAGTGTTTTGCATGACATGTATAACCTATATGGAATTGCTTGCCTTCTAATGAGGGTGGGTGAGGAGGAAGGAAGGGAGAGAATATGGAACTCAAAGTTTTTAAAATGAATATTAAAAATTGTTTTTACATGTAACTGGGAAATAAGATATATAGGCAATGGGGTATAGAAGTCTATCTTGCCATACAGGAAAATAGAAGGGAACGGGATTAGATGGGGGGGAGGAGTTGATAGAAGGGAAGGTGGATTGGGGGAAGGGGTAATCAGAATGTATGCCATCTTGGGATAGAGGGAGGGTAGAGATGGGGAGAAAATTTGGAACTTGAAATCTTGTGGAAGTGAATGTTAGAAACCAAAAATAAATTAATTAAAGAATAAAAAGTAGGGGTGGCTAGGTGGCTCGGTGAGTAGAGCGCCGGCCCTGGAGTCAGAAGGACCTGAGTTCGGATCCGGCTTCAGATACTTAATGCACACACGAAAACTAAAACCTAGCCGTGTGATCTTGGGCAAGTTACTTAACCCCAATTGCTCTCCAAAAGGAAAAAAAGAATAAAAAGTAATAAAAATATGGTATGGTTTAAAAGAAAACAAACTAATTTCATATTTTAGAGCTTCCCATATGATCTGATGTGGAGGTTTGAGCTAATTGAAATAATACCCATTTCCCGAAGTATTCCATATTGAACCGAAATAACATATGGTACTAGAGTCAAATGGAATACATATTACACTATATATGATAGAATCAAGTCAGATATCAAAGAATTACTCTCCTATTGCCTGCCTAATGCATTCAGAATCCCCAGAAGAACTAAATAGAAAGGGTTTCATGAACAACACTGAAAATTAGCTAGTTTTTAACTAATGGTTTCCTCTGTTTTGTGATTTAATAATTTTTCAAAGGATCTGTTGCTCAAACTGTTTCAAATTTAAGAGATACAGCCATTTCGAACTCCACCAAATTCTATAAAATTAAAGAGAATGACCAAGAGTCAATGCACAATTATACTTGCTAATAGGAGTGAACAGAAGAAAAAATCACTCAAAATATATTTTTATTTGCCTTTGGAATGCATTCTATGGATTGTATTTATTCTTTGTAGTAGATTGGGCTCCCTAACTAGTATTTAATTGAAATCATTTTTTAAACCAGGTTGTATTACCTTTGCATGCACTAACCTCCCAGGAACATGCTAAATGACAAGGAGAAGCAAGTCTGGCATTTTAAATTCCATCCTATAACTGGAAATAATTTGACCCTGGCATACGTCAGAACTTGTGTTCTTATGAGTTGGAAATGGTGTTCCACAAAGGCTCAAAGCTATCAAAACCCTCAGAGAACTATGTTTACTTTAAGTCGTGGCATGACCCACAAACAATTGAATTTTCAACATCCTATTATCAAATGTAATTTCTAATTATAACTCTGCTGCTTGCCCAAATCTCTAATAACTAATCTGTGGGGTTTTCCTACACCCAAAATAGAACAGCTCAACATGAATAAACTTGAAAACTTTTACAATTTATAATTCACCTAGCAGTTTGTTGAGCATCAGAAAGTAAATATTTAAAATAGTCATTACTTAGGGAGATTTGAACAGGTGTTTGATGCAAGAAGGGCTTCAGGTCTTGTGTACAATTAAAACAAAGCAATCTCATCCCACTGACATGTTTTTCACTGAGTATGTATGGCAAAATGCAAAAAGGGTTATCATTTAAAGGGTTCAATATGGAAAGAGCTGGATACTAGATGTGATAATTTAGGCATAATCATTCTGCAATAAAGCATCCTGTCTATAGTTTCTAAATATAGCCATCACACTAAGGAGCATCCTCCTTAATTACATGCAGAGTCATCTATTAAAGGCACAGAAATGAGAACTGCTGTTCTGTTCAGGGAAGAGAAACTTCTTGAGGTATATGAGAGAGAGAGAGAGAGAGAGAGAGAGAGAGAGAGAGAGAGAGAGAGAGAGAGTGTGTGTGTAGAGAGAGGGGAAGAGAGATTATGAAAATCCTGAAGGGTTAAGGTCAGGATGTCAGATTCTATCTTGGCTAGGTGACCCCAGGAAGCTGGGTCTAGACTATAGGTGAGAATATGACTATCCCGATGAGTAGAAAGAAGTCACAGCGGTCTAAGGTAGAACCTTGGGAATGGAACACAGGGTAGCAGAGATTGGATTTTTAGAGTACACTCCATGGATTGTTAAATCTAATCTTTTGACAATTCAGTGATGGAGTTGGATGCTTTGGAAAAAAAGAAACTGAGGAAGAAGAGCCTCTTAATTAATGTATTCTTAAAAGAGGATAATCTGCCTTCAATCTCTGTTCTCTTCCCACTGGCAGATCTGATCCAGAATGTTCAAGATACCTTACATTTTCTTTGTAAGTATTTTGTATATGCTTATAAAAACATGAATATGTTTTATATAGAGAGGAAGCTATGTGGTACAATGGATAGAGTGCTGGACCTGAAATCAGGAAGACCTGAGTTCAAATTTGACCTCAGTCAGTCCCTTATTAACTGTGTGATCCCAGGCCTGTCAACATACCTCTATGTGTCTCAGTTTCCTTACCTGTAAAAAAGAGATAATATAATCTATCTTCCTCTAGGATCAAATATAAAGAAACTTGAATATGATATGATATAATGAAATATATTTTTAAAGCTCTTCATAGCCTGGTATCTTCCTATCTTTCCAGTCTTTACAATCCAATGACAATGAGTACTGGCTGATTTTCACACAAGGTGCTCTGTCTCCAGACTCTGGCTCTTCTGCATGCCTGGTGTTCTCCCCTTCCTCATGCCTGACTCCTGGCTTCTTTGGCTCCCTTCAAGCCTCTCACCTAAAATCCCACCTTCTGCAATAAGACTTTATTCCTCTTAACATTAATGCCTTCCCTCTGAGATTATCTTCTATTTATCTTGTATAAATCTTTTTATTGATATCTTGTTTCTTACTTCTTTATCATTACCCCCAATATCTTTTCCCCTCCATCTCCCAGAGAACCATCCCATATAACAAATATCATTTTAAGAGGAAAAAATATCAACACAGCTGAACAATAAATTTTATCCTGAAAATATATGCAATGTGTAACACCTGTGGACCTACAGGAAGGGAGGAAGGAGTAGGTTGGGGGGCATTTTCATACATCTCTTTATTTCAGACATGCTTGATCTTTCTAATTTTGTTGGATTCACTTTGGGTGTGTGGTTATCGTTGTTGTAGCTATTGTGTATATTGTTTTCTTGGTTCTTCTTACTTTGTTCTATATAATTTCATATAGATCTCACCATGCTTCTCTGTATTCATCACATTCATTATTCCTTAGAGCACAGTAATATTCTATCACATTCATATACCACAATTTGTTTGCTTATTCTCCAGTCAATGGCATCTATATTGTTTTCAATTCTTTGCTGTCACAGAAAGTGCTCTAAAATAAAATAAATATTTTGGAGTATACAGACTATACTTTCTTTGTATTTATAGCTTCCTTGGGGTATTACCCCAGTACTGGAGTCTCTGTTTCAAAGGGTATAGATACCTCAATCAGTTTATTTACATAATTCCAAATTATTTTTCAAATTGACTTTCTCATTTCCCAGTACCACCAACAATGTATGAGTACCTACCATTCTACAACCTCTCCAACATTGAATATTATGATTTTTTTGTCATCTTTAACAATTTGCAGGTGTGTGGTAAGTCCTCAGGGTGTTTTGATTTTCGTTTTGCTCATTATTACTGATTTAGAGCTTATGAATATTTTCCAGTTTTTTTTGAGAATGATTTGTTCACATCATTTGATTATTTATCTATTGGAGTATAGCTATTAGTCATATATGTATAAGTTGTTTATCTATCTTGGATACCAAATCCTTAACAGAGAAATTTAATACAAAGACTCTTTTTTTCCCATTCCATCACTTTCCTTCTTATTCTAGGCATTGATTTTGTCTGTGCAGAAGCCTTTCAGTTTCATATAATTAAAATAATCTATTTATTTTTTGTAACTGCCTCTATCAGATGTTTGGTTAAGAATACATCTCCTACTCATGGCTGGGAGATCTTGCATAAATCCTATTTGTCATAGTTGTTACATGGTATCTCCTCCCTTAGATTATAAGTTCCTTGAGGGCAAGGACTCCCTTCCCACCCCCCCTTTCTTTGTATCTCCAGTGCTTAGTACAGTGCACATAGTTAAGCCCTTAATGAATTCATGTTGACTGGGATATTCAGCAAGCCAAGAATACTGTGCAAGCTCTAAGGACAAGGCCCTCACTGAACTATCTCCCCATTATAGTTATGTAGTAAACTTGCATTATTTTTCATTTTTAAAATTTCAAAATTGTATCCAAAATGATGTAAAATAACTGTTTCCACAACTGTACAAAATACCTACTTCAAACATCAATAACTGTCATTTAAGTGATGACTAGAATTTATATAGTTCTTTTACACTTTACATGTGTTATCACCTTTGATCCTTATAATAACTCTAAGAGGAAGGTACTAATATTGTACCCATTTTCTACTAATGAGGAAATTTAAGTAAAGAGAGGTTATGTGACTTGCCCAGGGTCACACTGCAAGTAAATGACTGAGGCAGAATTTGAATTGGAGTCTAGTCTAACATTCTATCCATTGTGCACCCTAGCATAGATTATATCACCTTAGAGATATATACCAGTGTGTTATGATGGAAAGAAAATTGACTCTGGAGTCTGAAGAACAGCATTCAAATTCTCTAACCTCCAAGAGCCTCAATGTCCTCATTTGTAAAGTGAAGAGGTTAGGCTACATGAACTCTGGGTCTACTCCATCTCTATTTGAATAGGAAATAAAGAAAAATGAGCTACCAGACAAAAAACACTTTTTTCTAGCCTTGCCTCTGATGAGCGATGCAAGCTTGGGTATGGCACCAAGCCTGTTTACCCCTCAGGTGCATCAGCTGCAAACTGCCTCAGAGGAGTAGGAAGGAATGTCATAGACCTGAAGAGATGATTCTATCCTGAGAGTTTGGAAGCAATTATAACAGATTAGTGGCTAGCACATGGAGCAGTTATGAGGCTGGGTCCCGACGGACAGCAAGAACAGTCTCAAAGTGTTGAGCCATCCAAGCCCTCCAGCAAAAAGGGAGTGTGAGTAGATTTACTTTCCATTCATTTAAACGCTGTATTAAGAAAATTCTTCATTGAAGTCCTATTCTGATGTCTCTGTGTGAGGCAGATATGACCTCCAGTTTCCAAAGCTCTGCCAATGGAGCACAAAACTGGGAAGATGTCAAATTCAAGCCAGACAACAGATTGTAGACCTGGCATTGTTGAGGTGTTGGGGAGGGTCAAGGCTACTGGGGGGAAAAGGGCTCATCAGCAGAATTTTGGCTACTACCCACCCCCACATCCCCTCACAAAGCAACTCATGAAAAAAAAGATAAAAATATAAAATGTGTTTCTGGTCTTTGTGATCCCCCTGCCTCCTTCTGCAATAATGTGGAAGAAAAGAATTCAGAAGAAACTGAAAGGGAAGAAGATGCTTAGAAGAATCATACAATTTTATGGCTATCTATGAACTTTGAATTATTGGTTCTTTCAATGTTTGATTTCTGCTTTGTGACCAGTGAATAGACTCTCTCCTCAAAAAGTGTTTTTATAGGGGCAACTAGGTGATGCAATGGATAGAACACTGGCCCTGAAGTCAAGAAGACCTGAGTTCAAATCTGACCTTAGATACTTACTAGCTGCGTGACCTAGGACAAATCATTTAACCCTGATTGCCTTAAAAAAAAAAAAAGGATTATAATCCCTGCCCTCCTATTTACTATCTTTGTGACTTTGGGGTTTAACTCTTTAACTTGTCTGGGTCTCAATTTTCTTACCTATAAGGTGCAGGGAATTAAACTAAATGTCTTCTGAAGCCCCTAGCCATTCTAAATCTATAAGCCTATGATCCTATCAGGCCTCCAGAATGATGAGTTGGTTTTCTGTGGAGTACTTATGGGAAGGCATATATGAAAGTGTGGAGGAGTTGTGATGCAAATCAATAGAAGGAATATCCACACCAGTGAAACTGCACATTTTTTAAGTATATAAAAGTAAGAAGTGGGCAAGAAGAAAAATAAGTGCTTGTTAATGGGTGAAAAAAATCATTTTTTAAAAGGATTCTTTAGAGTCAGCTGTCCAAGACAGGTTAGGATTTTTCTTTCTTTTCTTGTCTTTTGCTGTTGATTTTACTCTGCAGACATTTCAGATGCTGTGCACTTGAACTGACTTAAAAAAACAAACACTAAAATAGGAGCAGCTAGGTGGCGCAGTGAATAGAGCACTGGTCCTCGAGTCAGGATGAACTGAGTTCAAATGTGACCTCAGACACTTGACACACTTACTAGCCATGTGACTTTGGGCAAGTCACTTAACCCCAATTGCCCTCCAAAAAGAAAAAAAAATCACTAAGATAAGCATAATAATGATTAGTATATGAATAGTGCTTTAAGGTTTCCAAAGTGCTTTACACACATCATTCATCTGATCATCACAATGATCCCATGAGGTTGGTGTTTGCAGGTGAGGAAACTGAGGCACACAGCAATTAAGTGATTTGGCCAAAGTCATACATCTAGTTGGTATCTGAGGGAGTACTGAAGCTCAGGTCTCCCAATCCAGTGCTCACTTTGCTGTACCCTTGTTTGTTTTTCAAAATGTTCATTTGTTAGACTATGAGGAAACGTGCCTTTGTATCAATTTATTGGTTTCCACAGGGCTATTTAAATACAAATAACAGTACACATTATAAACTGGTGCAGCAGGTTTTGCTACTGCTCCCCAGCTCACCAGTTACGTGATACCTGAACTCAGATGGCAGTCGTAAGCTGAGGTGTAGCAGCACTCATTGGGCTTATGCCAGATCTGAGCCTCCCAGCTTCAAGGGGTTTCTCTCTGAGGACCCCATGAAGGCAGCAGGACAAAGAGAACATGACAGAGGGATGGGAAAAGAAAGGGAAAGACAAAACATTTACCTTTGATACTACATTTCTGCCACTCTGTAAATGATTAATGGCATAAGAAGATATTATAAATAAGAGACTGAAGCAAGAAGGTACAGGAAGGGAGTAAAGGACTAACTTAGACATTTTCTTAGATTTTTCAGGTCAAGGAATAGAAAGCACCTGTGAACTGTGAGATCTTACCTCCACATTTCCAACAGCTAAAAAGTATTACTTGTACTCATGGGAAAATGCTATCCACATCCAGAGAGAATTATGGAGTCTGAATGCAGAGGGAAGCAGACTATTTCTTTTTTTTTCTTTCTTGGGGTTTTTTTCCTTTTGTTCTGATTCTTCTTTCACAACATAACCAATGTGGAAATATGTTTAATGTGATTGTACACGTATAGCCTCTATCAGATTGCATGCTATCTTAGGGAGAGGGGAGAGGAGGGAGGGAGAAAAAAATTGGAACTCAAAATCTTATAAAAGTGAATGTTGAAAACTAAAAATAAATCATTTTTAGTGTTACTTATGCCAAAAACATATATGTATTTGTTGTCATTTCAGTCAAATTCAACTCTTCATGACCTCATTTGAAATTTTCTTGGTAAAGATACTAGACTGGTTTGCCATTTCCTTCTCCAGCTCATTTTACAGGTGAGGGAACTGAGGCAAGCAGGGTTAAGTGACTTACTCAGGGTCACACAACTATGTGTCTGAGGCCAGACTTGAATTCAGGAATTCCGTGTGTGTGTGTGTGTGTGTGTGTGTGTGTGTGTGTGTGTGTGTGTGTGTGTAATAATGTTATCATATTTATTCATAGGTAAAGTCAAAACATCCTTATACTATTATCTTCCTAAAACAAAAGTTTTTAACCAGGAGTTTATGAACTTGTTTTCATCTTTTTTAATACCTCAACAACATTTCAATATAACTGGTTTCCTTTGTAATCCAATGTATCTCATTTTATGCACTTGAAAACATCATTCAGAGAGAGGGTCCTTATACTTCACTGAACTGCCAAAGGGACCTATGATACAAAAAGCCTTGATCAGCCTAATGTCCTATTGAACAAAATGAGCCTTCCAACCCTCACAAAAGTTCTCTTTCAATGTCTCTTCATAGTGTGGAGCTGACCTTTGAGTCCAGAAGGATAGGTCAGTGGGATTTAAGTTCTGACTTGGCCTGCCACAAAGAAATGGCTTTCCTTAGAGCTCTACCCTCCTCAGACCCACCAGGCACATGAACTATATTCCTGGCCATACCAGAGATTCCTTCCAGTCACCTCAGGACAAGCCATAGCAAAGTACAGAAAGGCTCTACTTCCAGAAGGTTGCTCCCCAGATGATGAATTTTTTGACCACCTAGTAAGACATGGAAGGGTTGCTATATTAGTGGATATAGTAAGCACATCATTGAATGCAAAGGTCTTCTAAAGTATTGAAGAGGAATCAATCTAATAAAAAATGACAATTTTACTTAATTTACTTATTCAATGCCATTCCAATTAAGTTATTAAAAAGTTATTTTGCTGAGTTAGAAAAAATAACAGAACTTATTTGGAAGAACTGAAGGTCAGGAATTTCAAAGAAACTAGGAGGAAAAAAGATGTAAAGGAAGGAGATACAGCAGTATCAGACCTTGTTATATTATAAGGTGAGAGCATTATTGAAGTGTAAAACGGATAATTTCAATTATTTTAAATTAAAATTTTCTTGTATAAATAATAGCCAAGAATAGAAGGAATGCAGAAAATGGGTGGGCGGGGGGAGGGGAGAACTTTCATAGACAATCTCTCAAATAGGATGTGATTGTGTTGGAATACTGCTGTGGCATAATAAATAATGAGCCAGTTAATTTAGAAAAACATGGAAAGACTTGAACTTGTGAAGGAAGATGCTATACACCATCACAGAAACAGATGATAGGAGGAAATAAGCGGTCATATGGTCTTACATATCTGTGTATGTGTATATGTGTATATATGTGTATGTTTATAGATATCTATGTATATGTGTATACTAATTTAATTGTACTCTTCTTTAGGGAGGAAGGAGGAAGGGAAGAAGAAAAAAATAAAGTAAGAAGTGCCCAGCAGAAAACAAAGAAAACCTAGAAGGAAGCAAAGAAAAGCTGAGTAATTCTGAAAACAATATGTAGTATTTATTATGTAAGTTTTCTTGAAATGGAAATTTATTGTTTTATATTGAATCCTCTCCTATCTTCTGCTGCATATATGAAAATGTTTCTTTTTTCTTTTCTCATTGTGTTTATCTAAAAATAAAAATTTACAAAAAAATATACAGTGAAAAAAAAAGAGGAACGAGCAGTTATGTGGCCCAAATCAAACAAACATGTTATATACAAACACTTATGGTTAAGTTACAAAATGATCTTTATAAACAAATATGCTTAACATATTCATGTAGAAGTAAAATCTATCTCTGAGAGTCTACTGCAGGCATTATGAAATGAACTGAAGGACTGGGTTGAAATCCTGCCTCTGCTTTATAAATCCCACTTAACTTAGATCAATCATTGGGACTCCATTTCCTCATACAGAAATTGAGAGTGGATGCAGCTGGTACAGTGAGAGAGGACTGGCTCTGGAGGATGTGGATTCAAATCCTGTCTTTGATTCTCATGTATTTAATATTGAATCAATTTATCTAACCTCAGCTCCCTTTCTTATTTGTAAATGAGAGGATTGCACTAGTCCCTAATGCTTATTCACTAAGCTTTAAGATACTGTGTGTGTGGTTCTATGATCTCTGAAGTCCACTTCAGATTTTAATCTATCATTCTATGCTTTTGAGACCCAGAATCTACCATTTTGTTTCTCAAGGCACTGTTTCATCATTCTTCTCCTCCATCATTCTTCTCAGCAAAACTACATTTCCTTCCAACAGTAGGGAAGGCAGCATAATACAGGAGAAAGAATAACAGGAATTTATTAAGTTCTTAGTAGGAGGACTAGGCAGCTGGATGGCTCAGTGGATAGAGCCCTGGGCCTGGAGCTGGGAAGACTTGAGTTCAATTCTGGCCTCAGACACTTACTAGCAGTGTGACCTGGGTGAATCGAATCACTTAACCTCAGTTTGCATTATTCCACTGGAGAAAGAAATGGCAAACCACTCCAGTTTTTTCTTTCCAAGAAAACCCCACTGTCAATTATAATCCATAGGATCACAAAGAGTAAGACACAATTGAATACAACACCATGAAGACCACCGGGATAGGAGTCAGGAAACCTGTGATCTAGTTCTAATAACCTTTAACTAGCTGTGTGACCTTGGACAAGTTCCTAAATTTCTCTGGACTTTAGTTTCACTCATTGTAAAGTGAGAGGATTGAACTTCAAGTGCCCTTATAAGCTTTTTTTCTTATATTATAGTTCTCATTCAGAATAATACATAATTTTTAAAGTGATGGAACAGCTTTAGATCCTGTCTCCCCCCCTCCCTTTTAAAGGGGATATGTTTCACTAACGGCATTTACGAACAGACTTTGAAATACACTATGACCCCACAACCTGTTTTCGTTCTTAATAACAACAATAACATCCCTGGGGACTGGAAGTGGGGTTTCACATGCCGGGTAGGGACAGGAGCAGCACAAGGCGTTGCGATCACAGTGCAGGCAGTGCCTCCTGGTGTCAGAGGGCTGTTAGACCAGCGAGCTCAGCTGGGCACCCAGCGGAATTTGTAGCCCCCGCTGGCGGTCCGTATGGTAAAGGCGTTGCCCTGGGGGAACGCCAGAGTGCGGATGGTGCAGTGGTCCCGAATGGGGGTGCTGAAGGAGCCGCTGTCCTCCAGCTCGCTGTGGCTCAGGTTCAGGGATCCCTGGCTGCAGTCGGCCCGCAGCCCGCGGAAGGTCCCGTGCAGGGGTGCCGGCGGCGAACAAACAGTGGCCGGAGCTCCTGGCTGCAGCCTGGGCCGCTTGGTGTCCCGGCTCTGCAGAGCCGCGTCACACTGCTCCGAGATTTCCCGCAGGACCGCGTCCACCTCGCCGCTGTCCTGCGCGGTGGCAGTGAGCAGCTCCTCCAGGCTCCTCTTAGCCGAGGCTTTAAGCAGAAAGGGTTCTGGGGCAGTCCTGCAGTCCTGGGCCTGGGTGATCATCAGCTTCTGTGGTTGTAGGGAAAAGAGAAGGGTGCACGGTGCGTTGAAGGGAGTTCAGTCTAGTCTGGCCAGTTGGCTTCAAGGGCAGCGCAGTTAATCTGAGTTGTGCAAGTACAAACGGGAACTGAGCGCAGAATTTGCGGTCGTGCGAAGGGTGGCCGGGACTACCAACTATCTCCCTAACTATTCTTTCCAAGGGATGAAAAATCTTCAGAGGAACTACGGCCCAGCAGCCAGGGACAGACAGCGTGAAGCTTGAATGAGATAATGGGTGTAAAGCGCTTTATAAACCTTAACGCGCTATGTGTCAGCTGTTATCATTAGCCTCCAGTCACCAGGCCTCCAGTGTGGTGATGACTTCATTCCCACTGTCTTCTATTGCACTCCTGCTGGGCTCCAGCACGGTTTACAGAGCAATGCAGGGGGATGCTGGTCAATGTTTAACAAAGGGGTGGGGTATAGGCACTGATAATCTTAAATTTAATCTACATTATTAACGCCTTCTTAAGTCTGGACAACCAAAAAGACCTGCTTTTGTATGGCTTGCTGATTCCTGTGGTATAAATGCTCACTTTGAAATTTTAACAATCTCTTGAAAGCCGGTTAGAGCTGGCACCAGCACACCGTGCTTTGTGCCTCTTACTCGGCAGCTCACTTACATAGTCACTGCTCTTGATCACTTTTCTTAAACCCCAGCACTCACCACACTTACGTCAAGGACAGAAGCCAGGTGTCGAGTCCGGCTGGCCAGCTCCTTTAGCTGAATGTTCCTTTCTTTCAAGGACGCAATCTCCTCTTGCTTCTGGGTCAGTGTCACGTGCAGCTGCGTGGGGGAGAGGGGAAGGGAGAGGAGCACAAAGAGGATTGCATGATAGTCACAAGTACACCATGCATTCCCAATCTCCCATTGGAGAATGGGAAGCCAACGACCCTATAGAAGAAGAGACTAGGAATTGGATTCAGAGGATTCTGTTCCAAGTATTGGCCCACTTGCTTCACCTCTCTGTTTCCTCATCTGTATGGTATGGGATAATTTAACATTCAGTTGTAACATTCCATGCATGATTTAGACTTTTTATGCATGTTCTGTTCAATCTCTAACACAATATTGTATTTCAAATTGAAAATTTATATGCACAGGAAAAAGCAAGCGAATCAAGTGGTGTAAAGTGGATAGAGAGCTAATTTCGGACTGTAATATACAGGATGTGGCAAAAGTCTTAGTGCAATTCAAAGCTTTAATAATTTAATGACTTAAGTGATTATAACTGCACCAAGGCTTTTGAGACACCCAGAATACTGGCTGTATGACCATAGGCAAATCAACCTCTGAGCACTGTATATAAGACTGTAAGTTACAGGTGTGTTGCTGATTTCTAAAGGTGGAAAGAGTTTACACATAGGAAGTTCCTCATAGTAATGAAATCACAATTGTGGACGAAAAAAAAATAAACAGGTACAAGAACTCACAAGAACATTTATGTGCCAATGCATAGTCAAGGCCAGGGTAAGTCTGCAGTATTTCCACCAACAATTTAACAGGATTTGGATTTCATAGCTACATGGGGCTTGGAGGAATTAAGAAAGACAGGAACTATCCAAACTATTAAGACACCTGAGGAGGGTGTAGAAAGAAACTTAATTATCTTGCAGAAGAGGATGCCACCGACACTGGATTGGTTACCTATTCCCATGTCCCAAGATTCCCACCCCCAAGCTCTGGTTCTTCTTACTTGATTATTTTCTACCAGGGCATCTCCCAGGGCTTTCTGGTTCTGGTCAGCCACTTCCTTCCAGTACTGCTCTGGATGAGGAACACCATGAATGCTCACAGGAGGCACAGGGTGCTCAGGCTGGGGAGAAATGCAGGAACCGAAGGAAGACACATCACAGGAAGGGAAGGAAAAGTCTTCAGGACCCATGGCAGATGGCATCAAAGATGATGGGTCTGTGGAAAAGCAGAAGATGGCATTAGGTGTCATTACCAATGCAAAAGTTACTATAGATTTCTGCTTAAAATCTCCGAAAAGGTGTTACAGACAGAAACCTTTCACCCTTCCCCAAATCCCACCTAGCCTATCCCTCCCAGAAACTGGAGAATTGATTAGGGAATCATTCCTTGCTCCAGTGTCCATCACTGGAAACTGTGACTTATTCCCTCTCCAAAATGGATAGGAAGGAAACGATCTCCCTCTGACACTGAGGCAGTTAATAATTTAAATTACACAGGTTTACATAGGCTTTACACTCCTTAACTCTTTTGTCTCTCTAGCCTCCTTGTGAAATTTAAGCAGAGTAGACATTACTGAAGATGAAGAAATCGAGGCTCAAAGAGCTTGCCCTGGGTCATGAGGCTGAGACTATATAAATTGACCCTAATGTACATTTCTTTCTCCTTCTCAGTCTTATCACACCTCCCTCAGTGAATTGCACAACGCCTAAGTGCTGAGCCCTTTCGAAGCAGCAGGTGCAAAAGTACCAACAATTCAACTCGTTTTGGCAGTGGTAAAGCGGGCAGCGGGGTCTAACCAGGTTACAAAAATAGTTGTGTTTCTTTTTAGCGGTTATAACATATTCGGGTTATATCATACATCATATCATTATATCATATTTAGCGGTTATATCACATCAACTACCAGTTAGTGTTTGAACGTTTTCTCCTCTTGCCAGAAACAGACATGAAATTACCCAACTAAAGAAATAAGCAATACACAGGCTGTGCCACTGACTGGATGGTGGACATAGAGGGGAAATCTCTGTTGCCGAAGCGCTGCTTAGACCAACCTTCAACTGCAAAGAGCACACTTGCCTGAGATGAGATTATCCACTGCATCCCTGAAATCCTGCAGATCAAACTCTGGTTCTGTTTGTGGGCAGTGGCTCTGAAACAAAGCAGAAAGGTAGCACTACGCTTAATTAAATCATTCTAATCTCATCAGTTGCTCTTTGGCCAGTCCTAATTATGCACATCTGCCTTCTCCTGTGTCCTGTGTTCGTATACACTCACACATTCATATTCACACAATCACTCATACCTGAACATCCAAGCCCCATCCTGAACATTGCAAATAGCAGGCTTGCATTGCCATGAGCGCTGGGTAGGTATGTAAGGGATGCAGGGACAAATGTTCTTATTCCGAAGGTTTAAGCTGGAGATAACTAGTCACAGAGGCACAGCTACCAGGCTTCCTAGCACACAGGTCCCAGAGGCTGGGATCCGAGCAGGTGTGGGGCTGTCTCTTGGCTGGATCCCTCTGAATGGCACGCGCTGCGCCGGAGCCTCCAGAGAACCTTTTGGCCTCTGCTGCCGCCTTATTGGCCAGCCACACGAGCCAACCACCGTCCTCCATCAGGGCGCCGTGCATTCCTCGCGGGCCAGTGAAACATTAACCAGCCCTTGACTGCCCGGCAGACATACCCGCGGTAGCCGGAGCAGGGCAAACACGCGCAGCACCCGGAGCCCCACGTGACCTCCTGAACCCTTCTCGGGGACAGTCGGCCAAGTCACGCATCAGCCTGGGGTCAACCTGAGGTCCGCGTGAAGGCGAGAAAGCAGCGTTCTGCGCTCTTTGCATCAAGCTATGTTGCTGCCGGAAAGGAATAAAAAGCGCAGGAAGAAATGGCTCCCGTTCGGACTGTTCGCTGAGATTGAGAGGTGATCTTATAGCTAAGGATAGGTAAACACTGTTTTGTGGGGTGCAAACGGTCTAGTTCGTTCTAATTGATGCACTGCACTCTGCTCGGTTCTCAGATGCCGGGAGAAGCAAAGTACTGTGGAGTCAGCGTAGTTTAATGAAAAGAATTCCGAATTTTTGCTTCAGAGGCCCTGGGTTCGAGACTGGGGTTCTAGACTGACACTTAACTGAGAGAGACTTGAAGAGAGTCATTTGCCTTCTCTTGGATTCTGTTCCCTCAACTGAAGAAGAGAGGAGGCTAAACTCTAGGGGGCTGTTAAACAGGGGTCTGTTGATTTAAAAAAATTAATTTGGGGGTAACTGTACTTCAAGATAATTGATCTTAAACACAAAGGATTCTACTACATGTTTTATTTTACGTATTTAAAAACATTATTCTGCCAAAAGGGTCTATGATACACAAACAAAAAGAGTTAAGAAAAGCCCCTGGACTAGAGAATTTCTAAGATTCCTTCCAGCCCCCAGTCTGTGAGTCTATGATAGGGAGAATCTCGGAAATGCAGTAGGAAAAACACTGGCTCGAGTCCAAACTCCTCCACTTACCAACCTATGACAGGGACAATTATTTTCTCTAACCTTCAGCTTCCTCATGTGTAAGCTATATTTACACTTTATGCTTCACAGGGTATAGAAGTGTGAGTTGTTATTTTTTATAAATATAGGGTACTTCCTAGCAGCCTGAAAATATTAACGCGCCTGTCCAAAGTCCTAACTTTTCAGGAAAGAGCCAAAGCATATCAGTCACTAGAAAAAAGAATTCACTGATTCTTGAAAACACTATTGAATGTGAAGAGAGGGCGGAAGGAAAGGTAGTGGAGGTGTTTTGTGATGTGGAGTAGTCATCTTTTTTGTTTGTTTGTTTTTGTTTTTTACAGAAAGAATGCAGTTGGAGACAGAGCCTTCCTTTCCAAGAGGTAGATAGAACATCCATCAGGGATGTGATATGTGTGTCCAAAGATCTGGCTCAAACTTGTATCACCAACATCACCCACCCCAATTGATCTGCACAAAATTCCAACATTAACTATTTACTGTCCCTTCCCTAGAGGTCTTCTATAAAAATGCAAAAACTCCTGGAACATTCTTTAACACCTTAATCCACATAGATTTATTAGCTTACTTTCCTCAAAATGGACTAGAAAGCCTGGGCAGTCATAGTGAAAGTACTTTGTACCTGGGGAAAAGGAACAGCTAAAAGTGTGTTTTGTGCAGTCATGTGTGTAGAGGGGTAGGACTGGGGAAAGATGTGGGCAACAAAGACAAAGTTGATCCACTTTTGAATTTTGCTTAGGGTCTTTCTTTAAAGAGGCGGGTTTCTAACTGTTTGAGAATACTCCAAGACAGAGATATGACAAGGTGAGGTGTTTGTGTGATCCTTGTCAATTGAACCACCACCAGCACCCATGTGTTACCAGTGGCCAGAGACTTTGAGCCTTCACCGTGCTTGCCACACACACTTAGGTACCAATAATTTTCTCACATGTTTAAAAAAGTGCATTTATTAATAGTTTAAAAGTATTTTTCCCTTCATTCTTCCCCTACCCTGTTATGTCATATAACTGTCTACCTTGCCTTAACTTTACTAAGTTCCAACCCTTCCTCATGGTCTTCACCTTTGTAAAAGCAGCTAAATGACATAATAGACAAATAGATGGACATAGAATCAGGAAGACCTGAGTTCAAATCCTGCCTCAAACACTTACAAGCTCTGTGACCCAGGGCAAGTCATTTACCTTCTCTGTGCCTCAGTATCCTTTGTAAAGTTTCATCTATAAAATGAGAATATTGAACTTGATGGCCCTTAAGCCATAAGTCTTATATGGTCCTATTGTTCCCTCCTCTGAAACACAGAGAAAGGCATCGAGCCTCAGCATAACAGGTGGCTGTCAATGCTTCACTTTAGTCACAGTGTTTGTTTTATAGAACTATAAAATGTTCTGGATCTGGAAGGGACCTTAAAAATAATTCGATCTATTTTATAGGGGAGGAAACTGAAGACCTTGCACATAGTAGGTGCTTAATAAATGTTTGTGGATTGATTGACAAAAGTAATTCCAAGGTAACTGAATGAGTTAGTGATAGACATAGGCCCTGACCAGACAGACCTCTTTTCACAATACCATCTTGCTTCATCCTAACTGACTTTGGAGTCCAGAGGAGGGTAGGCTCTGGTTCTAATAGCTTAATTAGCTTAGTAGTTCAACATTGAGGAAGTGGTCTGCTGGGAACTAGCTGGTAGGGCACAAAAATAGTAAGTACAGTTCCAACCCAGGTCTCCTGATTCCAAGTCTAATGTTTTTTTTTTCTAGTGATGACTTTTCCTTCCCTTTAAGTAAAAATATGGCATTACTTTCTCTCCTAAAGAAAAAAATAAGATACTCCATTATAAGGACAAATTACAATTCTGTATACCCTCAGCAAACATTTCCAAAATGGCCTTTCTATGCTAATTGTAAAATGACTGGATGGGAGGAGCTTTCCTTTTGGGGCTCCCCTTTAATTAGTCACTTAAACAATATTTACCTGTGCATTTGGGAGAACTGTATATCTTTTGGTGGGACTCTGATCCCTTGTATGCCTTGCAGCACAGCCATACTCATGCATACTGTCCACCCAAGAAAAGACTGATAAGCACCTCTACAGAGCACTTACCATCTCTTCATTTGTGAGGCTGTTGAAACCGGTTTCATAGAATCCAGAAAGCTGGACTCACTACAGAGTCCTGGCCCACAATTGATTGCCTTTCTGGCAACTTGCATTAGGGAATAACTGAAATTACCACCCAGAGCTATTTCTATTTGGTTTAGCTGAGCTAAAGACATTAGACCTCTTTCCCAGCTTAAGGAGATGGACTGCTAGCTCACATGGAGGTTAATGAGCTCTACATTCTTACTGAAAGGTTCTTGCTAGTGTCCATGGAGTCAGCTAGAGAAACTGGAATTTGAACTGTTTCTGTGAACCTTATTTGTCAAAGATTCCGGGTTCCTAAGAGCAAATCCTTTCATCCACCATCACAGCCCAGGTTTCCAGCCTCAGAAACGTAGATTTTTGCCCTAGGTCACAAAGCTGTGACTATATAAAATAACCCTAAATGCACACTTTCCTTCTCCCCCTCAGACTCACATTTCAACCTTATCCCACCTCCCTCGAAGAGGAGCATCCCCACACCAAGTGAAACATAGCCCAGTATCATTGTCGCAGGAAAGGAATTAGACTCAGCATGGATGGGAAAGATAAAAGATCACATTTAGGAAGCGCATTTCTGCTTCCTCTACTTCCAAATCCAAGTCCAAAGAATGTTTACACGCTTCCTCTCCCCACCATCCTTTCCACTCTGGAACCCCTGATTGTTGTTGCTCAAAATAGTCTCAGGGAAAGCTGACACACTAGAAAGAGCCAAAGTGTAGGGAGAGAGAAAAGCAGATGGGGAGGGTTTTATTAATTAATTTGCCGCTGCAGTTAGTTTCTATCCTTTGCTCAGCCAAAACCCGGCACCTTCCGAGAACCAGAAACCAGCCCCAGGTAGGGGCCCCACTAGCCTTGGTTTACTACGAGTGAGAACCCTTTGCGTCCTCAGCAATTTGCACAACAGCTGGCACAGAACAGACGCTTAATAAATGAGGCGTCGAATGCAGTTGAATTGGATAGTGCAGACTAATGTATCAGAGTTTAGGGAGATGAAAGGATGCATGCAGAGGGACGGTGAGGAGGAGGTACCTGTGACGCCGCAGCATCACAGCTGGGAGAACTCTCTTCGTGGAGGAGTGAGGAGCAATCTGCGAAATCCTGCCAGTCAATCGTAGTCAGGGCTGTTAGAGGAAGAGAAGGGAGACGTGGGTACAGATACCCAGACTCTCCTCTCCTCTAGATGGGCATTCTCCATCTCTTCCGCCATTCCTCCTTTTCCTGCTTCCCGGTTTTTAAAGGGGGCACACAGCCAGCGCCTCAGAGAGGAGATGGAGCCGGGAGCATGTGTGGGACTGAGGGTTAAAGGCTAGGGTGGATGGACATAGCACGTCCAAGTCACAGCCACCGGGTGAGTGGGATATTCCGGACCTGGGGCGTCTTGCTCACCTGGCAAACCTGCCAGCTCCGCCTCCGGGGGCTCGGTGTAAACAGAGATGGGGCTGCTGCTCTCAAAGAGCTTCCGCGGGGGCACGAACTGAATTGGGAAAGAAACAGATGCCAGAAACTTTCTTGGAGCCTAGTGGCAGACACTCCCCATTCCATGCTCACCCCGACCCCCGACGCCTGCACCTACCCCAAGAGCCCTTCGATTGCTCCCAGACACCCCCTCTGGCTCCCTCTCCGCACCTTCTTCTCCAATTTCTCCGGTTTCCTGAGCTGTCGTCTGGACAGATCCAGCATCCTATTGGGACAGATACTGTCGAAGGCTCTCCGGGCCCCGACGCCCCCGACGGAGCCACTTTCGCAGTTCTGCATCCCTCTGTCTGGGTTTGGCTCCATTTGGGGGGTATTTGTCCTTTTCCTGCACACTGGCCAGGATGGGTGGGAGCCCTGGCAGTCAGCTCTGCAGGCATCAACCTTGGAGCTGCAACTAAAGGCTGGGGTGGGGGGGGCGTGCGTGGCGGGAAAAGTGGATCCTGAGAGGAGCAAGACAGGAAAGAGACTGGAAGGGGGCTACAACAGAGATAAGAAGGGGAGGGAGGGAGGACCTGAGAGGACTTTGAGTTGGGAGGGGCGGGTCTGGGCCTGGGCGCCAGAGGTGGCGCCTTCATCTCGGACAATCTGCGCTCTGGAGGAGGCGTGAAAATTCAACCTGGCAACAGAGCTTCCCCCGGGAACCTGGGCAGCCGAAGCCCGGGCCCGCTAGCGCCCTTTCGGCAGACGTTGGCGCCGCCCGCTTGGCCATGCGACTGCAGCCTGGCAGGAGGAGGGAGGGAAGAAGAGAGAGAGGAGGAGGAGGAGAGGAGAAGGAGAGGAAGAATAAAGGAAAGTGGGTGTGGCAGACTGGATCCCCAAGCCCTAAGCATTTAGTCGACTCGGTTCCCCCTTGCCACAGACTGTAGGGGCACAAACTCAAACTACATAGAAAAGGTCTCAGTGAAAATCGGTTCTGACTCCCAAAACGACCCTCGACGGGGAAAGTGCTGAATAAATGCAGAATTACAGAAATAAAGGTACCAAAACAAAGTTGAGTCCTCTCTGCGCTATGACCGTAAAAGCTGAGTCTGGGAAGACAGGCAGACAGACGCAATAACATACACACCAGTTTCCTTCTCAAGATTAATTAAATTGACTGGTGGGAGAACTCTCCTTAGCAGCAATAAAGTTCTTTAGAAGGGGACTCCCAAATCCAGACACTCAAGGGAAAGGTTCTCTAAGTTGCGAAAGCCCCTTTCCCAGCTCCAGGGTCCATTGGCCAGTGTGGTCACATATCAGTCCTGGCTCCCCCGCTCCTCCTGGCTCATCTCTCCACCCATCCCTGTATGAACAGGTCACTCCTGTCTTTCCTGCCTCAGTTTCTCCATTTGGACAAGAGGCAGGTGAAGACGGAAAGAAGTACTTGGGCTGAGCTTGGGGTGTACTCACCCTAGAAATAATGGGGACTAGAACAGCATGGATAATACAGATGAAAAATTTACAATTACTCAAAACTTTATTTTAGCCAGAGGTGATTGTGTTGTTTAAAGTAGTAATTTTATAATTTTGAAGGGTTTTTTCCTTCTGCCCACCCATTTGAAAATATGCAAAGAAATAGTGAATTGGTCAAAATGTAGTCAGCAGGAAGGATGAGGAGTTGGATGAAAGAAACAAAGAACTTTAATGAATCCCAAGATGGTTAAACAGCCTGCACAGCACAAAGAATGTGTTAGATAAAATTTCACTATCATTACTGGTGCAGAGTGATTGCAAGCAGTTCCTCTGGTTGCATGGTTGTTCCCAGATACTCTTTGGAAAGCATCTGCTCCCATTCTTCCCTCTGGGTGGATTGTTTTAGAGGAGAGAGGAGGCACTCTGGAGAGTCTTTTGCTAGGATGAAGACTCTAGGAGAGAGGGATCCTTGAAGAGGTGAGGGGGCTACCTGTAACCCCTTCAGCAAGTCACTCTCTTTGGAAGTCAAGTTCACCACAAGTGAGCTGGACCAGAAGACCCCCTCTGAGGAGGGACAGGAAAGGACTAAATACCCACTAGATCATATGATTACAGATTTGGAAGGGAATTCAGAGGCCACAGAGTCTAACCCCCTTATTTTATAGATAGATGATAGATAGATAGATAAGGAGAGAGAGGTTAAGTGATTTGTCCATGATCACACACCTGGTATCCAAGATAGGATTTGTGACTTTTATGACACCAACACCTTTCCCAGAAAAGCTCCTGGTTTATGAGAATCATAGGACCATAGATTTAGAGCCTTAGACCTTAAAAGCTATCAACCACCTCCTATTTTACAGATGAGAAAAATGAAGCACAGAGAGAAACCAATTTTTATGTCTATGCTTTAACTTTAGAGAGGCTTTGAGTGCAGTGGGGACTAGAACAGCATGGATAATACAGATGGTTTTCTTTGGAAGTGTGCATATCCCCAAATACAACAGAATTACCACGTGGAGCACTTTTTGAATGGCAAACTTTTCCAAAATTGTCAAGGTTAAGAGCAGCACACTACCATAAATTATCGGTTTTCTTGTTTTCCTATATGGAAAAATGGCCTAATACAACTTGGAATGCAAACTTCTCTCTGTGTCCTGACTCCCATGTAAAAGAGATCATGAATGCATTAGAAAATCTCAAAAAGCTATGAGGGGCAGCTAGGTGGCAGTGAATGTCACACCCCACCCAAGAGTCAGGAGGACCTGGAATCAAAAACAGCCTCAAGCACTTGAAACACTAGCTGTGTGACCTTGTGCGACCTTGTGCAAGTCACAACCCCAATTGCCTTGCCTTCCCCCCTCAAAAAAAATAAAATAAAATGCTATGTTAAACTGTTTCATGTTACACCTATTACTTAGTGGGCTCTCAATAAATATTTTGTCCCATAAATACCACAGAAGAGTACATTTTTATTTATGATTTATTTATGTTATCAAAAAATACAAATATGGAGTGGTAGCATTAAGCTTGGTGTGGAGAAGACTTCAGTTTAAATCCTGACTATGGTACTTGCTACCTTTCTGACTTAACCTTGGCATTAAAGCAACTTCCTAGTACTTTTCTTTTAAGAATGTCATAGATTTGCTGGCCCAGCTTATTCACAGGTCCTTTCCTATCATCATCATCATCATCATCATCATCATCATCATCATCATCATCATCATCACCATTTATATAATGCCTAGTATATGTCAAGCACTGTGCTAAGTGCTTTACAAATATTATCTCATTTGATTCTCACAACAAACCTGGGAAGTATGAGCTATTATTATATGTGTATATTGTGAGTGCATATAGAATTTGCCTTCAATCATACATTCTTATTGATTGGACAAGTTCATGATTTGTAGCATACCATAAAGATTTTATTTGCCTTATGATGTCAGTTCTAAGAACAATTGTGTTTTTTATGCATCTAGTTTTTTCCACACATAAACAAAGTGGTTTGTAAATCTTAAAGCTCTGAAGAATGTCAGTGTAGATGAAAAGTTTGGTTTTCAAATTCCACTAGAAATATTAGTTTCTATTCTACAAACAAATATTTAAGTTCTAAAATCCACCAATGTCTAGGCATGAGGGAAGAGAATCTTGGCAGCCAGGGTCAGAGGAAAGTGGCTCAAACTCGTGGAAGTGTTTGCTGGGATCTGGGTGGGAGTAGGGGGTGGCTGCAAGAGTAGAGACCCTTCTGTATGGTTTAGTTTCTCAAGGCTTTTCCTGTGGGTATCCCTCTTCAAAGCAGGGCAATGAAACAACAGGGTTTCTATCTACTTCCACACCTATTCTTTGCATATCTTCTCAGAAGTGGCCTGGGCCTTGGCTGCTTGTCCACTCACCAACCTGATCTGTTGTAATGGAAAGAGTAATGGATTTGGAGTCAAAGGTATTGGGACCCAATACTAATTTCACTTATATTACCTATATTAACTACTCTGGCCCTCAGTTTCACCCTAAACTTTCACCCTAAAAAGAGGGTTTCCCTTTTAAGCTAAATCTTTGCTACCATTTTTTAGCATAGAAAATCCCGGTTTCACGGAAGGTGTCACTTGCTGGGCTCTCCAGAATTTTCTCTCCATTAACACTACCCATGCTGATGCTTCCCTTACTCTTCATCCCTTAGGCTTCTCCCCTGGGCCCCAGGACTTAGTTCTTTCATCCTCAAGCGCCCCAGGGTCTAACTCTTTACAGAAATTCTAAGAAGATGCTGATCAGACATGAACGAGTGATTTTGGAATCCTATCAGACCAGAGCTGTCCTTTCTGCGTTCACAGCTAGCTGCTTGTCTCCTCTACTTCCCTTGTGTGTTTCTGGGAAAGCTAAGGTGGTGGGGAGTGGGGGTTAAAGGAGCGTTTGCAGATGTCCCTAACCCCGCCCCCACCCCAACCCCTTTCTAGTGTTCTAGCAAACAAGCTACAAAAGGCAGATACTTGTTTTCAAAGATTGTTCCAGTCTCAGGGAGACCTTAGAATAAACAAAAACCCGGACATAAAGCCCCAGGGAGCCATTTTTAAACAGTGGGGCTGTTTTGAGTGGGAAGGGGCGTTTTGGTTTTGTTTTTATGTGTGGTGAGGGGAGTGACTAGGAAGGTCCCCAGCGCCTAGCCTAGGAGTAAGAGATTTGACAGTCCCTCCCCTCATTGGCGGTGAGCCGCCAATATTTTCTAGTAACTGCCTGTTTGTCTAGCTCGTGTTTGGGGCTTTTCCTCTTGGCTTTGGTCTTTCCTCTCTGGACCCTCAAACCACCTTCTCCAGGAGCCAGAAGCCTTCTCCTTCCCGGTCTCTTTAAATGCTGTCTTTCCTCAAATGAATGTAAACTTCTTGAGGAATGGGACTACCTCTCGCCTGTATTAGTATCCCTAACAAGCGTTTATAAACTCTGTATGTGTCAACAGTCCCTTCACAGCCTATTCACGTCGCTGGCCTCGGAGTTTCCTACAGTGAAAACTCTTCTCTTCGAGAAACAAGACAGGAGGGCCTAAAGGGTTCTCTCCACAAATGATTCATTTCGTTCCCATCCCCCTCCCTCCCCCATTCCCCCCAGCCACAGCGGACGCAAATCCCCAAGAAATCTTACGCAGACACACCTCAGGCGCGGACTACCGGTTCACCAGGGATTCAACATTTATTGGGTTGGGGGACTATTTGTTTTCCTAGTGACTCTTAATTGTCCACAGGGTTAAATAAATAAACATGGTGATAAGATCATTTTACATCAGTCTGCCAGTGCAAGTGAACACGTGCAGGATGGCAAGGGGTTGTTCGGTCCTGCTTCAGTCACTCACAAGGCAGCAGGAACCAAATCACCGAGAGCCCCTAAGTCGGAGTCTCCTACCACCCTTAAGCCAATACTGCTCTTTTCTGAGGTATAAAAATAAAGCAATACAGTCATACTGTTGATGCATTTCGTCTAGCACTCTCTACAGCTCGCTTTGCTGGAGGAGGGGGAAGAGCCGGGCACTGCAGGTGGGCTCTCTAACTTTAACTCTGTCCCGGAAGATCTGCATTTATCCGAGAGGGGCGGGGGCAAGATGTGGGGTAAAGCGTCTCTATTGAGAGATACCAGTAGCTGCAGCTTCCCTAGGCAGTCCTGCAGCTCCGATTCCGGGTAATTGCTTGATTCCGGGTAATTCCTTATGTGCAGGTCCAGAAGTTTTCGATGTTTGAGCATGCGGTCTGCCAGGCCCAGACAGCAGATGGCCAGGAGGGAGGGAGTGTACCTGGTGAAAGTGTAATCGGCCAGACTCAGCTGCGCTACCCCCTTGGCCAAGGCATGGGCATCGGCAGCATCACTGAGGTCTGCCTCCTGCGAAGCCACCCGAAAGTGGGTGAAGTGGTCCAGAAAGAAGGCGATGGTGGGTGCCTCGAGGCTGAAGTGTAGCTTGTACAGAACGATGCACTCCAGGTTGCAGAGCTGCTGGCGTGTGAAGGAGCCACCGCACAGAGACAGGAGCTGCTTCACCCGAGGCGGGTGCACCTCTACCTGCATAAAACAGGAACAACGCACTGAATGAGGAAGGGGCAGGGGTGGAAAGAGGGCATTCCGGCATCACAGATCTGTAGTTCTGCAGGGGAGAGGGGTGTATTGAAGCCCTTCTGATGCAAGCCCTCCTACTTCTAGAGCAGTGAGAGAAAAACGTATCCCACACCCCCTCTCTCCCTCTGACCAATCAAGTAATGAACCTCTCACACTTGGTTAAGTTTGTCTTGGGGTGACAATCATACCAAAGCCTTTCTAGCTTGGTGCTGTTGTTCAGTCATTGCAGACCCTTCATTTGGGGTTTTCTTGGCATAGATACTGGAGTAGTTTGTCTTCTCCCGCTCTTTTTACAGAGGAAGAAACTGAGGCAAACAGGGTTAAATGACTTGCCCAGGGTCAGAGAGCTAGGAAGTGTCTGAGGTCGAATGTGAACTCAGGTCTGTCCTGACTCTAGGCCCCGGGCACTCTATCCACTGCACCACCTAGCTTAATGGGGCCTTAGGTGAGGAACTGAGAGGGATCTAACAAAATCACCTAATCAATCAATCCACTAGCACTCCCTAAATTCCAGCTAAGGGCCAGCATTGCGAAAGGGGAAACGAATCAGAAAAGTGAGAAAGTCCCTGCCCAGGAGTTTACAGATCTATTAAAGTTTAACTAGATTCTAATTAGTCTAAACTATTGGCCTAATCTGATCTTTTACAGAGGAGGAAGCTAAGAATTGAGAGGTAAAGCCACAAGCTGGAGGTACCCCAGCATGGATATGGACCTGTCAGAGTTCAGCACCAGTTCCAGCATTTAGTGCAGTACAAGTCCCAAAGCAGGACTTGGGAGGAAAATATGGGAGGAGAGGAGAAACTGTCATACCTTCACATTTTGCCCTCTTTCCCATCTACTCTTTGCCCCTTCCAAACTTAAGGTTCAAAGTGGCAGAAACTGCATTTGGATCGAAGTCAGAAGAGCACACAGTTTGAGTATTGCCTCCTCACCCCTCACTAGCTGTGTATATATGACTCTGAACAAGTCTCTTGGCTTTTTATTTGCCTCAGTTTCCTCATCTCTAAAATGATCTCACAAGAATGTTGTGAGGAATGTACCGGAAACCTTGAAGTACTATATAAACTCGAGTTATTACTACGGAAGTTTAGGTCTTTCCTCACTTAAAATACTGTTTCTCCAAATGGACAGGCTTGCCCCTAAAACTAGGTTGGACGATGCTCTCATGGTAGTTGAAGGAGCCTGAAGAGAGACAAAAGGTTGGGTGATGGTAGTGGTGTGGACCTAACTCTTTCCTTTTATTGGGAAGAGAGGGCAGGAAAGTTGCATAACTGGGGAATAAGAGGCTGCAAGATATGGGGTAAAAACAACAACAACAACTCCCTATCGTTTTAAAGCAGCTGCTTCATCTTGAAAGGAGCCAGTTTTCAGAAAAGTGATTCCCAATCTTACGTGCATTGGGGTATCAGAAATTCTGGCTTAGACAGAGGTGGGTCAGCAGAGATCTGGAGCCTTCTCCAAGAGCTCACCAGAGTATGTAAGGTTACCTGCTTGCAAGCGATGAGCAGTGAGGTGACCCCCAGTAGCTGGAAGCAGTCAGCAGCCACAGGAGTGGTGGTGAGGAAGCGGTCCAGGATGTTCACCGCCAGGCAGAGCGATTCGAAAGTGAATCCGAATTGCCCGTGCACGGGGATCAACCAGCTGAGCAGTTTACAACGGGATTCTGCTGTCACCTGTTAGGAAGCAGACCGAGGAAATGGATCAAAGAGCCGAGGGAGCAGTCTGTGGGAGAGGGCCGAAGCTGCCTTCTTCTGCAGAAAGGGACTAGAAAAAACCCAGTGAGTTTCCAAGGTCGAGTAAATCTCAATTCTAAATGCGCGTCCCAGAGACAGAACTATGGGGAAGAGACGGGATGGAGGACAGAGATGCAGAATCTCCTCACTCCACGTGTGCCTCCTCTCCCTGGACAACACCTTCACAGTCAGGAGCGCGGAAGAGAGGGGGACGGGCTAACGGGGGACGGCGAGGAACGCAGCTATGGGATCGATGTGAAGAGGAGAGCCTAAATAAGGAGTGGAGGCTGCCCGGGAGAAGAGGGGAGGAGAGGAGAAAGGAGCCCGCGGGACCAGAGTGGGGAGAGGAAAGCACACCGTCTGGGAGAGGGAGGAGAGAGAGGAAGAGCATGGAGGCGGCGCTGGGAACCAGGGGAGGCCGCCTCACGTGGGGCTGCTGCGCCAGGGCCTCGCGCGGGTGGAACTGGCTCTCCAGCCCCTTGCGGAAGGCGTAGCAGCTCTGCCCGTAGTCTCGGAAGATCTGCAGTTCCAGGGGGCTGCTCAGAAGCCCCGGGTAGGCAGGCTGTCTGTAGCGCGGGGCCCGGCGGGCGGGGCTGTGGCTGTCCTTCCTGCCGGAGTCCGAGCCGGAGCCGGAGCTAGAGGAGGGAGATTCGAACAGATCGCACACCCCCGAGTCGCCCGAAAACGGCCGCGGGAGCCGGCGCGGGAGCCCGCGGAGGTGCAGGGGCTGCTGCCTCTGGTATCGTGGGCTCTTGCGCTTCTTCACCGGGGCGCGAGGGTTCTCGCTGCTGATTGGAGGCTCACACCGATCAACCGGGCTGTCGGGACTCGAGGGGGTCGGGAAGTCGAGCAAGAGTGGGTCCATGGTTCCACCTACAGCGGATCTGCTATCGCTCGGGGACAGTCCAGGAGCAAGAAGTGCGCGCGTGCGCGTGCCGAAGGCTAAGTACCTTCCCTGCCCCATCCTGCTGCCCGCCCTCACTTCCCTGCCCCTCCCCCGCCTCCCCGCCCCTCCCCTCTCCGGGGCTGCGCTGGGGGCGCGGCGCGAGGGCCGCCTTTTCCCGGTTAAAGAACCGCTCCCGGGACTGAACAGTTGGCAGCAGCGCAAACACCGCCACTGAGCCCCGGGAAGGGAAAGCTGCTGAGGGATGGGGGGAGGGGAGCGCTTCACTTCAGTACCGGAAAGCGCTGGGGTGCGGGTACCTAACATTGGAAGTTCTGGGCCAGAAACTGGCCCGCAAGGACAGGGCCAAAATCCGGATACTCCTCAGTTTTGGGTGTGGAGAGTAAGGCCAGGTTGACTCCGGTTGTGCGCACCCAGAGGAAAAATACCTTTCCCTCTCTTCCTCCTCCTTGACCAAACAGTGTTTACACAGGCGAGCATCTTTTTTCTTTTTTGGAAGGCAATTGGGGTCAAGTGACTTGCCCAAGGTCACGAGGCTAGTTTTTGTGTTAAGTGTCCGAGGCCGGATTTGAACTCAGGGAGTCCTGGCTCCAGAGCTGGTGATCTATTCACTGCGCGCCACCTAGCCTTCCCTCAGGGGGAGCATCTTCTGATTTAGCATCTTTTACATTAGGATTATCATTGAATGTTGTAATAAGCCACTTGTTTGAATTTTCCATCCTATTGACCTTTCTAGATATGATTTAATAAAGTTTTTTGCAGCCTGGCCTCTTTTTCTCCCGTATTCTTATACATTATTCCCCTCCACGAACTCCACGATCCAACCACACTGGCCTAATTGCTGTTCCTCAGCCAAGATGCTCCATCTCCTGTCTCTATACTTTTGTAGTGATCATTTCCTCCCTCTGACGCCCACCCTCACCCGGTGCTTTCCCTCCTCATTTTGTCTTAGATTTCTCGCTTCCTTCAAGACTCTGCTCCATATTAATGACAATTGCCCTCCTTTACTAGTTTGGTAATCTGGTCAGAAAATGAAATGAGGCTAATCTGGCATGATCCGTTCTTGATTAAATCACACTGGCTCTTTGTAACCACTGGTTCTCTTTCTAGATATTCAACTATTTTTTTAAAGTATCCTTCCCAGGAATGAAAATCAAGCTCATTTGCCATATTTTTTAGACTCTGCTTTCTTCCCTTAAAAAATTTTTCAGGACAACTGACCTTCTCAGATCTCATAGTACCTCTTTCATCTTTCAGTAATCTTTTAAATATTCCAACAATGGCTCTGCAAACATGTCTGCAGGTCCTTTCACTATCTCAAAGTGTAGTTTATCTAGGTCAACTGACTTGAATTCATCAAGGGCAGCAAGGAGCTCTTTTACTATCTCCTTGAATTGAGTGTCAATTCCCTATTAGTCATTTTTGTTCATTAAATCCAAGCTCCTTGAGGGCAGGAACTGTCTTTTGCTTCTTTTTGTATCCCCAGTGTTTAGCAGAGTATTTGTCACAAAGCAGGCACTTAATACATGTAGATTGATTGAGTGATTCTGTCATTTTCCAGCAAAGCTCATTCCTGAACAGAGAAAACAGAAACAAAAACTGAGCAGCTTTGTCTTCTCTCTGCTTCTCGTTATCAAAGTCCAATCCATACCAGGCTAAGATTGTATCCTTCTTTGATCCTTCTTTCTCTCAGTGTAGTTTATAAAAATCCCAAATGTTCCTTTTAGTTGTCCTTTGCTTGACAGCCTCAGCTCATTCAGTTTTAATAGTAATAGTTAATCTTTGCGCATCACTTATTATGTACTGTGTGCTTTATAATTATTTCATTTGAACCTTGGAGGTAGGGGCTATTACTATTCCCATTTTACAGATAAAGAAGCTGAAGTTAAATGATTTGCCCAGGGTCACCTAGCCAGTAAAAGTCTTTAAGTTGGATTTGTACTAGGATCTTCCTGACCCCAGGTCCAGCACTTCATTCACTGTACCACCTAAATTCAACTCTCCAGATGTTTTTTTTTTTTTTTTTTTGCTTTCTTTGATGGGCAGTTGGGGTTAAGTGACTGGCCCAAGGTCACAGGCTAGTAAGTGTTAAGTGTCTGAGGTCAGATTTGAACTCAGGTTCTCCTGACTCCAGGGCGGGTGCTCTATTCACTGCACCACCTAGCCACCCCTCTCCTGACTGTATTTGTGCAGGACAATGCCACACTCATATTCATTCTTTGCTACTGAGTCTTTTTTCCACTTTTTATACATATCTTTTAAAAATCTAATATAGTTTCTCCACTTGATAAATGGTCAAAGGATATGAACAGTTTTCAAAGGAAGAAACTCAAACTATCCATATTTTAAAAGCCCCAAACTTATAAAAATTAGAGAAATGCAAATTGAAGCAACTCTAAGGTTTCTAAGTCATATTTGGTAAAGTTGCCACCCCTCCCCATGACAAATATTGGCAGGGCATCTGGAAAAGATATGCTAGGGCATTGTTGGTGGAGGTGTGAATTTGTGCAGTCATTCTAGAAAACATTTTGCAAATGTGCCCCCCAAAAGTTATTACACTGTACATACATTTTGATATAGTAGTACCAGTTTTATGCCCTAAAGAAATTAAAGGGGGGGCAGCTAGGTAGCGCAGCAAATAGAGCACTGGCCCTGGAGTCAAGAGGACCTGAGTTCAAATCCAGCCTTGGACACTTAACACTTACTAGCCTAGTGTGACCCTGGGTAAATCACTTAATCCCAATCACCCTGCCCTCCCCCCTCCAAAAAAAAAAAAAAAAAGAAGAAATTAAAGAGGGGAAAGGTCCATGTGTACAAAAAAATTAATAGGGGCTCTCTTTGTAGTAGCAAAAGACTGGAAACTAAGAGTGTATCCATCAATTTGGAAATAGCTGAACAAATTATGATACATGGATATAATCAAATACTATGGTACCATAACAAGAAAAACACGGGAAGACATATATGAACTGATGCAGAGTAAAGTGAGCAGAACCAAGAGGACAATTTGTACAATAACAACATTGAAAAGAAAAATAACTTTAAAAGACTGAAGAACTTTGACAAAGAGGTGATAAACTCAATATTCAGAGACATTTTTTTTGTATATGGCAAATGTGTCATTTTATTTTTCTTAACTATGCATATTTGTTAGAAAAGTTTTTCTTTTTCATGTTGGGGTGATGAGAAAAGGGAAAATATGCATTGAAGTTGAAAAGTAAAATTAAAATTTATCAAACTATGTGTATATATATGTATATGTACATATATATGTAGTCTTCCTATCCTACCCTTTTTAGTTTAAATCCCTTTTAATTAGATATGCAAAACAACCAGCAGATACATTTTTACCAGCCTTTGTTTGAGTCCTCCATTTCTAACCAGGAATCTGTCAACCTTATACTATAAGCCATGATCCAGAAATCCAAATTCTTTGTTTAGATATCTCCTTCTTAGCCAGAAGTTCATTTATCAAATTAATCCCCCCCCCCAATTAAGTTGTATGTGTGGTGGTATTTTAAAAATCCATTTATACTTAAACTCATGGGATCACAGGTTTAGAGGATAGCTGGAAAGATCTAAGACATTTTGTCTACCTTACCCCTCCTCTATTTTACAGATGAAGAAATGAGGCACAAAGGGGTTAAGGGATATACCCATAGTCATACAAATTAAGTGTCAGAACCAGGACTAGAACTTGAGTCATCTGACCCCAACTCCAACATGCTTTCTACTTCTACCTATTTTCTTCTATCCTGAAGGATATAAAAACTCCAGGTTTAGCTTCTCTATATAGTGTGTATGTTGTACAAAAGTGCTTAACAAATGACATGTTCAGCACTGTCAGGAACCTACTCACAATACCTGTAGTGTTTTCACCAGTCTTTCTAATATTGAATGAATGAATATCCAGGGCCACAACAAGACTATAACTGATAACTATGAATATTAGCACAGTTTAGCTATATAGGCTAGAAAAATTATGTAAAAGGGGGACTATGAACAACCTCTGGAGCTCCAGAACCCACAAAATGACACAGAGAAGCTAACCTCCAGCTGAGGACAGTCCTGCAGCCTGGCAAGGAACGGCCAGCACAGAGCTCTGGGAGCCAAACCCAGGCCCTCATGAGTTGGGGTTTTAGCCTGAGGGAGACCAGACCAGCAGCTGGCTGGAGGGGCCCCAGAACACCAGCAGCTGTGGAATATGCAGAATTATCAACACATAAATGCCTAGGACAAAGTGAGAGGTCAGTGCCTTATGGACTTTGGGACTGGTTAGGAGAATGCCTCAGCTTCTTCCCCTTGGGGCAAGAAGCTGCTGAGGAGCAGGCCACATTGCAGCTTCAGCTCTTGGCCTTCAAACTGTAGGGGGATCCAGTGATCTGTCTGGGGGGTAAACACTCTTGCTTTGCCCTTCTTGGATCTGGATTGCAGTCTGGGATGGAGGCCTTGGGGTGTGTGACCAGCTTGCCAGAGTGTATGGAGGCTTCACAGAGGCCACCCAACTAATACCTCTGGAAGTTGAGAAAACCCCAATGTTTGGGGCGGAAGTTCCCCTGGCTGGTGGCAAAGTCCTACTGTGGCAACAAGCCCAAAAGTCAGGTAATTGAGTGGCAACATGTCTAGGCAAAGGAAACAAAATAAACAGAAAAATGAAACATTAGACTCCTATTTGGGGGGCAAAGAGGATCAAAGCATGGAAGAGGAGGAGGACTGGGAGGTCAGAAATCTTGCACCAAAAGCCTCAAATGAAAATACAAGCTGGCTACAGGCCATAGAGGATCTTAAGAAGCAGATAAGAGAAGTGGGAGAAAAATTGGGAAAAGAAATGAGAAAGATGCAAGAAAAGTATGAAATGAGAGTCAACAGCCTGACTGAGGAAAACAACACCTTAAAAAACAGACCAACTCAAATGGCAAAAGAGGCTCAAAAAGGCAATGAGGAGAAGAATGCCTTAAAAAGCCAAATTTGCCAGATGGAAAAAGAATCTCAAAAGCTCACTGGGGAGAATCATTCCTTCAGAATTAGACTGGAGCAAATGGAAGCTAGTGACTTTATGAGAAATCAAGATGCTATTAAGCAGATCCAAACAAATGAAAAAATAGAAGGCAATGTGAAATATCTCATGGGAAAAACCACTGACCTAGAAAATAGATCCAGGAGAGACAATCTAAAAATTATTGGACTACCTGAAAACCATGATCAAAGAAAGAATCTAGAAACTATCCTTCAAGAAATTCTCAAGGAAAATTGCCCTGATGTTTTAGAACCAGAGGGCAAAATAGAGGTTGAATCGATAGATCACCTCCTGAAAAAGATCCCAAAAAGAAAACTCCTAGGAATATTGTAGCCAGGTTCCAGAATTCCCAGATAAAGGAGAGAATATTACAAGCAGCCAGGAAGAAACAATTTGAATATTGTGGAAACATAATCAGGATAACACAGGATCTGGCAGCTTCTACACTGAGGGATTGAAGGGCATGGAATATGATATTCCACAGGTCAAAGGAGCTGTGATTAAAACCAAGAATCACCTACCCAGCAAAACTGAGTATCATGTTTCAGGGGAAAATTTGGTCATTAAGTGGAATAGAGAACTTTCAAGCATTTTTGAGGAAAAAACCAGAGTTGAATAGAAAATTTGACATTCAGATACAAGAAGCAAGAGATGCTTGAGAAGGTAAACAGGGAAAAGAAATCACTATGAACTTATCAAAGTTGAACTATTTACATTCCTACAGGGAAAAACAATAACTGTAACTATGTAACTTTTCTCAGTATGAAAATAGTTGAAGAAGGGTATATGAGCATATGAATACATATGTGAATGTGTGTATATATATTTTCAGGTATACATAGATAGAGGGTGGTTAAGAGGTGAGAGAGTAATGTGGTGAGGGGGAATGGGGAGAGACAATGGGGTGAACTGTCTCATGTAGAGAAAGCAAAGGAAGGTGGTTGCAGGGGAGGGGAGGAACAGGAAGGCAAAAAGGCAAAACCTTATTCTCATTGAATTTGGACCTGGGAGAGAATGACATGCATACTAAATAGGGTGTCCCACCCTACAGGAGTGTGGGGGTGGAGGGGAATGAGGGAAGGTAGTGGAGGGGAGGGCGGGCTGGTGGGGAGGGAAGTTGGAAGCACCCACTTTTGAAAAGGGACAGGATCAAGGTGGGGAGTCAACCAGGTGGAAGGTGGGATGGGAGGGAAGGAAATATAATCAGTCTTTTACAATATATCTACTATGGTAATGTTTGCATAGCTACACATGTACAACATAGACTGAGTTGCTTAACTTCTTTTTAAATCAAATTTTAAAAAATCTATAAATACTATGATTAATACTATTTTGCATATAATTGGGAGATAAGATGTGCAGGCAGTGGGGCGAAGGGATTTACCTTGCCCTACTGGAAAAGTCGAAGGGGGTGTGGGAGAAGAAATGGGAGAGAGTAGATTGGTTGAGGGGATATCCTGTATGACTGTTATTCTGGGGTGGTGGGTAGGGGAAAAATGGAGAAAAAAATTGTAACTCAGAATCTGATGGAAATGAATGATGGAAATCAGAAGTTAATAAAGCATTTGGGGAGGGGGGGAAGATATATAGGTTAAATGTCATGGCTTCCAATTTTTTTTCCAAGTTAAATGAATTACAATGAGAAATAGATAGTAAAACTATAATAATGGGAAACCTCAATATATCTCTATTAGCTCTAGAGAAATCTAACCAAAAAATAAATAAGAGAGAAGTTAATAAATAAATAAATAAATTTTAGAAAAATTTTATATTATAGACCTCTGGAAATTTTTGAATGAAAATAGAAATTATTATACTTATCGCTTAGCTATGAATGGCACCTTTTCAAGTATTGATCATGTCTTAGGACATAAAAAACTCATGAATGCAAAAAAGCAAAATTATTACAAACATTCTTTACTAACAACAATGCAATAGAATTATATTAGATAAAAGATAAAATGAGATAGTATTTATTTTTTTTTTTAGGACAATTGGGATTAAGTAACTTGCCCAAGGTCACACGGCTAGGTTTTTGTTTGTGTGTGCATTAAGTGTCTGAGGTTGGATCCGAACTCAGGTCCTTCTGACTCCAGGGCCAACTCTCTACTCACTGCGCCACCTAGCCGCCCCAAAGACTCAAGTTTTTTGGGGTTTTTTTGTTTTTGTTTTTCTTTTTGGAGGGCAATTGGGGCTAAGTAACTTGCCCAAGGTCACATGGCTAGGTTTTTGTTTGTGTGTTGTGTTAAGTGTCTGAGGCCGGAACGGAACTCAGGTCCTTCTGACTCCAGGGCCAGCGCTCTACTCACTGCGCCACCTAGCTGCCCGATAGTATTTATTTTTAAAGAAAAATTTGCAAGCACTATGTAAATGCAAGAATAAAGAACCATCGAAAAAGCTTTAAAAATCAACTAAACACTAAAGGGCATATAAATTCACTAAAGATATTGATAACAACCAGACTAAATTCCAAAATTTTGGGGATGCAGCCAAAGCAATACTTAGCATGAAATTTATATCTCTAAACACGATTATTAACAAAAAGAAAAAGAACAGATGGATGATTAGGAATGCAACTAAAAATAGCAGAAAATCAACAACTTAAAAAACTTCAATTAAACAACAAAATAAAAACCTTGAAAATTAAAAAAGAATGACAAAATTGGAAAACACAAAAAGAATTAATAAATAAGACCAGGAATTATTTTTTTAAAAAACAATAAAATAAATAAACAATGAATTAATTTGATTGAAAAGAAGCAAAAGGAAAATCAGTTTACCAATATCAAAATGAAAAATGAAAACTCACAATAAATAATGAATAAAGGTATTATCAGAAAGTATTTTGCCTTACATGTCAATAAACCAACAACTTAAATACATAAATATTTACAAAAACCATAAAATATCCAAATTAGCAGAACAAGAAATGGAGAATTTAAACAATCTAATTTTAGAGAAAGAAATTGAACCTGCCATAAAAGAACTTCCAAAGAAAAACCTACAGGACCAAATGGATTCACAAGTGAATTGTATAAAATACTCAAAGAAAAATCAATTATATGATGACATAAACTGTTTGTAAAAATAGCAGGGAGGAAGAGATGGCAGAAGGGGAAGAAATTTAACAAATTCTTCCTGTGATGCAGATATGGTCTTGATACATAAACTAGTGAGAGTCAAAACAGAAAAAGAAAACAGAAAAATTTCCTAAGAAACATTGGGACAAATTTGAAAAATCAAATATTAGGAAAAAATTTTTAGAATATTATAAAGATTAAATGCTACGACTAGGTTGTATTTATTAAAAAAGAATGTAAAGTTGACTTAATATTAGTAAAACCACAAGCTTAATAAGCCATATTGTTAAAAAAAAATTAAGCAAAAAACATAGGATTATGTCAATAGATGCAGAAAAACCTTTTGACAAAACAACACTCATTTTTATTTTATTTTATTTTTGCTTTTTGGAGGGCAATTGGGGTTAAGTGACTTGCCAAAGGTCACACAGCTAATTTTTGTGTTAAGGCCGGATTTGAACTCAGGTCCTCCTGACTCCAGGGCAGGTACTCTATTCACTGTGCCACCTAGCCACCCCACTCATTTCTATTTTTAAAAAATCAAACAATCTAGAAAACATAGGAATAAATAGACCTCTCCCCAACCTGAAAAAATACCATATATATAAAACCAAGAATTACAATGTGTTATAGAAATAAATTAAAATCCTTTTCAATCAGTTCAGGGCTAAAACTAGTATGTCCATTATCATCACTTTATTTGACTAGAAATTCTGGCTATTGCAATAAAACAAGAAAAATTGAGGAAATAAGCATAGGTAAAGAAGATTTTTTTAATTATCATTTTTTGTAAATTATATGATGGTGTGCTTGAACCCAGAAGAGTCAAATAAAAATTAATTAAAATAATAACATCAGCAAACTTACAGGATACAAAATAATTCCTCACAAATCACCAGAATTTCTATATAGTACCAATAAAACCAAAAAGGAGGAAACAGAAAGAAAAACTAATGTACAAAAACTTGAAGTCTGCCTACCAATATACCCTCAAAAACTATACAACTATAAATCACTACAATAAGACAGATCTAAATCATTGGAAAAATATTGATTGCTCATGATTAAAATGAGCCAATATGAAAAAATGAAAATACTAAATTAATTTACTTATTCAATGCTGTTCCAATCAAACAATCAAAATATTACTTTATACAGCTAGAAAAAATAATGGTGAAATTCATATGAAGGCAAAAAAGATCAAGAATCCTGAGAGAGGGGCGGCTAGGTGGCGCAGTGAATAGAGCGCCGGCCCTGGAGTCAGAAGGACCTGAGTTAGGAGCTGGCCTCAGACACTTAATCCACACAAACAAAAACCTAGCGGTGTAACCTTGGGCAAGTTACTTAACCCCAATTGCTTTAAAAAAAAAAAAGAATCCTGAGAGAAATAACAAAAAGAAATGGCAACAAAGGAGGTCTAGCAATGTTTGATCTTAAACTATACTACAAAACAGTAATTAATAAAATAATTAGCTACTAGTTAAAAGTAGAGCTCCATTAGTGAAACATATTTAATATATAATATACAAAAAACAAGTATATCTTGTGCCTTAGTATTTTAAAAACACAAAGACATAAAGATTCACACTCCTGGGGAAACTGGACAGCAGTATGGAAAAATTATATTTAGAACAACATCTCACACCTTATACCAAGATAAGCTCCAAATGGGAATATGACCTAGACATAGAAAGTCATAGCATAAACAAATTAGAGAAATGGTGGGGGAGAGAGGGGAATTACCTATCAGATCTATGAGCAGAAAAATAGTTCATGACCAAATGAGATAGAATCACAGGAGATAAAATGTCTGGTTTTGATTACATAAAATTTACAAGTTGGGTTTTTTTTTCTCAAATAAGTCTAATGAAGCTAATATTAAAAGGAAACAATTAATTGAGAAAAAATCTTTTGCAAAGTGACAAAGGTGTCCAAGAAATGAATATGATAAACATTTAATTGGTTGTGAGAAAATAGGAACATGGATGTAGTGTTATTAAAACTGTGAATGGGTACAAATATTCTAAAGCAATTTGGAATTGTGCACAAAGTTACTGAAGAGTATGCATGCTTTGACCCAGCTATACAACTGCTAGGCTTATTATCAAAAGAAATCAAAGAAAAAGGGAAGGTCTTTTATACACAAATATGTTTGTAGCAGCTCTTTTTGTGGTGCCAAAACACTAGAAACTAAAGGGGAGGACTATCAATTGAGGATTGACTGAGTAAATTGTGGGATGTTAATGTGATAGCTGTATGAATGAAGAAATAAGTGATTTCAAATAGACATGGAAAGACTTATATGAGGTGATGCAGAATAAAGGGAGCAAAACCAAAAGAACAATTTATGCTAAAACATCAATATTATGAAAAGGAACAATTATGAAGGTTTCTTTTTATAAACTAATGGAGAATTAAGTGGGCAGGATACAGAATAATTCAGAAGCAGGAGAACTCTTTATTGAATAACAAGAAGACTTTAAATAACAAGAATATCTTTGAAAGTTGCAAGAACCATGATCAATACAATAACCATCCATGATTCCAGAGGAATGATGATGAAACTCCTGACAACTGACAGACTTAGGGTTCAAAATGTAACACACATGCACACACACACAGACCTATGCACACCCACATGTAAGGGTGTGTGTGTGTGTGTGTGTGTGTGTGCTTTCATATGTATCCAATGAAGGAATCTGTCTGGTTTGACTATCCACATTTGCTTAAAAAAATGATTTTTTTCTTTTCTCTTTTATTCAGTAGGCTGGGGAATGGGAAGGAGAGAAGAGAGATTTCTGTTAATGAAAAAAATGTTTTAATCTAGAGAGATTTGTGGTGCCATCGGCATCTGTGAATAACTTTAAGGATCTAATTGCATAGCATAGTGAACTCTCTACTTATTCAGCAATAAACTAAAGCATAACTTTCAAGAAACTAAAACACAACATTCACAACAAAAGGGGTGGCTAGGTGGCACAGTGAATAGAGCACCAGCCCTGGAGTCAGGAGGACCTGAGTTCAAATGTGACCTCAGACACTTAACACAAATACTAGCCATGTGACCTTGGGCAAGTCACTTAGCCCTAATTGCCCTCCAAAAAGGAAAAAAAAACCACATTCACAACAACATAACAACTTATTACTAAGGTGGCCACATAGTCTTAAACAAAACATATGATTCAGGAAGTCATAATCTCCTGAATCAATACAGGGTATCCAAGTAAAGTCCTCTTTCATCTTGACTTGAGGCTGGCTTCCAATCATTTTGACAGAACTGTAGACAGAGTGTTACATTACAGAGTGCCCACATCACAATAATTCTCTCTATCTGTTCCTGCTTTTCTCTGCTCTGATGCTTCCTGTTCCACTCTTCCTGTTTTGCTCTTTTGGCAAACTCCTCCCATCATGGGCTCCCTTTGATTATGGAATATGCTCTATTAAGGGCAGAGAAGGTCTTCAAACTCCCTTAGGCCTGTTAAGGGCAACACAATGTATTCCGTTTCCAACAAAGACTCTTGATACAATCAAAGGCTAGGCTCAAAGGCACTTAAATAGCTGAAACAAGCAGCAAAGTACTACTTTGCTTGCCATTACAGTACTTTCAGATGAGACATTGCTAGTTTTGCTTAATTATTTTACTTTGTTACAAGAGAAAAATCATAGAATGGGGTTATTCTAAAAATGTTTGTAATGTAAAAACAAAGCATGTCAGTAAAACTTGTCAAATATGTCAATAAAAAGGTCAATACTTTATGGTAAAAAAATACTTTTTGGTCAATACTTTTTTGGTCAATACTTTATGGTAAAAAAAATCTTACAAAGTATAGGCCTTTTGTATGTCATAAAATATATCTGTATAAAATCTAAGCATCATATGAAGTGAGGGGAAGCTTTTTCCAATAAATACAGAAATAATGTATTGATGCCCAGTCTCCCCACCATTATTTAACATAGTTCTGGAAATGCTATTAATAGCCATAAGACCAAAAAAAAAGGAAATTAAACACATAAATATAGGCAAAGAAGAGAAAAAAGTATCCTCTTTTGCTAATGACATGATGATTTACTTTAGAAAACACTAGGGAATCTGCAAAGATATTAATAGATACAATAGCCTCAGCAAAGTTTGTAAGCTACAAAATAACTCCTCAAAAATCAACAGAATTTCAGCATAATCATAACAAAACCCAAGAAGCAGTAATAGAAAAGGGAATCCCACTATAAATAACTACAAAATGCATAAAATGGGGGAAATTAATGTACTAATGTACACAAATACAATTACAAAGTGTTCCTTAAAGAAACAAAGAGCAATTTAAATAGCTAGAGAAATAGTCAATGCTCGTTTTATATATTATATAAATAAAATACATAATACTATATAAACATATTTATATACAAATAAATATATAATAATATAAGATAAAAAATATATTGTATAATTAACATTACCACATATGTATATGATTATGATGTATATTAATAATATAATAGCACACCATATTATAACACATGATGATGTATTAATTATTAATATTATAGCATATTGTATTAACAATATAATTATAACATAGCATACTATAAGAAAAATAATATAACAAAATGTCAGTACCACCAAAGTTAATTTACAGTTGTAATGCTGTACCTATTAAACTATCAAAGGAATACTTTATGGAATTTGATAAAATATTCTTTTTTTTCTTTTTGGAAGGCAATTGGGGTTAAGTGATTTGCCCAAGGTCACATGGCTAGTTTTTTGTGTTAAGTGTCTGAGGCCAAATTTGAACTTAGGTCTTCCAGACTCCAGGGCCAGTGCTCTGTTCACTGAACCACCTAGCCACCCCAAATTTGATAAAATATTAACAAAATTCATTGGAGGTACAGAGGATCTAAAATACTAAGGAAAATAAGTAAAAGAGATAAGGACAAAGAAGAATGCACTTGAAGACCTCAAACTATATTAAAAACCATTCGTCGGGGCTGCTAGGTGGCACAGTGAGTAAGAGTGCCGGCCTAGAGTCAGGAGGACTGGGGATTGGTTCCAGCCTTAGATACTTAACACCCACACAAAAATAACTGGCCCTGTAACCTTGGGCAAGTTACTTAACTCCAATTGCTATAAAAAAAAAATTAGTCATGAAAACTATGTCATATTGGTTTAAAAATTGATTGATCAATGGAACACATTAGACAAGGGAGAATTTGAAACAATGGAACTCAATAACTAGTGTCTGATAAACTGGAAAATATAAATTACTTAAGAAAGAGCTCCCTATTTGGTAAAACTTCTGAGGAAATTGGTAAACAGTCAGGAGGAAATGAATCTTAGACCAGCACCTTATACAATATTCTGTAATATGTTCTAAAAATTATATCATAAAAATTTATAAGAGAACCTGATCATATACCTTTCACAGCTATAGGTAGAAGATGTATTCTTCAGCAAGTAAGGAATAGAGGCAGATACAAAGGATAAAATGGAGAATTTTGATTGTATTAAATTAAAAGGCTTCTATACAAACAATATTAATGCACCTATAAGAAAGGAAACAGTTGAGTAAGGGGAAAAAATGTTTGTATCAAATTTCTCTAACAAGGGTTTGTCCTCCAAAATAGATAAACAACTGAGAGAGAGAGAGAGAGAGAGAGAGAGAGAGAGAGAGAGAGAGAGAGATCTAGACAGACATTATGTGTAAATATGTGTGTATAAGTAGATCTATCTAAAAGTCATTGTCAATTGCTGTTGTTTGTCCTTCATTTTCATATTGGATCAATGATAAAACAAGGCAATGTCTTGACTTGCTCATGAATTGGATTTAAGTGAAGCAGAGTTGCATGAAGTCATCAACCTTATTCTCTCTGCCACAGTCATCAAAGTCCAGTGACAAGACAAAAGTCAAGACAACTGGTGAGTGATGGAATGAATGACTTTGGCGCCCATTCCTCTGGAAGAAATCTTTACATGCTTGGGGAAGACACTCCCTTAACTCGCCAATGGGTTTGAGGTCTGTGAGTTATCCTTAACCTTATTTAACCCATCTACTGAGAATGTTTTATCAAATGTGATTGCTGTTCAGCTATAGCTTCTTAGAGCCACAGGTAGACACCAAAAGTAAATGAACAGCCCAGAAAAGGGCCAAGGAGTCCTCATGCCAGAGGTGCTAATCCTCCTTGAACATCAATATGACATTGTCCAATAGATCAATGATCAAAGAATATGAACAAACAGTTCTCAAAAGAAGAATTGCAAACTATACACATCATATGAAAGGATACTCCAAATCACTAGTAACAAGAGAAATGCAAATCAAAACAACCCTGAAGTTTCATCTCATACACTACAAATTTGCAAAGATAACAAAAGTTAGGGAAGGGTCAGTGTTGAAAGAGTTATGGAAAGACTGGCACAACTAGTGCACTGTTGGTAGAGAGTAATTCAGTATAACCATTTTGGAAATTAATTAGAATTATGTAAATAAAGCAACTAAGATGTCTATACTCTCTGACCCAGAGATTCTACTAGTAGGCTTATAACCCAAGGTGGTCAACTGATAAGAAGACTAAAATATTTATGGTAGTAGTTTTTATGGTAACAAAGAATTGGAAATAAAGTAGATGTCTATTGATTAGGGAATGGCTAAATATATCATGGTACATCAATGTAATAGAATATTAATGTGCTGTAAGAAATAATAAATATACAGAGAATCATGAAAGATTCACATGAAGTAATGAACAGTAAAGCAAGCTGAGCCAAGAAGACAATATACACTATAACTACAAAAGCAGAAATAGAAAGAAACACAAAACAATCAAAAGTGAATGCTGTAAAATAACAAAGAACAAATATGGTCCTGGAGATATAAACCTTCCTTTGCAGGAGTGGGAGGGACACAGCTGTGTTTCATTGTACGTGTTTTCAAACTTTTTTGACATATTGATCAGTTTTGCTGATTTTATTTTCTCCTGGAAAATATTTATTATATGGCTTGACTGTCTGGAAGGGAGTAAAAGGGAAGATAATGGGGAAATTTTAGTGATATATATTTTTTAAAAACACCAAAAGATCAATAAAATTTGTTTTTAGTGGGAAAAAAAGATGATATTTTTCCATGGAAGTTGTAAGATGTTTCCATTGTATTCAAGTTTCTATTTAACTTGGTGGGTGTGGTCATATCCTTAGTGTACTAGGGTACTTTTTCGTTAGAGTAAGTGATCAAATTCCCAAATGCAGTATCAATGCCAGAACAAAAGCATCATTCTTTAATGTAGTAAATTAACTCACTACTGCTGATCAGGCCCTCCTAAAATTAATCATCCTTGATCACAGATCTGATCTTGTCACTCTTTAATCAAAATCCTACAGTGGAGTCCCTGTTGAATAAGGTTCAAACTTATCCTTAGTGTTTAGGACTTTAACAATCTGGTTCCATCCCATCTTTCCAGTTTTATCAGCAAAAGATTACTGTCTGTAGTCTGGGTTCAAACTCTGCCGTTGCCATTTATTAGTTATGTGACCTTGGGGAAGTCACTTAACTTGTTTGAATCTCCTATTTTTCCTAGATGAGAAGATATTGTTAGCCTCTAAGACAGCTATAAATTTATGATATTATTTTGATCCTAAACTACCCTCTTCCAATTATTTTATGCTCCAGTTTAACTAGACTACTAGCCATCCCCTATACATATTCTTCTCCACCCCCATCCCTGTGTCTTTGCACCTTAAGCCTGGAATATTCCTTTCCAGTTTCCTCTTCCTTCTTTAATGTGTTAGTTTCAATTCAATTCAACAAGCTTTTGTTATTGTTGTTTAGTCATTCCAAGTCAAGTCTGACTCTTTGTGAACCTATTTGGGGTTTTCTTGGCACTGGAGTGGTTTGCCATTTCCTTCTCCAGCTCAGTTTATAGATGAGGAAACTGAGGCAAACAGGATTGAGTGACTTGTCCAGAGTCACGAATCTAGTAAGCCTCTAAAGAGAATGGATTTGAACTCAGGAAGATGAGTTTTCCTGATTCAGTCCAGCACACTATCCTCTGCTCCACCCAGCACACTATCCCCTGCTCCACCCAGCTTCACTTCAATAAGTATTTATTAGGTGTCAATTATGGGGTGGCTAGGTGGCACAGTGAATAGAGCACCAGCCCTGGAGTCAGAAGGACCTGAGTTCGGATCAGGCTTCAGACACTTAACACACACAAACAAAAACCTAGCCGTGTGACCTTGGGCAAGTCACTTAACCCCAAATTGCCCTCCAAAAAGAAAAAAAAAGTGTCAATTATGTGACAAGTACTGTGCTAGACAATGAGAATGTCCAGACAAAGTCCCTGAGGAGTTTATATGGGGTAGGGGCAGGTGTGGGTGTGTGGGTAACAACATTTACACAAACAAATACAAAGGTACAAAATTTACACTGTGTGTGTGTGAGAGAGTGTGTGTGAGAGAAGGAGAGCACTAACAGCATAGGAATTAGGAGAGGTCTTTTATTAATGAGGTAACCCTTGAGTAGAACCTGTACCTCCCAAACCCCCCTTCCCCAGTTACAAACATTCTCAAATTTGACCCACTATTGAAAGATAATCTTAATAAACTGATTCCTTTAGTCACTGAGACAACAAACTCTTTTCTTGTTATACACATTGTCCTTGTTATTTCAGTTATAGCCAATTCTTGATAACCCGATTAGGGTTTTCTTGCTGCCAAGCATTCAAACTCTACTGCAAAGAGCAAACCTGGGATGGACTGGCCACATTGTTCCAATGCCAAATGAAGCTTGCCTAAAACACTGTTTTACAAGAACTCACACAGGGCCAGCACTCACACAGAAGAAGCCATACCAGGACACTCTCAAGGTCTCTCTGAAGAACTTTGGAATTGATTGTGTGAGATGGGAGACACTGGCACAGGACCACCCAGCCTGGTGTGCCCACATCAGAGAAGGCACTGAACTCTATGAACAAAGCAGAGTTGAAGTAGCTCGAAAGAAACTTGCAAATTTAGAGAATCCACCCCAAACGTTCACTTGGACTATTTGTGCTTGACATGTGGTAGGTAGAGCATTCCAAGCTCATATTGTCTGATCAACCAGTCAGACACACTGTATCTTGACATAGTGATGTCATTTTGGTCCTCTTCAAGAACAAAAGACAATAATCAACCAAGGGGTTTTTTGTTTGTTTTTTGGCAAAGATACTAGCATACTTTGCCATTTCCTTCTCTGACTTATTTGATAGATGAGGAAACTGGGGTAAACAGGGTTAAGTGACTTGTCCATGGTCACACAGCTAGTAAGTATCTGAGACTAGATTTTTTTTTTGCTTTTTGGAGGGCAATTGGGTTTAAGTAACTTGCCCAAGGTCACACGGCTAGGTTTTTGTTTGTGTGTGTTAAGTGTCTGAGGCCTGATCCGAACTCAGGTCCTTCTGACTCCAGGGCCAGGCGCTCTACTCACTTCGCCTCCTAGCCGCCCCTCTGACACTAGATTTGAACTCGGGTCTTCCCAATTCCAGACCTGGTGTTCTAAGGGCACCGCATAGCTGCCCTTTCTTCTTATAAATAAATACTGGAGTGGAAAAACATTTCTTAAGGATTTACTGTGTTCCAAGCACACTCACAGAGAAAATTAAGATGAGGAAGCTTAAAGTGACTTCCTTCAATCACCTAGCAGTGCCGAAATAGGTCCTCCTCCTAATATTTTTTTTTTATTGTAACACTTGAGGAGATACAGGCTCTGGGAACCCTCTTGAACTCTGATTGAATCTTCCCATTTGATGAGACATTTGCCTGAGGCCAGGAGCCTTTCTTTGTGGCTCTGCCCAAATGTTTAGCTCCCTCCATTATCCAGCTAGCCCCCACCCTTGGTCCTCAACAATTACACCTTTGAAATGGCCTAGCCCACCATTGTCTGTTGTCCCGAAACTTCACTTATTTACTGGAGTCTGACCTCATTAACTCCTCCAGAAGACCTTCCCCAAACTCATTATTACTGGAGTCTGACCTCATTGACTCCTCCTGAAGACCCTCCCCAAACTCCTCCCCTAGACCGCCCCTAGATTCCTCCCTTTCTGTATATAAGACCCCATCTTGCCTTCCTGTGAGAGTGCCCTAGAAATTTCCAATACAAGTCTTACAGATGCTGAGGCTCCTTAAGAGTCTGCCCAATATGGCGAACTTTAATAAACTCTGCTTTTCTTTAGTTGAGAGAAAGCTTGAGTCTAATTCATTCGGCAGGATCCAGCATGTTGGTATTTTGAGCACCCCTAACCCTATACCTCATCATTTTATGATGACCCTCTTCAACACAGTTTACCTTGACCCACACTACTTGAAGGTCAGGTATTTTATATTTCATTCCTCCCCAGGGTTTTCCAGTACCCCTAAGGGGGTCTAACTCCAGCCCTCACTAATGGTATTCCTAATTTTGGAGGTCCTTGCATCTCTGTTCCATTTAATCACTTAACTCTGAGATTAGGTTTAAGAAGGAATATTTACTTCACAGGGAGAGCAAGAACAAGCATTCCCCCCAAAATTGTATGGGGGAGTGTAAATTCCTCCCACCCACCCCCAACCCACCACAGTTTCTGGGAAAGGGAGGAGAATTAGGTTCACATTTTTGCTCAGTTCACACAAAGCACAGTCCCACCAAGTTTCAAGTCCAAAAGTATAAAGTTGTCCCTGGCTTCTCAGTTTCCCGGTTAAACAGACATTAACTCGTAGCCCAAAATCCTTCCTGTGAGGTCCTTGAGTTGTAGTCCGCTCCATCACTGATACTTAAAACTGAAAAGGATTAACATCAAAACAGATTACATCAAAATTCCAAGTCTATTTCTTGGGGTTACAGAGCCTAAAAGAGGTGAAAGATAGGTGGTCTTTCTTTTCAACCAGCTTAGTTCATGGTGTCTGTGCTATGGGTGAACACACCTTGACCTGCCTCTGACTGGAGAAGAAAAGAGAGAATAAGACAGTTCCAAGTCTCTTAGTTTTAAAGCTAGCCACAAAACCAATGGAAAAAGCTTTCTCCCCCAAGTAGTAAGGGGAAACAGAATATTTTCTCTCAGATGCAGGTCCCATCTTAGATGATCTAGGCAAGAGTCAAAGTCCTGTTATGCTCCAATGAGCCCTTGCTCTCATGACAACTAAGACATTTGCCTACTTCAGTAAAGCAAAGCCAGAAAAGAAAGGATATTGTTTTTTTAAATGGCACACCTAGAAGTTAAAGAAAAGGAATTGCAAATCATGAAATTGGAAAGTAAATATGAAAGATGACACATGAAAGTGTGGGAGAATATAAAAGGACAATAACCGATAGGGGATACTTAGAAAAGGAACTTACAGGCTGAGAGCAAGGAAATTTTTTTTAAGTTTTTGTTTTATTTTTCTCAATTACATATAAAAAACATTTTTAACATTCTTTTAAAATATTTTTCGAGTTCCAAATTTCTTCATTCTCTTCTTCCCTCCCCTCCCCCACCTTGAGAAGGCAAGCTCTTTGATATAGATTATACATGTTTAGTCATGCAAAACATATTTGCATATTAGCCACAAAAGAGTTGCAAAAGAGAAAACAAACAGAAAAACCCAAACAAACAAACAATAAAAATAAAGTTTAAAAAGTATGCTTTGATCTGCATTCTGGCTCCATTAGTTCTTTCTCTACAGGTGGATAGCATTTTTCATCATGAGTCCTTTGGCATCATCTTGTACCAACGTATTGCTGAGAATACCTAAGACATTCACAGTTGTAATGGAAATGCAAATTTAAAGATCTTCCCTGCCCCTAGCTTAAGTGCACCTGGAGGCTTGTTTTTCAGGAAAGCCCACACCTTGATACTTTGTGATTGGGCAGTGGGTCCAGAAGGTTGTTACATTCTCAGAGCCAAGAGAAGGCTATATAAGCCCTGAGGAGAGGCTTTGCTTTGGGGCTCACTTTGAGAAGTGTTGTGTGATTTGACCAGATGAGACTCTGGGAAGCCTTTGTTGATAGCCCCCCCCGCCCCCCGGCTTTGAAAACCCAGATGTTTGATGCTTCCCTCTCTGGTAACTGTGATTTGGTATTGATATAATGGTTGGACAGTTTGGAAGCCTGTCTGTGTGATCTGTAAGTTCTGTGACTCTGAAGTTCGGGGTGCTGACCTTTTCCCCTGAACTAGGTAATGTGTGTTTGTTTGATTAAAGTAAGCTTGTTAACCCATTTTGAGTTGCTTTCCTTTACAAAAGCAGATCTAAGAACCTGTGTTGGCAGCCACCCTGGGGACATTGGGGTGCTTGCTGCTACAAAATGGCGACGAGGGATGGGATCTGCTAAGTAAAAGGAAAATATGGGGGCTGGGATAATTGTTTGTTTCCCAGTTGTGGTAGCTGTGATTCTGTGGAGCCATGGAGCAGGAGAGAAGATGGCCTGCATGCTGACTTCACTGAGCTGAGAGCAGGAATGGTGAGCTGCCTGCATGGAGACCTGTGGAGAAGCCTGGAGCTGCTGCCTTCTGCTGGAGGAGAAGGAACCCAGGAGTTTGGAGTTCAGCCACAGGACAAGATAAGGACTGTGTGGCAAAGCAGGGACACTGAATGTGTTTCCTTGTTGCATCCCACAGTTTGGGACCCAGGGGGAGGATGGACTTGTGACTATGGTGGGTGGGGTGAAGTGCCATGGACCCCAAGGACCCCACTTTGGTTTTGTTGCTCAGCCCCCTCTCTGGACTTGGAAGCAGGGGCTGGAGCAGTGTTTTGGGAAGGACACCCTCCCTCCTCCCAAGAGAACTTAATGTGATAATGCTTTGTATTTTGTGAATTGATGTGATAATGCTTTGTATTTTGTGTTTAAGGCCCAGTGGCCACTTTGGTAACTTTAGATGTACCTTGAAAATATGACTTAAGAGATGGTTAGTGCTAATTGAAATGTAAATTGTCTGTGCTATGGGCATACTTAGTAAGACTTTACTGAATAAGTGACTAATTGTACTTTGAGATATTGTTACAGATAAGAGACTAATTGAGTTAATCAAGACTTTGCCCCAGAGTGGAAGACTCATACTTTGAAAACTGATGTAACTGATTGAGTTAACTTAAGAGTGACTATTTTTTGATTTTACTGATAAGTGACTGAGTTAACATTTGCCCCTTGAGTGGAAGACTTGGACTATTGTATTTTGAGATTATATTGTGATTTTATTATGTACCTGGAAAATGTGACCTAAGAGATGTTTTAGTGCTAATTCAAATGTAAATTGTGTATGCTATGGGCAAGAAAGATCTTGGGGCGGAATTTTGTAGCAGCAAGCACCCCAATATCCCCAGGGTTGCTGCCAACACAGGTTCTTAGATCTTCTTTTGTAAAGGAAAGCAACTCAAAATGGGTTAACAAGCTTACTTTAATCAAACAAACACACATTACCTAGTTCAGGGGAAAAGGTCAGCACCCCGAACTTCAGAGTTACAGAACTTACAGATCACACAGACAGGCTTCCAAACTGTCCAACCATTATATCAATACCAAATCACAGTTACCAGAGAGGGAAGCATCAACATCTGGGTTTTCAAAGCCGGGGGGCTCTCAACAACGCTTCCCAGAGTCTCATCTGGTCAAATCACACAACACTTCTCAAAGTGAGCCCCAAAGCAAAGCCTCTCCTCAGGGCTTATATAGCCTTCTCTTGGCTCTGAGAATGTAACAACCTTCTGGACCCACTGCCCAATCACAAAGTATCAAGGTGTGGGCTTTCCTGAAAAACAAGCCTCCAGGTGCACTTAAGCTAGGGGCAGGGAAGATCTTCAAATCTGCATTTCCATTACAACAGTGGATCATAGTATAATATCAGTAAGAAGATTTTGAAGGAAAAACTTCAAATTAGAGTAGATTAGGGGGGCGGAGCCAAGATGGCGGAGTAGAAACAGCTCGTCCAAGCCTCTCTGCCCCCAGATTCTCCACAAACTATGTAAAAAAGGACTTTGAAGATCTTCTGGAGCCCCAGCACCCACAGAGCGACACAGAGAGGCTGGCCTCCCGCTGAGGACAGCCCAGCGCCCTGCAGGAGGGACCAGCGCAGTGGTCTGGGAGCCGGCAGCGCGCAGAGCGCAGGAGCCGAGCCGAGCCCAGGTCCGCGTGAGCCGAGGTTTTAGCCCCAGGGCGGCAGGGCCAGCAGCTGGCTGGGGGAACCCCAGAACACCAGGAACTGTGGAGACGCCAGAATTATCAACATAGACTTGCCTAGGACAAAGTAAGAGGTTAGTGTCCTATGGACTTTGGGACCTGTATTTGGGGAATGCGTCAGCTCCCTCCCCTGGGGGCTAGAAGCTGCTGAGGAGACACGCCACTGTGTAGTTTTCAGAGGCATTTCCGGCTCCCAGCCTACAAACCGTGGGGAGATCCAGCGATCAGTCTTGGGGGGTAATCGCTCTTGCTTTAACCTCCCTGGATCTGGATTGTGATCTAGGGTGGAAGTTGTGGGTGGGTTTATAGCTTGCTAGAAACGGAAGTTGCCCCCCACACGTTCGGGACGAAAATTCCTCTATCTGGCCTTAAAGCCATAGTGTGGCAACAAGCCCAAAAGTCAAGCAATTAAGTGGCAACATGCCAAGGCAAAGGAAACAGAAAAATGCAACCCTAGACTCCTATTTTGGGGGCATAGAGCGGGAAAAGGACTGTGAGGTCAGAAGTCCTGCTCCAAATTAGAGTAGATTAGAATTCTGCAACAGGAGAAACTTTTGCTGATCTCTTCAAATGAGGAAATCAAAAGGATATTTTTAGAAAGCTATTCAAGGAATTAGGAAGCATTGAAGAAATGTGTTCAAGGTTTTAAGAGAATTCCAAAAAGAAAAGCAGATATATTAAATATTAGAAACCTATGAAGAGAAACAAAATCTAGCAAATGAAGACACTTGACCAAGTAACCAAGTATGAATGAAAGTCAGAGCTAAATTGATAGAGTTTTACCAGCAAATTTATGAAAGGGACAAAGACAATCTAGTTGCAAGAGAAGCCTTAAACAAAGACCTAAAGAAAATTATTAATTAAATGATTCATTAATCCAAGGCAACTTGTTTTCAAAGACAGAAAAGGATTTAGGAATGATGACTTGTACTTTCTGTTCATCCTAATTAATGCCTAATTAACATTGCCAATTACCTAAAAATAGCATACAAATTAAGCATTTGAACTTTCTTAACCTTCATTTTTCCATATTGTATATACCTTAGAGTGTATACTAAAAAGCAAGCAAGCAAATTAGGCTATATTCTTTTTGGAGAGGGGAGGCAGGGCAATTGGGGTTAAGTGACTTGCCCAAGGTCACTCAGCTAATAAGTGTTAAGTGTCTGCGACTAGATTTGAACTCAGGTCCTCCTGACACCTGAATAGGGTTGGTGCTCTATTTACTTAGCCACCTAGCTGGCCCAAATTAGGTCATTTTCCAGAAATAAACTGTTTCCATAGGCTAGACCAATCAACTAACATACCCTTGGCTCTTGAATTTGGTTCAACTTAAACCTTTTCATGTCTCTCTTTATATTAAAATTATATGAATCTTGGTCCTAGCCCCCTGCTACATTGTGAGTTCTGACATGGTAATGATTGTGTCTCTCTTAATTTTCGTATCTTTCCCAGAACCTAGCAAAGTGCACTAAAAATGTGTACTAAACATCCTGGATTTTATTTTTTTGAGATTGACCTTAGTAAGTATCTTGATGTGGAAGAAATCATTTCTCAACTTTTTAATAATTGTATTTATCAACATACTGTGTGTGTTTGTAGAATAACTCTCAGGTATGTATTCCATGGTTATTTTGAATCTGATTTCATTTTCTAGCATTTCTTCTTGATTTTTGTCAGTTCTGTATAGGAAAGCTGGTGATTTTTTCCTAATTACTGGAAATTGCTGTTTTTTCTACAACTTTTTAAAAAATGTAGTGTTTAAAAATAATCACGTAGCATTTAAGGGGTCTGTGGCCTTTCCCACAAAATAGAACATTAAAAAAATAGGCCTAAACAGAACTAAAAGCAATGTTTTTTTTTTGTTGGTTTTTTTTTTTGAGCAATTGGGGTTAAGTAACTTGCTCAAGGTTACATGGCTAGTCATTATTTATGCGTGGGTGCTCATTTTCTGAGGCCGGATCTGATCTCGGGTCATCCCCACTCCGAGGCCCGCGCTCTTACTCACTGCGCCACCTAGCCGCCCCTTTAGGGCAATTGGGGTTAAGTAACTTGCCCAAGGTTACACGGCTAGGTTTTTTTGTTTGTGCGGATTAAGTGTCGGAGGCCGGCTCGGAACTCAGGTCCTTCTGATTCCAGGGCCGGCGCTCTATTCACTGCGCCACCTGAAAGCAATGTTTTGAAACTGAAATAGAAAGTGATTTCTCTATGCTCCAGGTGGCTCCATTCTCAACATTTAAATGTTTCTTCTTAAATAAAGTGCCCCAGGGTCTTTGACACTTCCCCTTTTCCTCAACTTTGGAAGAATTGTCCAAATTGCTTTCATTTTGTTTCCTCAGAAAGGACTTTAAAATTGACTTCTATTTCTAATCTTTCTGGGCCCAGAGCCAAATATACCTTATAGGCACTAGGTAAATTTAAAGTATGTTTTGAAAACATATGGTTAACATAATTAAGCCAGTGCTCTCATAATGAAAGCTGCTTAAAACTGCTTAGCCCAAGATTATTTTCAGATGTGATTTATTTAGATCAAACCATTGACTATGAAATAAATTGGCAATGGAGGAGAGCAGATCCTTTTCCAGGTTGGTGCTTCAGTTGGAGGAAAAGTAAGGTTCTTGTGCTTCAAGATTTCATTTGAAATGGGGCAGTTAATTTGCTGCCACTCCATTTCAGTAAAGAGAGAGCATTCAGTTACCATCTAAATGTGGGCAACCTTACAGGCATTCCAGATGATCTTTGCTCTGTGTTTTTGTGTCACTAAAAATTAAAATATTTACTTAAGACTTTATTTTCTATTAATGTATTTAAAGTGCTTGAAGTTAGACAAGTTTTGCTAGTGTTGAACAAAAGGCTGGAATTTTCTGGTTGCTGGGTATTTTTTTTTCCAACCCAGAAATTTTACATGTTTATAAATATCCTCTGGCACCCATACCTGTAGAGAAAGTGATCTCTTTGTTACATGACTTCTGGCATTATTCCAATGACCAGTTCATAGGTTCAGGACACTCCCTCAAGGTTCCTGCTTCCCATCTCCCCACCTAGGACATATTTTTCCCAACCCACATTCATCCATGCTTCTATGGGACTTTCCATAATGTTTCTGTGGAATTATAAGGGTGTAACAGAATCAGCCTTTCCTTTATCTGGTGCCTCAGAGTTTATCAGCTGTATCACCAAACTGTTGTAGATGGTTGGATAATTGGAAGGATGGATAGATTTATACATTTGTATTAACAAGGGAGCACTCCTTTGTAGGCCACTAAATGTTTTGGGTTAAATCCACTGGACTTCCTTCCATCATGGCTATTCTTGGGGGTGGCCAACACTGGCCTTTACCAAGGCCACTGCATATGAGGAATCCCAGAATCAGAGAATCTCTGGGTTGTAGACACCCTAAAGTCAATCCATGGAGTACAACCTACAGCTGAAAAGAAGTTACCTCTATTAAATACAGTTAGTACCCATCCAGCTTTTCTTTGAAATGTCCTAGTGAATGGGAACCCTCTGTAGACTGGTTCCATTTTTGTATCACTCTAAATGTTGGCAAATTCCACTGTTCCCCTCCTCCCCATGGTATCAAGTCTCAGTTTGTCTCTTTTAGACCTCTACCCATTCTATTTCTTGACCTCTTGGTTCAAACAGAATGTGGCTAAATCTTTCATGTAACATCTCTCCAAATCCTTGAGATAGTTATTACATTTCCCCAGGTCTTCTCTTATCCAGGTTTTACATACCTGGTCCCTTCAGTTGGTCTTCTTGGAGTGGTCTTGAAATCCTTGACCATCCTGGTTATGGTTCCCTGGATCCTCTAGCTTATCACATCCTCTCTAAAATGTGGTGCTCAGGAAGGAATGAAGTTCTTCAGCTCAGTCTGAACAGGTGTGGCCCAGTACATCAGGGTTATCACCTCCTTGGTCCTTAGTACTGTGGTTCTTTTAAATAGCCTAGAATTTCTTTGGCTCTTAGAAGTAGCTAAAGGCAGAATAAATAGAACACTAGACCTGGAGCCTAGAAGACCTGAATTCAAATCCTACTTCAGATACATACTGAACTAGACATATCTATTCACCACTACTTAAATGGTAGTAGTTTATAGATACAATACTTTGGAGTTCAGAATAAGTGTCATTTTCCCTGCTTTCTCTCCAGAGAAAGATGAAAGAAGCTTACTACATTTGCTTAGCTTCCTTGTACCAAAAGCTGGTTATACAAAAGACCATAACAAATAGCTAGTACACTTCTTTGTTAAAGTTAATAGTAAACAGAAAACAGGGAAGTTAAACAGATTAGAGTAGACCAAAGAATATACCAGAATCTAGGACTCACTGTTTTTTTTTTTAACATTCTTTCTTTTATTTTTAGTTCCAAATTCTCTTCCTCCCTCCATTGCCTCCTCCACTCATTGAGAAGGCAAGCAATATGATACCCATTATATATGTTAAGTCATGTGAAATACATATTCCATATTATCCTGTTTAAAAAAAACAAACAAGAAAAATAGAGAGAGTTTTAAAAATATGCTTTAATCTACACTCAGAGTTCATCAGTTCTCTCTCTGAAGGTGGATAGCATTTTTCATCATGCATCCTTTGGAACTGTAATGTATCTTTGTATTTATCAGAATAACTAAGTCATCCACAGTTGATCATTGTAAAATATTGCTGTTACTGTGTACGATGTTCTCCTGATTCTGCTCATTTCATTTTGTATCAGTTCAAGTTAAGTCTTTCCAGGTTTTTCTGATAATACTATTTTATCACAATAATATGCAACAACTCGTTCAGCCATTCCCCGATTATTGGACATTCCTTCAATTTCCAATTCTTTGCTACAGAAAGAGTAGATACAAATATTTTTTGTGCATATGGTAAAGACACAACAAAAATTGCTAGGAAAATGGGACAACAGCATAGAAGAAATTAGATTTAGGCTAATACCTCATACCTCATACCAAGATGAGTTCTAAGTAGGTACATAACCTAGATATAAAGGATTGTATAATAAATATTCCAAAGAAGTATGGAAAAAATTATCTAGCAGACCTATAGATAGGAGAGAAGTTCATAACCAAACAAGAGATAGAGGATTGTAGAAGATAAGATGGATAATTTTAATTACATAAAATTAAAACATTTTTGTACGAACAAATCTAATAAAACTAAGATCAAAAGGGAAACAATTACCTAGAGGGAAATCTGCAGAAGATTTCTCTGATAAATGTCTCAATTCCAAGATAGACAATTATTCAAATGTATAGATATGTATACACACATATACTTACACACATAGACACATATATGCCATTTCCCAATTAATAAATGATTAATAAATGGTCTAGGGAAATGAAAAGGCTGTTTTCAAGGAGGGAAACCCAGTCAGTCTATAGCCAGATGAAAAAAAAAACTGCTGCAAGCCATTACTAATTAGAGAAATGCAAATTAAATTGATGCTGAGATTTTATCTCACACCCGTCAGAGGATCACAGATGATAAAAAAGGAAAATTATAAGTGTTGAAGGGGTTATTGGGAAAACATGGCTCAATGATGCACATTATGGACCTGTGAATGGGTACAACCATTCTGAAAGCAATTTGGAATTGTACACAAAAAGTTATTGAACAATGTGTGCACTTTGACCCAGTTATATTACTGTTAGGACTATTTCCAAAAAAGATCCAAGTTCTCTACACAAAATATATAGCTATCTATCTGTATGTACACACATACATACATACATACAGTGTATATACAACATTATTACATATAAGAGATCTCTATATCTGCTTATATAAACTGATGCTGAGTGAAGGGAGCAGAACCACGAGAACATTGTACACAATTACAGACACATCGTATCTGTGATGAATGATTTTGATAGACTGGGCTCCCCTCAGCAATACAAGGTTATAAGACAACTCCAAATGACTCATGATTGAAAAGGCTATCCACATCCAAAGAAAGAATTACAGAGTGTGAATGAAGATCAAAGCAAACTACTTACTCTCTTTTTTATTTTGTTTCGCTTCTTCTTTCTCATTATTCATTCCATTGGTTATATTTCTTCTTTATAACTTGACTAATGTTTAATGTGAAGGTATATGGAGAACCTATATCAGATTGCGTGCCACCATGGGAGAAGGAGGAGGGGGGAGAAAATTTGAAACTTAAAAACTTGTGGAACTGAATGTTGTAAACTAATAGTAAATACATTTTTAAACAAAGATATCTCTATATCTATCTAGATACAAATACCCCAAAATATTTATAGCAGCTCTTTTTTTGTAGTTGAAAAAACTGGAAAGTAAATGGATACCCATCCCTTGGGAAATGGCTGAACAAGCTGTGATCTATGAAAGCGATGTAGTATCATTATGGTGTAAGAAAGAAGAAATAGAGGATCTCAATGAGTTACATAAAGTCTTGTGTGAAGTGGTACAGGGTAAAGTGAGCAGAATGAGGACAACTTATGCTATAGTATCAATATTATAAAAATATACAATTTTGAAGACTTTTGTAAAGTGATAAAGAATGAAGTGAGCAAAACCAAGAGAACAATTTATACATTGCGATCAGTGTAAGAACTGCTATCAGTGCAATAATCATTCATGATTTCAGAGAACCAATTATGAAGCTGCCTATCCATTACAGAGAAGTGATGGATTTAGGGGATGGAATGAGAAATATATGTGTCTGTATTACACATATAATATATGTACATAGTACATGTATAATATATGAATATATGTATATAGTCATTGAGGGAATTTGTTTTACTTGACTATATTTGTTACATTTTTTAAAAAAATTTTCAACGGGGAAGGTCATAGGAAGAAGAGCAAATGGGTTTCTGTTCATTTTTAGAAAATAGATGTGAAATGTTACATGCACTTTCAGATGTGGTCACAGTATTATTTGTCTTACTTTGTTAAACTGTTTTACTTTGTTAAAAGACACCTTTCATATAGGGGGAGCAATTGGTCGATGTTTTTAATGTAAAAACAAAATAGATCAATAAAGTTTTGTTGTGTTTTTTTTTTTAAGTATGGGAACTCTTCAACTGAGAACAAGGTAATAGCTCAGCCAAGGAGAGGAATGATCTCACCACAGGGAGTTCAATCTTTTTGTAGTTCCTAGATTGCAAGTGCTAGAATTCAAGGCACATATTTAAAGCTAGTTCTCCACATGCCTGCAGTTTCAGGGAGATCTTATGTCCAAAATCTGAGCTTGCTCCTCTCAACCACCTCTCTCAAAGTCTCCCAACCATCTAAAGAAATTTCTTTCCACCACATACGTATGCAGCATCATGATTCAGTGTTCTCTCAGTCAATCAGGAATCACATCTCCTCCTCCATATGCAGGAAACCCTGCCCAATTCACAAGGGTGAAAGTATTACATTCCAAAGCATAAAAGCACAGATTAACTGCTCTTTGCTCATCTTTCAAGGAAATTATAGTGTCCTAAGCTTTAAAGATAACACTCCTGTTAAATAGTTGTAAATTAGGGTATCACAAGATCTTCTATCTAGTTTTGTTTTTTTTTCTAGTGGAAAAGAGCGTCTAGAATATACTGTTGGGAAGGCTGAACGAGCTGATGCTTTTGTCCTGTATCTATGACTGTCTTTTAAATTTTTTAATCTTTTTTATTTTAGACAAATACTAAAACTCAAACACAAAATAAGAAAAGAAAAAGAGACGTATTATAAACTTAAATATAAAAGAAAAAAAAGAAAAAAATGCCGTACACAACAGAATGGAGGAGGGGATTCAGAATATATAGCATAACTTTCTGTTTCAAGAAAGCCTATATATTAAATACTTCACCTTATATTGAAAGCTATCTTTTTTTTGCTTCCTTATATGTTTTCTTTTGTTCTCTGCTGTATACTTTTTATTTTGTTCTTTTTTCCCCCTTCCTCCCTCCTCCCCTCCTGCCCACTACAATTAACTGTGGATTTATTTATAAAGAGATATTGATATATACACATATATACACATTCATACATACATATACATACATTCATATATAAACATATACTTTCCCTAAGAGAGTCTAGTCCTAATCTATGTTTTTATGTTTGTGCATATCTCTTTTTCCCTATCTCTCCTACTTTATACTTCTACCCTCTACCTTACCCTCCTATTACTTAACCTATTCCCCTACAACAATCCCTTCTTTTTTTTTTTTTTTAAAGCAATTGGGGTTAAGTAACTTGCTCAAGGTTACACGGCTAGTCATTATTTATGTGTGGGTGCTCATTTTCTGAGGCCCGATCTGATCTCGGGTCATCCAAACTCCGAGGCCGGCGCTCTTACTCACTGCGCCACCTAGCCGCCCCTTTAGGGCATTTGGGGTTAAGTAACTTGCCCAAGGTTCCACGGCTAGGTTTTTGTTTGTGCGGATTAAGTGTCGGAGGCCGGCTCCGAACTCAGGTCCTTCTGATTCCAGGGCCGGTGCTCTATTCACTGCACCACCTAGCCGCCCCTAACAATCCCTTCTTTATTCTCCCCTTCCCATAAATCAAAACATCCTTTTGTACACCCCTTTTGACCTATTCCCTAACCCTCCCCTCTAAAGATCCCTCTTTTATCCTCCCCCTCCCTATCCCCTTACAGTTTTACTTCTTTTAAATTTAAAAAACTTTTATACTCCTCTAGATATATGTGTATTTTTCCCTCTTGAACCCATTCCCCGATGAAAGTAGATTTCCAGAAGTAACAACCCCACTCTCCCATCTAATTCCTCTGTGTTGGTTCTTCCTCTTGCACTTCATATAAGATTATTCTTTAACGGTTCTTGAATGATTTTACTTTTTCAAGTAGGTCTGCCCCAATCTTTTTTATAAGCTACCTAATTACTAATAACAATCTTAGGCATAGGTTTTGCATTTTGTACCTTTTATTTCTCTTGGCTCTTGTATGTCAAATTTTCTATTAAGTTCAGGTTTGTTTTTAACAAAGTCCTGTAAGTCTGACAATTCATTAAATGTCCATTTTTCTTTTCACTCAGAATTATGCTTAGCTTTGCTGGGTATAATATTTTCAGTTGGGACCCCAGTTCTTTTGCTCTTGGATATATAGTGTTGCCACTGCTAGGCCTTATGTGATTTTAATTGTGGTACTAGCATATACAAATTGTTATTTTTCCCATGTTGCTCATAATAATTTGTTCTTAAGCTAGAGATTTCAGAATCTGACTATAATATTCCTGTGAGTTTTTTTTCATAGAATCTCAGGTGGTGATCAGTGGATTTTTAAAATTTCTGCTTTCTCCTCTTATTCTAATGCTTCAGGACCATTTTCTTTAATTATTTCTTGTATTATTGTATCAAGATTCTTCTTTTGATCATAGCTTTCAGGTAGTCCTAGTATTCTTATGTTTTCTCTTCTTGATCTGTTCTCCAGTTAAAGTGTTTTTCTTATAAGCTGTTTCACATTCCCTTCTATTTTTTCATTCTTTATATTTTATTGGGGTTGTTTTTTTTTTTTTGGTCTCTTATACCTTCACTAGCTTCCCCTTTCCCAATTCTAATTTTCATGGTATCATTTTCTTCCTTAAGATTCTGGATCTCTTTTTCTAATTGGTTAGCTTCCCCCCCCCTCCCATCCTCTTTTTCTTGGATTGTTTTTATTTTATTTTATTTTTTAGATTTTTCCTCCATCTCTTTCATTTGATTCTTAAAGTCTTTTTTAAGTTCTTCTTTGAATTCCTTTTGGGCAGGTGACCATTTGACATTACTCTTTGGGATAGAAGAGGATTTCTTTGCTTCACTATCCTCCTCTGAAAATGAACCCTTCCTCCGCCTTCTCTATTCCCATAGTAGCTCTCTATGGTTGGATTCTTTCTCCTTTGCTTGTGCATTTTGTTTTGTTTTTTTTTTTTTTTGGTAGTAGTTTAATTTTTATAATCACCTCTAGTCCTGCAGTATGGGGGATGGTGCCTCTGGCCTCAGATCCTCTTCAGTTCTCCTCTCTGACCTTGAACTCAAACCAAGACTTCTAGCCTTCTTGTAGGTGCCCACAGCCATCAGCGTCTTGCCCCACTGCTTCTGCACTCACCCGTCATGTGCGGTTTCCTTTTCATCCCCGGCATGTCTCCACAGCACAGCTGGGTCTGACATTCCTTGTCAGCAGAAGTTCCCTAGGTCTTCCCTGGCCCAACACTCTCACTGTCCCGGGGTGAGAGTTCCTATGACTGGGGTTGAGGCAGCCTCCTAACCCAGCTAACCCCAGGGTTTGTTGCTTGTTGTTTAAGCATTCCCTAGCCTGGAGGTGTTTACACTTCACAAGGAGGAAACCTCATCCCGGGATTTTTCTTCAGATCTTCTCTGATTGTCCCAGGAGGACCCCTGTGTTCTGCCCCTACTCTTATTTATTTTTGCCTTTCTATGTTCACCCTGAGGCACTATTTTATCTCTTCTGTGGAGGAAAATATAGAGACCGTGAAATTTTCTGACCTTCTCCACCATTTCCCCAGAATTCTCTCTACTCATGTCTTATTGACTACTACAGTAGACCTTTCCACCATCCATTCATAATACAAATATGTATGTCACATTCACCATGAGGTCTCAATCAAAACACTAATGAGAAATTTATTTGTGTTTATTATTATTATTATTATTATTATTATTATTATTATTATTATTATTATTTTGCTTTTTGGAGGGCAATTGGGGTTAACTTGCCCAAGGTCACACAGCTAGGTTTTTGTTTGTGTGTGTTAAGTGTCTGAGGCCCGGATCCGATCTCAGGTCCTTCTAACTCCAGGGCCGACTCTCTACTCACTGCGCCACCTAGCCGCCCCAATTTATTTGTATTTTTAAGAATATTTGGGGCGGCTAGGTGGCACAGTGAATAGAGCACTGGCTCTGGAGTCAGGAGGACCTGAGTTCTAATCCAGCCTCAGACACTTACTAGCCGTGTGACCTTGAGCAAGTCACTTATCTCCAATTGCCCTGCCTTGCCCCTTCAAAAAAAAAAAAAAAAAAGAAAGAATATTCTATTGAATGACTGAGGATTTGTCACCTGCATATGATAGTCCTCTTTCTCTATTTCTTACTCACTATGTGTGGCACAGATGTTTCCATATAAATCTTTTGTGTTGCTGGTGCTCTTCAACCCAAATCTCAGAGAATGTGTTGAAGCTAAAGGAGGTTATAAAGGTGATCTAATTCAGTTCCTCAGGGTTTTTTTGTTCTCAGGTTGTTGGTAGTTGTTTTTGTTTTTTAAGATGTACTTAATGTAATCTATCTTCAGTGAATACTTTTGTGTTATTTAGTTTTTGTTGGTATGTGCCACCATTTTTTTGAGGACAAGAAACAAATCACAGTTACTTGGCACTCAGTTCACTTATATATCCCCTATATCTTTCTGCTCAGCCCTAGACCGTGCTTCACATCTTATTCAGGCCTTGACTAGGAAATCCAGACCCTCTCAAAGCTAGTATCTCATTACTTACCTTGCCAGCCTTCATGTGTCTCCTGCACTCTCTCCCCCCTTTCCACCATTAGCTTTTGTTTGGGGAAGAGATTTCAGCAGAACCCTTCATGGAAATTGTTATTTATTTCCCCTCAGAACTCACATAGCACATCATTAATCACTAATGGAAAAGGTGTGACAATTGACTATCCACAGTTCTACTTTGAGTCCCAATCTCTATTGCTCCCCAGATTCTTCTATATGTATCCCCCAATAGAATTGTAATCTCCTTGAAAGTAAGAACTATTTCACTTATGTATTTGCATCTCTGATATTTCACACAGAGCTTGGCATATAGTAAGTATTTAATAAGCACTTCTTCATTCACTCATTCATTTTAAAAGTGTTTTTAGTCACTTTTCAGTTGTGTCCAATTTTTCATGGTTCCTTTTGGGGTTTTCTTTCCAGAGATACAGGAGTGGTTTACCATTTCCTCCTCTAACTCATTTTACAGATGAGGAAACTGAGGTAAATAGGGCTTACTGATTTTTTTTTTTTTGCTTTTTGGAGGGGGGAAGGCAGGGGGCAACTGGGGTTAAGTGACTTGCCCAAGGCCACATGGCTAGTAAGTGTTAGGTGTCTGAGGCCAGATTTGAACTCAGGAAGATGAGTCTTCCTGATTCCAGACCTGGCACTCTATCCACTGTACCACCTAGTTGCCCTTAAAAACGTTTAGATTATCATAAATAAATCTACCTCTCATAGTTATTTAACATAGAATGATAGCAATTTTGACTTGGAGGAGAGAGATTTCATGAGAGGCTAGCAATTTTAACTGTTCTAACATTGAATGGGAATTTAGAGCAATCCTCACTATTTACAATAAGTTCTTTTGAACAATTCATTCATAAATTCAATTCATCTTTGTGTTCCATTTTCAATTATCTTTTATTATAAATTTAATTTCAACATTAAAAAAGCAATGTTATGAAGACCAAACTCCATGTAGTGGCTCAAAATTATTTTCCCATGTTTCTTCATATGTGCCTTTGCATTCATGGTATAGTAGAATGAGACCTGGGTTTGGAGACAGAGGACTTGCCTTCAAACCTAGGATCTGTTACTCCCCGGGTAGCTCACTCATTACTGAGCTTCCGTTTCCTCATCTATACAACAGAGGGGTTGGACTAGAGGCCTCTGAGTTTCCTCTGAGCTTGAGAGCTCTGACCTTGTGACAGTTCTACTTGACTGTGACCTGCACAGAAGTGGTCCTCTCCACTAGGACCTCTGGTGACTTTGGTTTCTGTGGCAATAGGATATGAGCTGTGGCAGGTCCCAGCCAGCTGGAAAGGCTCTGAGGCCTGTCCAGTGATGGACTAGGTGTTTGTCATCTCATTTGATGTAGCAGGGTTTGGAGAGGGTTATCACCAGAAGTGAATGGTCATTTGGGCCATCGAGACTGGTGAAAGCTACCTCCTAAGACAGAGGGGCTTCAGTCTTCTGCTTCATTCTGATGGTCCTTTAAAGTCTAACCCAAACCCAAACACCACCACTTCGATGGCAACTTCTCAGAATTCACTGAGCACTTTATCTGACATTTCTCTGGGCAGCGGGGTGGGGCAGTGGATAAAGGGCTGGCCCCTGAGCCAGGAAGATCAGCCAATCACTTAACCTCTGTTGGCCTCAGTTTCTCACTTGTAAGATAGGGATAATAATAGCAGCTGCTTCACAAAATTATGGTGAGGATCAAATGAAATAAGGTGTAACATGCTTCTATAAACCTTAAAGCAATATATAAATGAGGAGGAGGAAGAGGAAGAAGATGAGGATGTGACTTAGCTTGCAGCCCCACAGCTAGGCTCTATCACGGGCAGGTTTTGAATTCCAATCTTCCATATTTCTTCATTGGTCCTTGGGTATTCCTTACTCCTTCTCCCTCTATACATATAGGTGCTTAATAAAGATGTATTCAACTGAATCTTATTGAAGGATACTATACACACTTAGCATTTTGGTATTCTGCTCTTTACATTCATTGTTTCATACGCACTATTCTGTATACTGACAATTGTTTATCTGCTTTTCATTTTTAATAGTGGCTTAGCATTACATCCGGTTAACTTACCATAATGTGTCTGGCTCTTTCCCTACAATGGAATACTTTGTTTAGAGTTTTTCATTGTTAGAAATAGCTTATGCTAAATTCTTCCTTGTACAAATTATTTTGTTCCTCTTTATTTTTAAGAATAACTATTTGGATCTGGCTTCCAAGAAAAAAAATAAACCCATATTAATCAATAAACTACTTTCTTATGCCCAATGGGTATACCTTCTGGTAACATAACCTCAGGTCTCTCTGCTGAACACTGGATCTCTCTACCATCCGGTTACTTCCTCCAGCATATCCAAAACAAAGAGGCAGCAATTAGTATCTTCAGACTATGGTAAAATAAACCTCTGGCCCACATGGAAAGCAAAGCTGGTCCTATTGAAAAACAACAAAAGAGGGAAGCTGAGGGGCACAATATGCAGGGTGCTACTTAGATGTCAAATCACAGGTTGCAAATAAAAATGAAACATCTGTTCAGGACAGCCTGATCATATGGCTCTTAGAATGTGTGATAAAGGCCAAGGACCTGCTCCCAACAAAAGAACTCAGCATGTAACTGGGTAGGCCATGATAATAAAGTAATGCAATCAGATAGCCATGTATATTAACAAATTGTCTATTTTAAGAAGTGGAAGGAGGCATAGATTTTTTCCCCTTATTTTGCAAATATGTTTGGAGATGGGAGTAGAAGTCTCTTATAAAAGTTTTCTATTACAATTAGAGAAGATGGGAATCTAGAGTGAACAGAAGGGTTTGTTTTTTTAACCATCCTCAATTTTTATGGAGATGTAAATGGATGGATTTTTTTATTAAATACATATTACATGGTAAGCACCGTGCTCAGTGTTGTTGATACAAACACCAGCAAACAAGGCAGTCCCTGACTTCAAGGAGTTTATATTCTAATGAGGGAAGAAGTTACATAAAGGGAGACAGAAGGGGAAAGGTGATCTTGTTCAATATCTTCACGTTATAGATGAGAAAACTGAGGAGGCCCAGAGGGATTTTGCAGGCAAGGTGAGAGAACCAATCAAGGGCTGAGGTCGGGGGACTCCAAATCCATCATTCTTTTCACACTTACCTTTTCATTAGAAACACAAGCTTTATTTAAAAATAAAGCATTTCCTTGTTTATCAGGATATTTTTAACCATAACATTAATTTCACAAGTCAGGACAACTTTTCTAGTTTGATAGCTCTCAAACTTTTCTTTTCTTATGGCAGGTATCAGTCTCTGCTGTTAGAAATCCCAACATACTACCATAGGAGAGTCCAGCAAACATTGCCAAGCTTATGTTGCATCAAAGTCTCAGATGACTCTTGTGTGTACATGTCTAAGTTCCATACAATTCCCGGCACACCTAGCTGATGATGGACCCAGATATACTAGATAGTGTATGAAGGCACAGCCTTTGAGAACCTATTCTAGGTCAAAGACCACATATGTTTTGGAAAGAGTTCTGTTGTCTACAAAAAAGAAAGAGAAAGGAGAGAGAGAGAGAGAGAGAGAGAGAGAGAGAGAGAGAGAGAGAGAGAGGAAGGAAGGGTGAGAGGGAGGGAGGAAGAAAGAAAAAGAAAGAAAGAAAGAAAGAAAGAAAGAAAGAAAGAAAGAAAGAAAGAAAGAAAGAAAGAAAAAGGAAGGAAGGAAGGCCGGAAGGAAGGAAGGCCGGAAGGAAGGAAGGAAGAAAAGAAGAAACAAGGAAGGAAGAATGAAAAGAAAGAAAAAAGAAAGGAAGGAAGAAACAAGGAAGAAAGGAAGGAAGAAAGGAAGAAACAAGGAAGGAAGAAAGAGAAAGGAAAAAAGCATAACAAGTTGAGAAGTTAAAATGTAGTTGTACTGACAGCTAGGTAGTACAGTTGATAGAACACTGGTCCTAGAGTTAGGAGAACCTGAGTTCAAATCCAGCCTCAGACACTTCCTAGCTGTGTGACCTTGGGCAAGTCATCTAACTCTGATGGCCTCAAAAAATAAAACATAGCTGTAAAAATTCTTCTCCAGTAAGGTGTCTCCTATGTATGTGCTAAGATTGTAGATGATTCCATGGCAGATAAAACTATGGAGATGACTTTGTCCAACAATCCTCTGATTATCAACATAAAATTAGGTGCAATATGAAATGTATATATACTTCTCAAAATTGTCACTGTCATGGAAGTGCTCTGTCATGCACTTCAGTAGAGTGCGAATGGAAGAGAAATTTCCTATAGAATAGTACTTATCCTGGGGTCCATGGCACCTCAGAGAGACTGTGGATAGATTTGTAGGAGAGCGGTTTTGTGAATAAAAAAAATTTTATAACCATATGTGTATATATATATATATATATATATTTTTTTTTTTTTTTGCATTTTGGAGGGCAGTTGGGGTTAAGTAACTTGCCCAAGGTCACACGGTTAGGTTTTTGTTTGTGTGCATGAAGTGTCTGAGGCCGGATCCGAACTCAGGTCCTTCTGACTCCAGGGCCAACGCTCTACTCACTGCGCCACCTAGCCACCCCACCACATTTCAATATAATCAGTTTCCTTTGTAATCCCATGCATGTTGTTTAAATTTAATTAACTTTTTTCAAATAATAAAAAAAATCTATTTTCTGTTCTTCTCACTCTCTCCCTTAGGAGGAAAACTTGTAAACATATGGATAGTCAAGCAAAAGTAATTGCTGCATTGGCCATATCCAAAAAATGTCTCAGTCTGAGCCCTAATTCCATCACCTTTCTGTCAGATAGTGGCTAGCATGTTTTAGCATACATATGTTATCTAATTAGTCATTGCATTCATCAGCACTCTTAAATCTTTAACAGTTATTTGTCTTTATTATTTTGTATCAATTGTTCCCCTGGTTCTCTTCACTTCACTCTCATCAGTTCATATTAAACTTTCCAGGTTTTTTTAAAACTGTCCCCCTTCATCAGTTCTTATAGCACAGGATTTGTAGTCAGAGAGCCTATGTATTTTATTTTAGGCATTTCAAAACATAAGGGGGTGTATGGTCTTCAATTGACAAAGGGGTCCATGACACAAAAAGTTAAGAACTCCTCTAGATGGTGAGGTTTTCTACCTGATCCTGTTTGCAATTGACATTGTGCTAACTTTACATTGTACTAACTTCTTGGACCCTCAGATCCTTCTAGGCTCTCCACAATGAGATGCAGAGTGCTTACTAGCAATTTTTTTTTGCAATTTTGCAAAAATCGGTGTAGATTGGTGTCCCCTAGGAGAGAGGCTTTTAACTGACTAGGTGCTAAATCCAACTGTGTCTACACTGCTGTTGTTGAGGTTTAGGGGTGCTGGTGATAGGGTACAGACTATGGAAAACCCCTTGGACTCTGATTAAATCAAATCCCACTTGAGGCATTTGCCTGAGGCTGTAAGCCTTTCATTATCCTAGGCCCAAATCTCTGTTACAATTTTTTTTTTTTTTGGCTTTTCGAGGGGGAAAGGCAGGGCAATTGGGGTTAAGTGACCTGCTCAAGGTCACACAGCTAATGAGTGTTAAGTGTCTGAGGATGGATTTGAACTCAGGTCCTGTGCACTATTCACTGTGTCACCTAGCCACCCCCAATCTCTGTTATTCTTAACCTAGCCTAGCCCTTCATTGTCCAGCTACTTCCCACCCTAGATCCTATCAAAATGCCTAAACCCAAATCTGTAGCCTTAAACTAGCCTGTCATCTCCAGGTAGCTTTCACCTATTTCCCATCCTTAATTCCATTCCTGGAGTCTGACCTCAGTTCCTCAAGACCCTCCCTAAATCCCTCCTCTAGACCACCCCTAGATCCCTCCCACAGTCTTTCTGCATGCCTCCATGAAGGGTGTGAGATTAATCTAGTGCAGATTCACTCTGTGTCAGATTATTCTGGTTTGCTTGTCGTCATAAATACTTAGGCTCCTTAAGACTCTGCCCATTATGGGGAATCATTAATAAATTTTGTTTTACTTTGGCTGAGAGAAGGTTTGAGTCAAATTCATTGGGAAGGAACTGGCATGTCAGTATTTTGGGGTGTCAAGCACCCCTAAACCCCAAACCTCAACACTGGGACCCTGAAATAGCAACACACAGGTCCTGCCCAAATGAATTAGACCCAAGGTTTCTTTCAGCCAAAGATAAACAAAGTTTTAAAAGTTTCATCATATTGAGTAGACTCTTAAGAAATCTCAGCGTTGGCTAGACTCAAGGAATCTGACTGAGCATTTGTGAAGCTTGTATCAGCAAGAGGTCCAGATTGAATGGAAGCCTTAATGGAAGCCAAAATGGATCTTATATACAGAAAGACTGTGGGAGGGATCTAGGGTTAACCAAGTAGTCTGGGAAAGAGGGGTTCTAGGACGGATCTTAATAGGAGTGGATAGTAGAGGTCTGGGACACCAGGAACCAAGAGAATGGAGTTCTGATAGGATCAAAGGTGGGAAATAGCAAGAAGCTATCTGGAGATAACAGATAATGAAGGGGTCAGCCAGGTTAAAGGTAACAGAATTGGGCATAGTGATAATGAAAGGCTTATAGCCTCAAGAGAATGCCAGATCTAGTGGGAAGATTCAAGGGGGTTCCTAGAACCTGGACCCTGCCACTGTCACTTTAAGCATATCTGTACCCTCTATTGTCATCCTAGGAAAACTGTTCTCATTGCTTTGTTCAGGTTATGGCTTTGCTGTGACTACTTGAAAGAGACTGGACCAATGATCCACAGAAAAATTCCCACGTAGCCAAAGAATGTATTTTGATCAGGTTATGACATGCAGTTGTACAGGCAACTCATTGAATGAGTCTATCAGTACATAGCTTCCCACTTAGCAAGTCAAGTGTTTTCTTCCTTGCTTCATTAATTTGCTTATGATGTCATCCTTTATATCTAAATCTTGTAGCCAATACTGTCTTTGAAACCCTTCTAGCACAGTTGAAGGTGCCTCAAGCTTCATTTTGCCAGCAATGCTTCTGAAAACCCAGGATAAGCATCATACTATAATGAGGCACTGGAGAAGGATTTTTGTATTATGTGAATAAGAAAATAAATTCAACCTTTAGGTAAATAATTTTTTGAGGACTTTGGTTATAAGCTGTATAATCATAGCTCAAAAGAACTAATTTGGAATTAAAATTATTACTACTTTTAGGCTTGCTTCAATGACTTAGTAAAATTAAGTCAGTTCACTATTAAGGGAATTGCTGCTGGCCCTAAAAGAACAGCTTTTGTTATGTTGGACTTCTTTATTTACAGTCTTTATGGAGGGATCAAGAATTAAATGAGCACAGAAAACACTGCTATAAATGATTCTTGTCTCTGAAATATTTGTCTGTGCCCCCACAAAAAAAGAGTGATGTCAAAATGAAGACTTTAATGCTGTTAATATTTCATGTAGAATAAAAGGATGCCATCACCTTTACCAGCATTATAATGATATAAGGATAGTCTCCAGAAAATAACCCTAACAAATAGTAAGTACTTCAGAAACCATTCTCTACATATATACGACCTTTTAAAAAACAAAGCATGAAGAATAAAGACCTTTAGATTAGTGATGGGCAGATCTCCAAGGATTTGTCTCAGATGACTGCAAATTTCTATCCCAAAACTCACTAAATCTCTTTTATCTAGACATCTTCAGACAAGATATTTTTAGATATAGACATTTTTACCCTTACCAAAGAAATGGAGAGACATATGGAATTCTTTTACTTTAAACTAACACCCTGAAATGAAACAAAAAATATATTGCTTAAACAACCACCAGGGGATGATGCAGACATATTTACAGTAAATTTTCTTTTGTTTACTTCTGCTCCTTCTTTTCCCATTTATCTCCCTAATTCTAGAAAGCAAATTGTACAACCTGATTAACAAAGTACCATTCCTATGAGAGAGAATCCACTGCCAATTCAGCAGTAATAATTTTATTACCTTGGAAAGGGAAGGTGTCTAAGACCTTTCAATAACAGCAACATTAGCTTTTTGTTACTGGCATTTAATTTTATTTTTTAGTTCTGAAGGTAGGATTTGAAAACAGTTTTAAAGAGCAAATGGAATAAGACACTCCTCTTACTCAGGTACAACACAGCCGTGATGAAAGATAAAATCCCCCAAAGTCCCTGATTGGCCAAGAATGCATTTGAGGCTGACATTTAAGTCAGTCTTTGTGCTAGGCGTCTACATCTTAGCTGATGCTTTCTTCAGTTTTTACTCTTCGTGTTAATATAGCTCTAAAGGTGTACACCCTTTCTTAAGTCAACAATAAATAGCATCCCTTTTGATGCTTATGTCCTTCCCAGTTACTTTCTTTTTCTTAAATCTATTATATAAACATGCACGTGCATTTATTTATGTTGTATGTGAAGGAATTGTAGTTATAGAGACTGTTCTGATATTAATTCTGGACTAACACTAGTTTTATCTGGAATCTAAGTAATTAGTCCAAATATAGTTTTTTTCCCTTCACCCAACTTTTATGAGAAAGCAAGATAGACAAACAAGTGACCAAATAATTATTAATCAAAAAAATGAACAATGATGCAAATTGAGTCTAATCATACATTTTAAATTATTTAAAATTTCTTTATTATAAACTTAACAAATGTGAATATTTCAATATACAAAGAACAAAAATGAGCACAGTATCCAAAAATTGTGATTTTTAATTCTGGAGTTTAAGCATGTTTCAAATTAAACACAATAGTAGTACCCAAACTGCCCTACTTACCTGTATCACCTTCAGAACTTCCTTTAATATTTCATTCTTTCATTTATACTCTTTTCTTTTTTGAATCATTATTACTCCCTATCTATCCCCCCCCCCCACACACAAACCAAAAAGCCCTTTCTTGAAAACAATCAGTATAGTCCAGAAACACAAATTTATGTTTGAGAAGGTCCATCTTATTCTACACTTCTGGTAAACCACCTTTCTACCAAAACATGGGAGCCATGATACATCATCAGTCTTCAATCATGATTGGTCACTGCATTCAAGAATGTTTTAAGTCTTTCAAAGCTATTTTCCTTTACATTTTTGTAGTTACTGTATTGCATGCCTAAGTAGTGCAGTGGATAGCACCAAGCCTTGAGTCAGGAAGATGAGTTCATATTTGACCTCAGACACTAGTTGTGTAACCCTGGGCAAGTCACTTAACCCTGTTTGCCTCAGTTTCCTCATCTATAAAATGAACTGGAGAAGGAAATGTCAAATCATTCACATATCTTTGCCAAGAAAACCCCAAATGGGGTCATGAAGAATCAGACATAACAACAAAAGTTATTGCATAAATTGTTTGTAGGGTTCTGCTCACTTCATTCTGCATCAGTTAAGTCTTCCCACATTTCCTTGAATTTGTCCCCTTTGTCATTTCTTATAGTAAAAATATTTTTCACATTTTATTTCATATACCATTATTTCCCCTACCCCCAAATTCCCAATTAATGGAAACCCACTTGGTTTCCAAATTTTTGCAACAACAAAAATTTTTTCCCCTCTGAGGAATATACCCAGTAATGGTATAGGTAGGTCAAATGGTATGCAGTCTTAGTGACCTTTTTGCAGTTTTAGTGACTTTTTGGATATAGTTCCAGATTGCTTTCCAGAATAGTTGGACACAACTGTACCAACAGCACATTAACATGCCTCTTCTTTCTCAGCCCTTTTAACAAATGTCATTTTCTTTTGCTATTTTTTGTTAATCTAATAACAAGGTAGACATAGCTAGGTGGTGCTGATTCCACCAAGTTGGAGTCAAGAAGACTTCAGTTCACATTTATTTGCAGATACTAGTCATGTAACCCTAAATAAGATGCTTAACTTTTGACCCACTTCCCTCAAATACAAGATGTGGATAATAGGGCGGCTAGGTGACAGTGAATAGAGCACCGATCCTTGAGTCAAGAGGACCTGAGTTCAAATCCAGCCTCAGACACTTAACATTTATTAGCCATGCGACCTTGGGCAAGTCACTTAACCCCAATTGCCCTGCCCTCCCCACTCCAAGAAGAAAAAAAATGTGGATAATAATAGTACCTACCTCTCACAGTTGTGAGGATTAAATGAAACATTATTTGTGAAGGGACTGGCACATAGCAGACACTTAATAAAGATTTGTTTCCTTCCTTCTAATGGGTGTGAGATAGAATTTGAATTTTTGTTTAATTTTGTTTTTGAGACCTGGGCCTCCCCATCAATATCCCCAATACCCAGGGGATATTGATGGGAATACAATGGCCACTCCCAGGTCCAACCATCCAGCTGAATGGTAGGGGGGCTTTGATCTGCTCCATTTCTGACCTGGGCTGGTTTGCCTCTCTTTAAGCATCCTAGCAGCTCTCCACTCTTGGGGGTTCACCATATTGTGCTGACACACCTAATCAGCTTAGCCCACTGTAACTCAGAACTCGGGAGAATCAAGTGATCTGCTTCAGTAGTCTTCTTCAGTAGTCTGGAATAAAGACATACACCACCACCCTGGCTTCAGTAGTTTTAATTTGCATTTCTCCTACTATTAGTGAGTTGGTGCATTTTTTTGCACGATTGTTGATAGCTTGCACCTTTTGGGGGTGGGTGACAACTGTCTTTTTAACAGAACTGTTTATGTCCTTTAACCATTTATCTGCTGGGGAAATGACTTTTATTCTTATATATTTTTGAACCATTTCCCTTCTCACTTTGGGTGTCGGACTTTTATCAGAAAAAATGTATTGCAAATATTTTCCCCACTTAACTGTTTCCATTTTAATTCCTACTGTATTGATTGTGGTACACCAACCACCTTTTCAATAGCATGTAATAAAAACTGGCCATTTTATCTTATCTGATAAACCCTACCTCTTTGTCAAGAACACCCAGTTGTAAGAGAACTTCTCCAATTTATGACCTTTTATAGCAAATCATATATTCATCTGAAGATTACTGTGGAACATAGCAGATGTTGGTCTAAATCTAATATCTAATTGACTTCAGTTTTTTGGGGGGGTCAAATAGTGCAGTCTTTAACCTGGTTGGTATTGCTGGGTTTATTAAACACTGTGTTCACTTTATTTGGTAGATTTGGTCTTATGTACCTAATCTGTTCTATTAACTTTTTTTGTTTTTAAACTAGTACTACCTTGTTTTGATGACACTGCTTTGTAGTACAGTCCAAAAGCTGGGTTCTCTTCATTCTCATTCTGCCCTCACCCTCCATTATTTCCCTTGAGATTATTCACTTTTTATTCCTCTGGGTGAATTTTATTATTTTTTTCTAAGTAACCCTTTGGCCCTGAGGTCAGGTCACTTGACCAGTCACAAAGCCAGTATGTTTTAGAGGTAGGACTTGAACCCAGATCTTTCTATGAAGATCACTTTCTACCCAGTACTCAATACCATCTCTTTCTAAACCAACACTGCTCCCGCCCTTTTGCTTTTTGGAAGGCAAGTGGGGGTTAAGTGACTTGCGCAAGGTCACACAGCTAGTTTGTTCATGTTAAGTGTCTGAGGCCAAATTTGAACTCAGGTCCTCCTGACTTCAGGGCAGGTTCTCTATTCACTGCGCCACCTAGCCGACCCCCTTTTTAACAACATACAAGCAGTGCTCAGTACAGAAAGGGCTTGTGTTGCAAAACTTCATTTGTAAGGCACCTGTTTAAAATTTAAAATTTATTTATTCAAAGAAACAGTATTTTAAAGGACGGTTAAGTTCCCAGGCAAGTCCACAAAAGCATATTTAACCTATATTTAAAATGTCATGTTATGGGTGGCTAGGTGGCACAGTGAATAGAGCACCAGCCTTGGAGTCAGGAGGACCTGAGTTCAAATATGGCCTCAGACATTTAACATAAAAACTAGCCGTGTGACTTTGGGCAAGTCACTTAACCATAATTGCTGTCCAAAAAGAAAAAAAAAATGTCATATTAAATAGTACTATTTGAACTCAATCTAATAACATTTTTTTCCTATGGAAAAATGTACCCCCACTTTCAACAATAGATACCCAGGGACACATCTTCCCCTTGCATCACTTGATCTAGAAAGCAATCTAGTTTGCTAGTAACTACGTAAGTACCCAACAAAACAAATTCCAATCCTGGCCACACCTAAAACGTAGGCCTCAGCCTGCATCTCTGAGGTGTTGGGGGTGAGTCCCACTTTCCATCATCAGTCTTCTGGAATCGTGGCTGGCCATCAACACTGATTAGATTTTTTATCTTTCAAAGTTGTTTGAATTTACAATGTTGTTATTGTGTAAACTGTTTTGTCTCTGCTCACCTCCCTCTGCAGTAGTTTAAGTCCTCCCAGGTTTCTCTGAAACCATTCCTTCTGTCATTTCTTCCAACACAACAACATTCTATTATATTTGCATATCATCATTTGTTCAGCCATTCTCCAACAGAGGGGCACTTCCTCAGTTTCTAATTCTTTGCCAACATAAGAAAAACTGCTATAAATACTTTTTGTACAGTGTCTCAGACTTTGTTCTCTTTGGGATATAAGTCTAGAAGTGGTAGTGCTGGGTTAAAGGGTATTCATATTTAGTGACTTTTGAGCATAATTCCAAATTGCTTTTCAGAATGGCTGGACCAGTTCATAGTTCCACCAACAGTATATGAATGTGTCTGTTTTCTTGAGGCCCTTCCAACATTTGAAATTTCCTTTTTTTGTTTGTTGTGTCATTCATATGGGTGTGAAATAGTCTTGGAGTTGCTTTAATTTGCATTTCTCTAATTATTACTGATCTGGGAACATTTTTTACATAGCTATTATCTCTATTTTGGATTTCTTCCTCTGAAAAGTATTAGGTGTGGGTCATTTGTAACTAAGAATATTTCTAAGTTAGGAGCTATCTCGAAATGGAGAACCCCAATAACATGGCTGGAATATAATTAAGTGATGTCGACAGTCACAGTCTTACAGTAATGTCATTAGCAGTATTCTAGTCATTGCTCTTGGTCCTCAAAATAGTGCTTTGAAGAAGTGACACAAAACTGTTTCACATACTGCTCTGCAACTTGAGGTAAAATAGGAGAGGGGAAACAGAATGAGACTTTGTCAATCATATTTCAAGATGGCAAAAACTAAATGTCTTCCCAGATATCAAAGGAAGCTCCAAAGAATCCTTGGCACCCGAAGGCCAAGAGGTGAATAGTCTTCCGGGGACACAAAAACATTCAATATGTGGCACCAAAAAAATTTTATTGTAAATAATGGTAAATACATTTAGTTGTCATCATGAAAAAGGAAATAGAAAATCACACATGTAAAGTATGTGCTTTTTCTTCCAAGGTATGGCTAGTTATCAACAATTTAAATATTTAAATACTTTGAGGATGGACCGTTTTCACATAATTTCATTATCAAATCTTCCCAACTGACACCATTGCAATCGACACCAAACTCTACTTTCAGTTAGTATGTTCCGTTTTTATCAATTCTGTAATGATCTGTAATATCTTGTCATCTAAAGGAAAGACAAATTCATGAGTTTAATTCAATACTGACTAACTCAACAATATACATTAAAAAATTATACAATATTTTAACTTTATAACGTCATTAATAAATTAGCTAGGCTAAGAAATAAATAGTAGTGGTAAACAAAGTAAAATAATAGAGTAAAGATATTAGTTATGAAATGAAATATAACATGGACAAAGACTTGCCTGAATCATCATGGACTCTAAAGTGTTCCACAAAGTTCTAATCTGATTCCTCACTGCACTATGTGACCCTTAAATTCCATGTCAGTGGGATGTAATGTCTGATTAGTCTCAGCAAACTAGAAAGATTTTAAGTATGGATCTGTGTTCATTCCAAAGGCCAGTGCAGTTACGTTTGGAGAGGCTCCCTATCATAGGTAGCCATGTTAGGCTTTGTGGATCTAAGTTTCTCATCTGTAAAATAGGAATAATGCTAATAATATCTACCTTGAAAGGTTGTTGTGAAGATTAAGAGAGATGATCTGTACAAAGACCTTTATAAACTTTAAAATATTATATGAATGCTACATATTATTATTATTATTATTATTAAAATGAATTTTTTGCCCATGACACATCAGTAGGAGTACCTACACTGATGAAATCATAGAACTGTCAAAATAAAGCACATACTACCCAACACTTTAAAAGAGCGGTCCCACTTGAGCCCTGTGCCAGGTCACTCAGTAGCTGTGGGTTTCTGATTTTTGAAAATTGTTAATACAATTTTTATCCATTTTAAAGTATCTAAAAGGAGATAATGGTGTGACCCTCCAAGACCAAAAGATGACTGACTGCATCATGCCCTGAATGTAGGTCCAGCTTTTTTCACAACAACACTGTGAGACAAGTTGTAAAAGTATTGTAGCCTGAAGCTCAGAGGTTTAAAGACTTAGGTAAGTGGTAAAGCAAGGTCTCTGAGGACTTTAAATTCAGGGTTATCAAGTGTTGGTACTAGAAGGTACCTTGGAGATAATCTGGTTTAACTCTCTCATTTTACACATAAGGGAAGTGATGCCCAAAGGAGTGACTAAAGTAATACAACTAGTTAATGGCAGAACAACTTCTGTTCTAGGAAAAAAAACCTGATAAAATCATTTTCATCCCATGTCAGCATCATCTCATTTAGCCCTACCTGGCCTTTGTATGTATCCTGCCTAAAGCTGACCCTACATTTAGGTTCCCTTAGCAGATAAGTCTTGTAAGATGAGGTATCTTTTAATATTCTGAAGCTGGCCCTATGCTGATTTCTAGCAGCACAAGACAATTAAAGTGGTTTAACTCTCCTGGTCATCTGTGCATCTAAATATCCAATTTAATAAATACTTTGGGCAGTGCACATTTAGGTCCTAAGGCCACAAAGACAAAAGCGAAACTGTCCCTTCCCAGTACCCAACTAGTCTGACACTCTCCCAGGGCTCACTCACACGTACATCTCTGCTGAAGAACTGTAAGCTCATTCTGTGTAAACTACAATCAATTCATGCCTACTTGTGATCATGAGAAAAAGGTATAATTTAGAAAACAAGCTTCAAAGGAAATGTTCATTTTAGATAGTCATCTCATCACTAAATCTTTACTAGGACATACACTGACACTTCCAAAGGCCCTTTGGGTCTGTCAATGTGACTACTTCCTCATCATTACAGTTCAGTCCTGGAGTGAAGATTCTAAACTCAGGGTCCATGCCTTGTTTTTTAAATATTCAGATAACTGTATTTCAACATAATTCATTTCCTTTGTAATTCCATATATTTCATTAATTTAAAAACATCACTCTGAGAAGAGGTCCACAGGCTTGTCTAGACTACCAAAAGGAGTCCATGACACACACAGAGCTGCTGCAGCCAAAAACATTCATCATTCTGTGGGCAAGCTTGTGATGAGTCTGGGTGAGATGAGCTTAGCACACACGACAGTGAGTCATTAGACCTAAACTCCAAGGCTTTCCAAAACATGCTCTGCTGGCATGGCCTTTGAGAACACGGGAATCAAAATAAATGATAACAAGAAATCAGAGGAGGGCTGTGGTATTTAGAATAACAATAAACAATAAAACTGACTGAAATCATATTGTCTCCTCATCTTCTCTCAAGAGTCAAAAGTCAAAATGCTGGCAGGTAAAGTGAGGAAAGGAAGGAGGGATCTGGGAGAATCACAAGTGGATAACTAGGCCCCAAAGACATGGTTGTGTGATCAGCAGGGGCAGTATACAACAGAGGAATTTTAATTTAAGTACAGAATAAAAAATTGTCACACTAGAGTGCAGTATATTATGAAAAAATAAAAAATTCTGAGTTAAGAATGAGATTTTTCTCCTGAAGTGTTCCTAAGAATATATGAATAATGTGCACACTCTCTTTTACCCACGTGAAAATCATACAATTACCTTCAAGGGACATTTTAGGATTTTCAAGTTTTTTTCGAAGAACAGACTCAATGAGTACTCTCAGCTGTTTGAAAATAACTGCAATCTTCACAGGGGCCTGTTGAAAAGAAGAGTGAAAATAGTGTATGATATACTGAAATCATATAACCAGTATATATTCAAATCAGTTAATTTAACAAGTATATAATCCAACAAGTAGATTTTGCTTTTAAAGTAAAACATCTATATAAAGAGGATGGACTATTAGAAAATCACTTCTAATATCTACGCTGAACAATTCTCATCTTCCATCCCCCTCTCACAACTCAGGCCAACCACGCAAAACTGACCCCCAAAATCAAAATTCTTCTGGGAAGTCTACTGTACTTCAAAAGGCAGCTGAATCTGATTTTTACAACCCACACATAACTTCACATAACTTTGTCTTATTCTCTTGTCACAGAAACCTAATGGAAAGTGGACCCTGTTTCCTTCAGTATTTTTTAGCCATTGTCAGGGTTATGCTAAATGATCATAAAATTATGAAGACGGAGTCTCAAGAGTGCATACTAAAAAAGGGCATTTTTGGCACCTCCTTTTAAAGACTGACATGCTGGTCTATATCTATATCTGATCACAAAATGTCAAATTTTATTTTTATGTTCTTATTTTTTGAGGCAATCGGGGTTAAGTGACTTGCCCAAGATTACAACAGCTAGTATGCATTTAATGCAGAATTTGAATTCAGGTCCTCCTGACTCTAGGGCTAGTACTAGTCTGTCTACTTCTAGCTGCCCCATCATAAAATGTAAAAAAAAAAAACCCAAACAAAAAAAAAACCAACACCAAGGGGGCAATATCATATGATCAACCTTCATTCCATTTCCAGTTCATGTGATGAAAAACATGTAAGCAAAAAAAAAAAAAAAGAAGGGAGGAGTCTAAAGAGAGCTAGTGCAAACATGTTATTTTCATCAATGTGATTATATCCATTTGGCTTCTTGTTTTCAGTTATTTTAAGACAAGTCCTTTTGTAGCTCAAAGTACTATTAGGATTCTTTGGTTGAACCGAAATCACATTGTATAAAATGTGATTAAAAATAAATCAATCAACAAGCATTTTTTAAGTATCCATTATGTGTAAGGTGCTGGAAACAGACAAAATGAAGCAGTACCTGTCCTCAAGGATCTGACAGTTTACTGAAAGAGATAACACGTACTTACATACAACTGTATGAAAAATACAAAATGAATACTGGGAAATTTTGGAGATGAGAGGCTGGTTTGGTGGGAGCAGGGAAGGTATGCTGTGAAACGTTTCAAGTCTAAGAGAGCCCTTAATTTGCATGCTGATATAGACTTGGGATTCTAAGGGGCAGAGGTGAGGAGAGTGCACTCCAGGCAAGGAGGGAAGCCAGTGCAAATGCAGAGGCAGAAGGGGGAATGTCACATCTGAGAAATGATAAGCATAGTTTTGCTGGACTGTGGACTTTTGGATGGACAAAAGATGAAAAAATAGAATGAGAACAGGTTGGGAAGGGCTTTAAATGCCCAACAGAAGAATTCACACTTGACCCTACAACAGGCCATAGGAAATCTTACTGAGTTTACTGAGCAGGGGAGTAAAACACTCAGATCCATGTGGAGGATGAAAAGGAGGAGGAGAGGTAGGGAGAACAGTGAGGAGGCCACTGCAATGATCCAGCCATGAGAGATAAGGGTATCAACTGGGGGTGGGGAGGGCCTGGATGAAGAGCAGGAAGGGAAACAATATGAGAGATGCTGTTGGCAAGCTAAAAGCTAAAAAGCTCTGGTTACTGCTGGTTCTGTGGGCTGTGAGGATAACATCAAGGTTACAAACCTCAGAGCCTGGGTCAATAGTGTTCATAAACAGAAATAAGGGAGCTCAGAAGAGAGATGGGCAGGAGAGGGGACAAGTAAGAAATTTTGCTTTAGACACACTGAGTGTAAGATGCCAACAGAACACACAGTTTGAAATATCCAAAAGACAGGTATAGATGTGGGATGTGAGCTTAAAGAAGTACTGGATATGAGTCTTGTCTACACAGAGGTGGTGACTGACCCTTGGGAACTGAAGCAGTGACCAGGAGAGAGAAGGCAGGAAGAAGGGGGCCCGGGGCAGATCCCTCAGCTGCACCTGGGGTAGGGAGACGGCCTGAGAGAACCGAGGGGCCAAGAGACTGGAGGCCACATGTGGAGGAAGAGCAGGGTTTGGCACTGAAAGGTAGAAGGCAAGGCAGAAAGTTAAGAGTCTGTGATCAGAAAATGGAACTCATGAAAACAGAGGTGGTGTAGATGTGGGTAATGGCAAAATGGAGGGCATCAGTATCTCTGTTGATGGAGGAGGAGCGTTTATGACTTGGGAAACTGAGTGTCTGAGGGGCATCATTACATATGCAGAAGCTCTCCAGTGAAGGGTAGGAGGTGGAGATGAGAAAGAGCTTTTAAGTCAGTCAAGGAGTGACCTGGAGGTCTGCAGACAACAGCTACCAGGATTTTAATTGGATGGTAGATATGGATGATGCAACCTCAAAAGCTAAGAGATTACTGAAGCCAGGAATGCCAATAGAGGGCAGGGAGCATTGTAGCTCCCCTACCTTGACTAGTGAGTTAAGGGGAAGGAGTAAAAGTGCAGCCAATGCTGGACCTGCCACTTCACCACTACAGAGAGCTAAAATAAGTCGCATAATATAAGTAGCTGGTTCTACAAAATCATAGTGTCAGACAAAACATTGTTATGGGAACCTGAGGGATGGTTAGACCCACAGCTGGACCACAACTGCATTCCTTCTGACTGACTTTTTCAAAACTGTGGGAGGGTTTTGCTAGAATGTATTAATGACAAGTGGCACAGCTATGTGGTGTAGTGGAAGCAGCACTGTGGAGTTGGGTGAAAAGGACTCCTAAGTTGGGCTCATACTCACTCTCTTTGTGACCCTGGCCAGTCACATGACCGCTTATACCCAAAAGGTTTGAGCCAGACAATATCTATCCCTTCTGGCTCTAAATTCTATGACTAACTTACTACGAAATGATGTAGGCCAGGGCAACACTATGTGAAATACACTCGTGACGCAATTTTCAAACTTAGCAAAGGCTACTTTTTAAGTCTAAGAATTTAAAACTCTTGAAATAAAATATAAAATACAGTGCTGTTCATATAGTTTAACTACATCAGGAGAAGATATTCTATTTTAAACATTTACAATATTTAAAAGTTTAGCAAAAGCCAAAATTTTTCATGCAAGTAAAATTCTAAAAAACATTCCCATTAGTTTGCGTACCTGAAAGTAAATCCAGCCATCCACAGAGAGAAGGCGCTCCCGATGCTGCACTTCTATCTCACCACCAAAAAGTAGAACTGGAAAGGGGCTGATGAGAGTGGTTTCTCTCAAATATACCTTGGCATACCTTACCTATTAACACACAATGAAAGAATCTCACTGGCCTGATGTTTTAAAAAGAACTGAACATCTTTCATTCTTAGAAGCCCTCTTCCTATAACATGTCAACTAGCCCTTGAATGTACAATGCACAAGCACTGTCTGCTGTTCTCTTTTCTATCCTTGATTTAATCATTAGCTTTCAAGTAATAATGACAGAAAATTCTAACCATTCATTAAGAGCATTTTAAACACAAATCTCACAACATCTTAGTCCTATACTTCTCTTAAAAATACAGAATTTACTGCAAGACACTATTGTAAGGAAAATCCAAATGAAATTTAATGACTCCATGGCAATAAGGAGAATTCAAAACTTCTGGTTTCCAAACTTCTGGTCCCCCATTATTCTCCAGAAAATATACTGGGTTTAGGCATCTAAATGTGATTTCTGGGTGCTGTATAGCAGATCTTCTCACTGTTATTTTAAATGTCAAGAAACTAGCATGAAGGATTTCTTTAGTAACGGAAGAAAGATTCTGTTGTACTGTGACACATTCCCCTTACCTCTCAGATTGCCAAAAAATAATACATATCTATGAAACAGAAAACTTCAAAATACCAGACCAATGAAAACAGTAACAAGAACAAGTAAAATAGCTACTTAGAAAAAAACTATGGGGGCAGCTAGGTGGCACAGTGAATACAGCACTGGCCTTGGAGTCAGGAGGACCTGAGTTTAAATCCAGCCTCAGACACCCAACACTTACTAGCTGTGTGACCTTGGGCAAGTCACTTAACCCCAGTTGTCCTGCCTTCCCCCATTCAAAAAGAAAAAGAAAAAAAAACAACTATGAATGAAAAGGTTAATGGCAGTTCTACTTAAAATGAAACAAATAATTTCATTAAAATAGTACACTGAACTTCAAAGTTTATTAGATCACAATAACACAAACATCTGCGATCTTGAGTTGAGGCCAAACAAATACGGAATGCTTTAGTATATATCAATAATCTGCTGCCTGGGAATCTCATTGTCTAAAACCTACTTTTTCTTTTATTAGTCAGATGACCTCTCTGGGTCAGTCCAAGTGCAGTCAGAGAACTGATACGTTTATTAGAGAATGTCTATTTTTCCACTCTCATTACAACAAAGCAGGAAAGATTAATAATCTAAAATGCAACTTCCCTATTTCTAAATAAAAACCAAAAGCATTTTTTCTTACAATAATAATTATTTCATTCTATTTCAGATACAAATGAGTATGAATGGCTCAAATCAAGAGCAGTTAGTTTAGGTTTTGTTCAGTCATTTCAGTCCTATCCGACTCTTTGTAATGCAATCTGGAGTTTTCTTGGTGAAAGTACTAGAGTGGTTCTGTTATATCCCTGTCCAGCTCATTTTCTAGATGAGGAAAACAAGGCAAACAGTGACTTGCTCAGGGTCACACAGCTAGTAAGTGTCTGAGGCCAGTGTTGAACCCAGGAAGATGAGTCCTCCTGACTCCAGGCCCAGCACTCTATGCACTGCACCACCTAGCTGCCCAATTTCAGATACTAATGCTTAAAACAAACCTTTACTTTATTGATATTTCTTATTTTTATACTACCTTCATTTCTGAATATATTCCTTTCCCCAACCCCCCAGCCCTTGTAACAAAGACTTGAAAAATAGAAGGGAAAAAAAGCAATTTGGAAAAGTCAATCAACAGGCCAAGTGTCTGACAGAACATGCAATATTAACAGGAATATTTTCTTTGTAATGGAACTTAGCTTCCAAATATAAAGACCAATTTACCTTCTCCTGGTATAATAGCCATCCATAAACTTGCAGGTCTCTGTTCACAGAAGATGGGTGAACTTGGGCTTTGCCTTGGGCTGTGTCCACAATGCAAGCCAATTTCTCTGTGATATCTATTGATGTCGTGTAAATAATCTTCCCCACACTGTCATAGAGCCCTGCAGTCAGAACAGCTTTAAGAAGGGCTATTTCCTGCAGAGAGAGGGTCTGGGTGGCTCTGTTTGCATCCCAGCCATTAGAGGTTGTAGAGGATGCAAATCCTGCTGCCTTGACTAGCTTTATTAATTCCTGCTTTACATCCTGCAATTGGTTTACAATAGAAACAGAACAAAATCATAATCTCATATTAAACTTAAATTACTTATTAAACAAGGGAAATACTGATTTATACTGGAGTTATCTCATTTTTAAAAAAATCCTCCATTTGACTGATCAGAACCCTTGCTAAACCAGGGGGAGATTTAATACTGGCAATTTAAGAGTTAAAACAAGTCACTCTAATTTCCCCAAGAAAATAAGTATTTCTGTAAAACCAAACAAACATTTCTACAATATAAAATAATAAAAATAAACCTAGACAATTATTTTAATTTACTATATTTTACTTGAGTGACTTAACTGTCCCCTTAATAATCTGAAGAAAAGAGGGACTGAGTGGGAAGTGAAAAGAGTAAAAGAGGAATTATGTAAATATTTGAGGTCTTTTCAGTCAACAAGCATTTATTAAGTGCTTACTGTGTGCTAAATGCTGGGGATACAAAGAAAGCAAAACCATGGTCCCAACCCTCCAGTAGCTCAAATTCTAATGAGGGAATCAATATGCAGATAACCACTTATGCACAAGACAGATATGGGGTTAATGATAGTAAACTTACAGGGAAGGTACTGGGGGTGGGGCATCCTTCCAGAAAGCGGGATCTAAGAGCATTCCAGGCATGGGCAGTGAAAAGGCATGGGAGCGAGAGAGTGGTGCATGGCAGGCCAGTGTTACCGGATGATATAGTATATGTGGTAAGCATTAACGTGTATAAGACGATGGAAATGTGGAAAGTGGCCAAGCTGTGAAGGCTTTAAATGTCAAAGAACTATTTACTTTTGGAAGGAATAGGAAACCGCTGGAGTTTGCTGAGGGGAAATGCCGTAACCATACTTGTGCTTTAGGAAGATCACCTTGGCAGCTGAAGGGAGTGGGGAGCCCAGGGAGAGAAGACTAAGCACAAGGCTATCGTCAAGTTTGAGCAGGAAGGGGCCCAGGACCTGCCTAAAGAGGGGGGATGGTTGTGTGAATGAAGGAAGGGAAAGTACGAGAGAGGTGGGGTGAAGGGAGAAACAACAATACTGGACAACAAATTGCACTGCAGAGAACTAAGGACAATACCAAAGTTGAGAGCCCAGTTTATTGGAGGAATGGTGGTATTCTCAACCATAACAATTGGGAAGAAAGCAAGGTTTTGGGGGGTGGGAAGAAGGAAAACTTTTGTTTGCAATGTCATACTGGAACTCAGAAGAGAAACTGAAGCTGGCTAGGCCTGGTGTCCCAAAAATAATGACTGCAGTTTCAAGATTTACTAGTTTATATTGTGCTATAAGACATGATGAACAGGTGGACTTCAGAAAAACCTTTAAAGACTTCTTTGAACTGACACTGAGTTAAATAAGCAGAACCAGGAGAACACTATATATAGTAATAGCCACAGTGTGAGATGACTTTGATAGACTTAGCCCTTCTCAGCATTGCAAGGTCCTAAAACAATTCCAAAGGACTCATGATGGAAAATACCACCCACATCCAGAGAAAGAACTATGGAGTCTGAATGCAGTGTAGCAGATTATTTTCTGGGGTTTTTTTTGTTGTGTTTTTTCCTTTCTTGTGGTTCTTCCTATTCATTCTGGTTCTTCTATATAACATGACTAAAGTATATTTAATGGGAATGTATGTGTAGAGCCTATATCGGATTGCATGCTGTCTTGGGAAGGGAGGCGGGAGAAAATGTAAAACAAATGGAAGTGAATGTTGATAACGAAAATAAATAAACTTAAATCTTTTTTTTTTTTTTACTAGTTTAAGCCTTAAGCTAGCAAAGCTTAAAACTGCCTAAAGCTTTGGGGACACTATCTAGATCTGGGGACCATTTGCACAAAGATGACAATTGAAACTCATCTGCTACCATCAACCCTTCATGAAAACTGCTAGTTGGGAAGAAAAAGAAAAAAAAACAATTATAAACCTTTACAATATATTTTCAAATAACTAAAGAGAATTCATTTCTGTTACTAAATGCTGCGGTTTGTCTTACCTCTAGAGTTAACAGTGCTGTTCTATTAAGAAAGTTCCTTCTGCAGTAAGCCATTTCAGAACGATACCCCCCTTCCTGTCGAGCCTTTTTCCATCTAGAGAAATATTATCAGAGTTTAAGAAGTACCAACAATTAGGCAGCTATGTGAAGATCAATTAAATCTTATTTTAAAAAAGACTCAAAATTTGATAGTACTGGCCAAGAGGCAAAGGTTATCACTAAAGCAGATAATTTTTTACACAAATAAAATCTTACCAGATCTATACTAATTACTGAAACCTTTTTTTGAAAAATAGGAAAACATCTGCTCCATTTCTGCCTCTGAACTTCCTTTTTACTTCCCAGAGGATCACCAGCATGTCCTGCTGGTCACCCAGGTTCTTGATCTCAGTGCTGTCCCTGACTCCTCACATGCTCTCTCACTTTGCATAAATAAAAAGTTGCCAAATCTTGTCACTTTTGACTCTGTGACATCACTTGCATTTCTCCCCTTCTCTCAACTCATGTGGCCATTGTCTTTGTGGAGGCCTGTACTGCCTCTTGCCCGCACTATTATAATACCTTCTCCCTGGCCTCTGCTCAAGTCTCACCAATTACAATCCATTCTCCCCAGTGATGTTCCTAAAACACAGGTATAGATCCTACTCCATAAATTCCAAGTGTTTTCCTATAAACTCTCAGTGTAAATACAAATTCCTAGGTTTGGCACTGAAAGCCCTTCACAATCTAACTCCTCTTCACCTTTCTAGCATTATCTCACACCACCACCCCGTTCCACACTCCAAGGTCTGGTAAACCTGGCCCTCTCTCACTGCTGCTGCCCCTGCTCTTTTGTATGTGTCTCCCATTCCTGGAATGTTCTCCTCTGCCCCTCAGAACCCTGAGTTTCCTTCTATATGAAGCCTTCCTATAACCTCCCCATCAAATCACTTTATACTGACTTTGTATTTACTTTTATGTGTCCATGTTGTTTCCTTAGACAGCATATGGGCTTTTTGAAATCAGGGGCTGTTTCACTTTTGTCTTTGTATTTCCAGTGCTTTGAAGAAGTTCCTCAAACACAGCACATGCTTACTAATAAATGCTTATTGACAGATTGATTCTGCTTCAAATTTTTGGAACAGATACAAAGATACCAATTCCTAAAACACCCTGCTATTTATGATAAAAATGAATGAAGTAGAAATGTTGATGTGATTTTGTAATGAGTATCAATTTATCACTGAAAATGCAACCTCAAGTGCCTACCTAGACTGATATCACTTCCAAAGCTTAATAAACAATAGGTAAATAATTATGGTTTACCCTAGATATGCACTATAGATGGTCAAGTGGTCTGAATTTGCCAGAGCCAAAGCTGATTTCGCAAGATCTGCTTCATCTTTCCTACCAATTGGTGTGGTAAACGGAGACTTCTCTGTCATAACTGCAGCTAATGTGGCCTATAAACGAAAATCAAAAATCACTTTATGATCAAAGAAGCACAAAGACAATATTAGGATAAGAAATATAAAATATGCATTGTTCATTTCAATAAATACTAAAGTACACATTTGAATTGTCAGAAAGGCAGCCATCTTGTGAAAAAAATTTAAGTGATTACTGTGTACTA
>WOXC01010178.1:0-157099 GCA_011680675.1 Gymnobelideus leadbeateri
ACAACCTTCTAGCTGTGGGATCTTAATGAGTCCTATAATATCTCTGGGACTCTTTATCTTTATTACACTTATAATATGACAGAATGGAGACATGTGTTTACTAACGATATTATCCACTCTCATGGTGGATGTCCTACACAAAATTCAAATGAAAGAGGGATTCCCTGAGATTAGTGGTTATCTAGATGTTCTTATCTGTGAGCAACATTGCATAGCATCCCTCACCTCTGTTCTTTCTTTGGCCTACATATTACAAAATAGTATTAGGAAAGTTCTTTAAACTATTTGATTTCCAACTCCAGAGTTCTTATGATGAAACATACTACCCACCTTGCAACAGAGAGGAGATCTCATGAGACAGAATAAGATATACATTTCATACACAGTATATTTGGGGATTTTTGTTACAGGATTCTTTGGAGTAGGGTGAGGTAAGGAATGAAGAAAAGAGGGAAAGAAAGAAAGAAACAAAGGAAGAAAGGAAGGAAAGAAGGAAGGAAGGAATTACAATGAAATGGGGAAAGGAGATCGTTGAAAAGTTTTTTAATCAAAAAGAAAAGAATAGTAGGATGGCCAAAAGGATCCAGAAATAAGCAAGACACTGAAAGTTACATGTTACTTTGGATGTCTAAATTTAAGAGGTCGTCTGAGTAAGCATGGTATTTCCAACACACCTTTGAGAAGCAAAGAATCAATTGAATTTTGAAAAAGAAGAATGATATCAAAGAGCATCATTGGCTCTTTCAGAATAAAACACCTGTAGTGAGGAAAGTCACAAGAAAATGGCAGCCCTTTCCCCAGCTCCCATTCAAAATTATCTTCTATCCACACACACCAGAAAGAAGTTTACTTCAATTGGTTAGAATCACAGTTTGAGAAAGGACTTTGAGAGACAGATTGAAGGACCTAGGTGTGAACCTTTGAAAGTTTTTCCTGGAAACCTAGCGCCTGAGATATGTAAGAAAGTTGTATGTCCCCTGACTGGTAACATCTGCAGTCCCAGAGACTGCTGAGAATGGCCCTGCTCTCTGTGAAGTCTTTCTTGTTTTGTGTTGAGATCTTATCCTGCTCCCAGCATTTCTTCTTGTGCATTTTTTTGGGGTGTATATTCTAATATGTGCATCTTCTTTGATTTGTTTGCATCTTTCTTAGACAAAGAGGTTTACTAGGTATTCATAATGGTCTTTTGTGAAATCACTATTTGGTGGGACAGAGTTAAACTGGTTAATATAAGCTAAGGATTACCCTCTCCATTGAGAACAATCAGGGATTGTTAAAAAACAAAAGCTACTGCTTTTGTTCTGAGCCCAGACTCTGACCCCTTGACTACTGATATTTAAAGGGTTGTAGATAGAAGTCAAACCTGATACCTCTCTTGGAGACAGGAAAGGGAAGGGAGGATTGCCCAGCCTCAGCAGTCCTGGATTCCACCTGCCCTTCCCAACAATTAGGCCACCTGAGATCCCAGCATGCCTCTTTTTTTACTTTCCCCCCCAAAGTAGGCCAGGTCTCTCAGATTATATCTATCGTTTCTACCCTTTGTCATCATCCCCTAACTTATTTTTCCAGAAAACTTCCAAAGACTCTAGGTGTTCAAGGCCGCAATTCTCAATTCCAAAGATGTTTTGCTTGTCCACATAAATGAGTGTATCTGGGTTGGGGAGAGTAAAGGGACAATAGGAAAAAACTAAGGCCTATATACATTCTTAGCATACATGTGTGGGCAGCAAACCTTTCCATGCTTAAAGGCCTCCCTCCCTATATCACCTTTAAGATAGATATCTTAAAGTTCCAAGATTATAATTTAATTTACATTAGTCATATTTAAAACTATGTTTTACTGATAAGATTTTATAAAATACCTCTTATCTCTTGATGAGAATTAACATTCTAGGTTAATTAGCAACACATTTACAAGTATTTTCTTAGCCAGAAGATGATATTTTCTGACTTTGTCCCCAAATTCTATCATTCTACCGTATTTGGACCCAATAGGACCACAAGGTTTAGAGGTAGAAAGAACAAAGAGGTCATCTAAAAAGGTAATATAAAAACATAATACATAAAACTTTCTAAAAATTGATAGGAAGAATACATTTTTATTAATTTCTTAAAATCAAATTTAAAAAACAAGCTAAGGCTGGATAACTACTTGTCCAGCATGGTGGAGAATGTATTCCCAAAGCAGTAATGGAGAAGATGGCTTCTAGGGTCCTTTCCAACCCTGAAATTCTGTGGTAACTTTCATACCATAATCAGACACCAAAAGAGGACATTAATTGAGAAAGATCATGGGAACTTTTAAAGGGGGACAATAGAAAGGATCACAGCAGCAAGTGTCCAGGTTAAAGGGAGAGAATTGATGGGGGAGAAGAGAAAGCAAGGATATGAATCCCTGGCAGTTACTCATTTCTCCCCCCCACACACACACAAAAGCTCCCTGTGTTTGCTTTGTATATGCTTAGATTTATTCAATGCTGAGTGATTGATGAGTGATTGACAGCCAGATTGTGGGTATAGTAGCCCCTGAAAGGGGTTCATCAGACTTTTGTCCCTACTGAGAGAGGAAGGCAACAAGGGGAGAGAGACAGAAGCTACAGAAACTTGAGATGTTTGACCTCAGGTAATGGCATGTCAAGGCTCAGCAGGCTCCTCTGCAGAGACACAACTTCTTCCCCCAAAATATGTGCACCCCTCCCTAGGGCAAGGGAAGAGTAGCATTCATTCTTCTTGATTACTTCCTCTTGTCAAACCTCAACAAAAGGAGCCTCAGTGTCCATCTGATGTCTCCATTCTGCTCTTGCTTTTAAATGCTGAACGTCTTATATTTTAGTTGGATGATCATTTTGTCCTCTGCTCAATCATACCGACATCTAAGAAACGGATTGTCCGTAGCCCAAGCATTCTCTTTGCTTCTCTTAAGCTAGGGCTGTGCAAAGTGTAACATAAGGCAATTGAAGTAAAGTCCACAGCCACTCGCTTCAAATTGCAAAGATGAAACTGCTCTGCTGTTGCTCCCAAGTACCTGGGAGCTGTAGAGCCAGAGAGAATCAAATGGTTTAGGAAGAAGTACTCAGCTGAAAGTTTGGCTCTTTTGCTCACTTGGAAAAAAGAACTAAGATATGCCAAAGTCAAAGCAGTTCTGGTAAGTGTTCTAGACACAGCCTGCCTGGATTGGGGCATGACTTAGAGGATGAAAGATTTAGAAGCTCTCCAGTCCACCTCATTGTACAGATGGGAAAACTGAGGCAAGAGGTTAAGCATTTGGTGTCTGAGTGGTGGCCCTGGTGTCAGGATGACCTGAATTATCTAGCCTCAGACACTTTAATCGCTATCTGCCTTGATTTCCTCATTTGTAAAATGGGAAAATAATAGCACCTATCTCCCAGGGATGTTGTGAGTGTAAAATGAGATATAAAACGCTTTGCAAACCTTAAAGTGCTACATATATGCTAGGTATTGTTGTTGTTATTTTTAGTATTATCTAGGGCCACACAAATAATAAGTGGGGGGAGGGGGAGATTTGAACCCAGATCTTCCTGACTCTAGATGCCCTACCCTATCTGCTACATGATGAAACTTCTCACTGTTGAGATTTGGGGGTTTAGGGGTGCTTGAGACCCCAAAATACAGACACACCAGGTCCTGCTGAATGAATTCGACTCAAGCAATCTCTCAGCTAAAGTAAAGCAAAATTTATTAAAGATTCGCCATAATGGGTTTTTTTCCCCAATTCTCCCATCCTCTTACCCCAAAAAACCAAATCTAGACTTTTATTTTTTCCCTTTTTTTTTTTTGAGCGGGGAAGGCAGGGCAATTGGGGTTAAGGAACTTGCCAATGGTCACACGGCTAGTAAGTGTTAAGTGTCTGAGGCCGGATTTGAACTCAGGTCCTCCTGACTCCAGGGCTGGTGCTCTATTCAAATCTAGACTTTTAAAGGTAAATTTTCCTGGAGCACTATATATGTGACTATTTATTATGAGAGCCACACACGAAAAACTGACACTTGTGTTTATGTTTAAATTCCAAAAAGTATCTATAAAAACTGGAAAGCACTTGACTTCTACAAAAGCAATTTCACTCCTCTAGCTCATAATCAAACTACTAATAAGTTTGTCGTGTCCTCAGAAATAAGTAAAATCTCTTCCATGGTTTAAAAAATAAAAAGTTATACATTAGGTCCTCTTGCTTCAATGCCATAAGAAAATACATTGGCATCGTTTTCTTGCCAGCAGATATCATTAAAAAAAGCTCGTGGATATAAAAAAAAAAAACAGCATTAGATATGAGATCTTGTTTATTGCGCATAGTGGGAAGGGCCCTAAAGACTAGACAGCAGCATTCAGATCTGTTTCAGTCACAGGAAACTACAGATATTAACTTGGGCAAGTCAAACCTTTAGATCAGTATCACCATAAAGGGAGACTGGATTAAATGATCTCTTTCAATTCTAATGTTCTCTTATTCCAGTTTCTATCCAAATCAATGATTTGCCTGCCCTTATCTGGTGTTATTTACATAAGGATCAGGAAAGAAGAAATGTAGAGATGATGGAATACATGGAAAAAGAGTGAAACACATAATTCACCACCACTCTACCATTCTGAAAAAGGGGGATCACCTCTGAGTAGCATTTACTGAGAATTCAGTAAAGCAGGGATTCTTAACTTTTTTTGGTGTGTGTCATAAACCCCTTTTGGCATTTAGTGTTGCTTAGGGACTTCAAGAAACATTTAGTTTCAAAGATATAACCACAAATATATAAACTTATTTCTCTAACACATGGGAGGCATAATTACCCCTTCCACCTTATGTCACCTCAGTTTCTGGAAAGAAGATTAGATTCATAGTTTAGCTTGGTTCCTGTAGAGTATACACACACACACACACACACACACACACACACACACACACACACACACACACACACACACACCCCTCTACATATATATATTTCTATATCCATATCTCTATGTCTGTCTGTTTATCTATCTATCTATCTATCTATCTATAACAAGTTCATAGCCCCCAAGTTAAGAACCTTTGCTCTGGATATTAGAACATCTAGATTAGATTTAGAATCTCAGAATTTTAGGACTTAGAAGGAACTCAAATTTCATTCAGTCCATCCTATAACCGATCTAATTTCCTCTATAATTTCTTTGACAAGTAGCCAGCCAGCTTCAGCTGAAGAACAGCTGAGAAGACAGTTTGACATGATAGACTTGGGCTTGGGCTTAGAGTCTGAACTATCTGGGTTTGAATTCTCCCTCAGACACATCTCAGTTCTTGATACTGTGGAAGAAATTGAACTTCTCTGAACTTTGGTTTCTTCACCTATGAAATGAGAGTGTTGGATTTGATGGTATCTCAGGACCTTCCTAGCTCCAAATCTATGATCCTATGAACTTAGGACTTTCAGTGAGGCAGCCCAGCCTTGACTTTGGATGACATAAATAAATTTGTATTAGTGTGTTGTACAAAAGGGGTTTTTTTTGTTTGTTTATTAATTTTTTTTTGCTCTGTTCTTGATATGTGATCTTAATGTGTTTTAGTAGAAAGGGTCCTGGATTTGAAGTTAGAAGTTGTTTTTGTCATTCAGTTGTTTTCAATCATGCCTGACTCTTCATGACTCCATTTGGCATTTTCTTGGCAAAGATACTGGGTAGCTTGCCATTTTCTTCTCCAATTCATTATACAGAGAAAGAAACTGAGGCAAACAGGGTTGATTTGCCCAGAGTCACACAGCTAATAAATATCTGAGCCTGGATTTGAATTCAAGTCTTCCTAATTCCAGGTGTGGTGCTTTCTCCACTAAGCCACTTAGTTGTCTTGGAATTCCTGGGTTCAAATTCTGGCATGTCTAGACTTGGATTAGATGACCATGACTGGAATCTCAACTCTACCTCTTATTACCTATGTGACCTTGGGCAAGTCATTTAACCTCTATATAACCTCAATTTCTTCATCTGTAAAATGAAGATGAATGGTAAGGTCCCTTCCAGTTCTAGGTCCAGATTCTATTATCTTTTATCAAAAATATAATGCAAGAATTATGATATCTTTGAAGAAACAGGAATTGGTATTGATAAACAATTTCTATCTTATTAAATATACTATATTTCATAAGTACATAAAATTTTTGGTATAACATATAGGAACCTATGCAAATGATTTTTCAAATAAACACAATCAGAATAGGTGGTATTTTGTTTTCCTATTAGAATCATCGTAATGAAGCATATAAATTACATATCCTATTCAAGGCCTAGGCTTTTTCTACTACTGTGCAAAATTTATTACCTTGGGGATTAGTGATAATATTTCCATTATTTCACCCCCTTTTAAATGGCTGTTATCCATTTTTATATCACATTTATTTCTGAATATATCCCTTCTCTTCACCTCACAAGCCTTCTCTAGTAACAAAGGAAGAGAAAGAAAAAGAAAAAAAGAAAAAAAGGCCCCAGTTCAGTAAAAGCAAATAAAATACGTCTACTTCTACCTCTGTAGAATGAGATTGAGAATAGAGATCGCTTCATTCTTTCTATTTGTATCCCTAGTGCCTAGCACACAGTTGGTCCTTAATTGATTGATTTGTTAATGCAATATTATATTTCACATATCTATTGTCTTCAAACCCAGCAACGATGGCAGGAAGGTGTACTCTACTCTTCTCTGGGGCCAAGTTTGCTCACCGTAATTACACAAAGTTTAGTTTCATTTAGTTATTCTTTCTGTTTATATTGTTGTTATTATATATGATATCCTGGACCTATTCATTGCACTCTGTAATCATTTCATGTTTCTTATAATCTTCTCATGTTTCTTTGAATTCATTACATTCATTTCTTATAGCCCAGTAATATTCCATTACTTTCATGTATCACAGTTTGTTTGGTCATTCTCCTGTCTATTTTGTTTCAGTTCTTTGCTACCACAAAAAGTGTTATTATAAATATTTTAGTGTTTATGGGACTTTTCTTTCTTTCTTTCTTTATCTTCCTTGGGGTATATGTCTAGAAGTGAGATCTCAGGACCAAAGGTTACTTTTTTGTGACTCTAGATAACCTTAATCACTTTTTAGCATAATTCCGATTGCTTTCCAGAATCATTTGAATACACATTCACATTCACAGTTTTGATGATAATCTAATTAATGTGCCAGTTTTTCTAGAACCCCTACCAGAATAAATTATTTCAGTCTTTTGTCATCTCCTGGGTATAAGATGAATCCTCCATGTTGTTTTAATCTGCATTTGCATCATTAGTAATTTGGAGTAATCTTTTATCAAAGTTTGCGATTCTTCTTTTAAGAATTTATCTATGAGGGGCAGCTAGGTGGCGCAGTGAGAAGAGTGTGGGCCCTGGAGTCAGAAGGACCTGAGTTCGGATCTGGCCTCAGACACTTAACGCACACACAAACAAAAACCTAGCTGTGTGACCTTGGGCAAGTTATTTAACCCCAATTGCCCTCCAAAAAGCAAAAAAAAAAAAAATTATCTACTAAGAAACAGCCTTTGACCCTTTGATCACTTATTTAGTGGGAGACTGGCTCCTGGTCTTACATAATTTTATTGATTCCTCACATATCTTGGATAACTCCAAGATATTTGATGCAAAAGGTTTTCCCTGGGTTCCTTCTTAATCTTCCCTATTGAATGAGATAATATAATAACAGTAACTTCTTTATTTGTCCAAAGTTTTTCAATTTAATCCAATCTAAAGGTTCTAGTTTACTTTTTAGAGAGTTCTATCCATCCTTTGGTTTAGAATTCTCTTTATTGATACAGATGTGAAAGTTATCTATTGGGGTTACTTCTGTGGTTACAAGAAGCAAATTAACAAAAAATAGGAATAAACAACTGTAAAAACTTGCAATTATATAAAGGAAGTGTAGCCATTGCCTCTGGATAATATTGTAATATCAATGGTTGACTAAGTTTTCTAACCAAAATGTTATTTGGGTATCTCAAGCAAGGATGAACTCTGTTATCAAAATGTCAAGTTTAATGTTCTTTGGAATGGATTTTGCTCAAGGCAGAGTGTGTCATTTGGTCTGTAAAGGCATCACACTGTGTAAATTCCACTTCAACTCTAATATTCACCATCATTTTTATTTTTGGTACAGTGAAAAACCAAGTCACTTACTATTTTTCACTCAGAAATAAAACTGTTAAAAAGACAGGTCCTAGTCACAGGTGAAACTTACAGATTTGTTTGTTACTAAAAGTCAGAAATGCTTTCTAACCAAGAAATTGAACAAATAATTCTTTCTCTCACTTCCTATATTGCTAATATTTAATTACACTGGCTTTTTAAAATTGGAGGAATACCCTCTAAAGGTCAACTCTAGTCATAAGAAGCTAATGAAATAAAAGTTTAATTAGAAAATTATCATAAATATATTCTCTGTTTTTAACTTGCTTCTCCTCCAAGTATCTTTATACACTATGCTCCTGCATTTTCTTAAATGATAGAAATTTGATAATTACTATAATTGTTCTTAGGCTTTTAATACTTTTAAAATTACATATTTACTTTTTCCTACGGGGGTCATATTTGGAAGCACATGGACAGAAATCAAGGCATTTCTGCTCAGATTCAGCCTCCTACACCTGCCATTTGTTTTTAAAATCTACAAAATATTTTTGTAAGCTTGGTGATCATTTTCCACTCAAAACTAGTTTTCACTCTAATCTCAAAAGAAATTGATATCCATAGTTGATATACACATGATATGCAGGCATATCCCCCAGGTATACATAGTTTCTATTCATAACCATTCTATACAAGGCCCTAGAAACAACTCAAATTCCTTTGTTATACTGGAAGGTTGTTATATTGAATACTTTTAGAAATAAATTAGCCATTGACCAGGGCACCCTACAAGTAAAGCTGTCATTGTAATAGAATTTGACTTCTTATCACCTTCTTTAAATTCAATCTGGTCAGAGAATAGGATTAGGATAAATGCTGAAGGAAAAAAAGTGGTCCTAGAAACAGTTAATTTTAGTTAAAATTATGCCTTTAATTAGGGGAAGAAGAAGAAAAACTTTGGTTAAAGGGTTTTGTTGCCCACCCTTAAATTTGTTTTATTTTATTCCTGATGTATAGAGGAAGAGATCCTCCTGTCTTCCAGGAACCTGAGTAGATGGACTCAGAAATTCTTCTCTGTGTGTTTGTTTTGGGAGATGAAAACTCCTTTCTCTTTGATGCAAGAAATTTTGAAAAGCAAAATTATTTTAAAAAATCATTATCACCACAAGGCTTTTGCTTACCTTCCTGCCCCCCACCTCAAATTATCAGTGGCTACATCTATACTTACTACTCTGACACTTCCTATCCCTATCATAAAAACTTTATTTAGGTCATAGGTTTCCAACCTTATCTGTCTCTTTATCCTTTGGCTTTTTAGTAAACCTTTCCATTCCCTTATTCAATATGAAAAGAAATAAAATCTAGAGTTGAACATATGTGTACACATAAGCAATAAAACAAAAAGACTAGAGGATTTTTCATCTCCAGGGACACCCAAAAAATTTCATGGCTCCATTAACTACAAGTCAGTTTGGAATTTCTGGAATATTTCAGTAGAATAATATGTTGTTACTTAGTCCTCTTCCAGTCTTGTCTGACTCTTTGTTACACCATTTGAGATTTTCTTGGCAAAGGTGCTGGAGTAATTTGCCTTTGCCTTTTCCAATTCATTTTACAGAAGAGGAAACAAACAAACAGGGTTAAGTGATTTGCCCAGGGTCACACAGCTAGTAAATATCTAAAGCCAGGTTTGACCTCACAAGAATGAATATTCCTGACTCCAGGTCCTGCATTCTATCCACTGAACTACCTAGCTGCCCTAGAGAATAATATAGGTTTTTACCAAATATTCCCTAAATACCCTTGATAAGTTTCTCATACTTCTCAAGGTACATGTGCCCTCAATTTGAAACCCATGATCTTGTTTAAGAAAATAAAGATACATTCATAATAATACATTCCAAGCTGCCCCACAGATATTCCTATGAAAACTAAAAATGAATAAAAAAGGGAAACACATATTAAATTTCTCTTAGACTCATAAGAGAAAATGCTATCCACATCCAGAGAAAGAACTATGGAGTCTGAATGCAGATTGAAGAATATTATTTTCTCTTTTTTTTTCTTTCTCATAGTTTTCCCCTTTGATTCTGATTCTTCTTTACAACATGACAAATGTGGAAATATATTTAATATGACTGTACATATATAGCCTATATCAGATTGCTTGACATCTTGGCGGGAGCAAAAAATCTACAACTCAAAATCTTGTAAAAGTGAATGTTGAAAACTAAAAATTTATTAATTAAAAAATTTTCTCTTAGACCACAGAAATACAAGGGGAGAAAAATGCAGGGGCAAGGCTAATATACGGTTGCCATCATCATCATATATTGATAACAGATAATGTTTAAAGTCTATGAAGTGCTTTGCATATGTTGCCTTATTTGGTTCTCACAATAACTCTGAGGTAGAAGTTATTATCCCCATTTTATAGATGAGGAAAATAATACTGAACGAGATTAAGTGGCTTGCCACATAGCTAATAAGCATTTGAGGATTTGAATTAACTTTCTGATTCCAATTCCAGCACCTTATTCAGGACATCACTGAGTTAACATAAGAAGAAAATGCTCATAGTAATAATAAAAAATATGACCAACAATAACTGGAATTTATGTAGCAGTTTTACCTTTTTAAGTGCTGGCCACACACATCATTTGATTCTCACAAAAACAATCAAACCTTCTTTGGTAAGTGCTATGAGGATTATTCTCCTTATTTTACAGATGAGGAAACTGAGGCAGAGAGAGGTTAAGTCATCTGCCCAGGTCACACAGATAGAGAGCATGTGAGGCACGAATATAGGGCTACCTGCCTTCTAAGTCTGGCACTCTATTCACTCTAAGTCTCCTCTCATTTATAAATGTTTTCTTTTGATTCTGTGCTGATCAGCTGGGTTTCAAATATCCTTCTATGAACAGCTTTGCCAGCCTCCTGCCTAGCTCTTAAGTTTTAGATACCCCATGAACTCTTTGCCTGGGCACAGCTTCCTGTTTATTCTTTCAGATCAGGACTTAGACAATAGCCTCTTTTGACCCAGGGGGATTCTTTCCTTTGGGCCCAGTTAATTGGTCCCTATTCAACAGAACTCCCTGTTCCCATCCTCTCCCTAGGGGTCACTGAACCAGGTCTCCTTACAGCTCTACTGCATTGATGATGTTGCCATGGCCCTGTACAACTATTGTCTGAACTTTTTTGGGCCTGCCTTGATTTCATTTCAGTCCTGGATCAAGTCAGTGTGCTAGAGCCAGAACAAGGTCTTTGTGCAATGTGGGCAATATTTGAACATCGGGTCCCTAGGATTTGACAGTTATCCTCCCATGTGTTACTGTCCACTGGAGGTTTTGAACTTTGTTGTCATGCACACAACTTGATTTAACATAAAATAAATAAGTATATGTTGAGGTGAGAAGAATTTGGAGTCGTTAAAATGTTTGTAAAGGATAAAAACGCATCACATTTATAATGCCTTTCGATGTCTACCCATCATCCTCTCTCCCATTTTGTGTTCTTGGCAACTATCTACATAAAAAATCATTGTTTCTGAAATTTAATTTTTATGAAGTTTCAATTTATTTATGTAGTAGGTAAATCTAACAGGCTTGTGGTGGGAAAAGCATTATATGAGAGCCAAGAGATGTTTTAGGCCTATTGCAGCCACCAAATAGCTTTATGACACATTGGGCAAGTTATTTAAGCTTTCTGTGCCTCATTTATAAAATAAAAAGATTGTATTAAATGCTCTTTCTAAGGTCTCTACTAGGAGCCATTTCTGGTTGTCTTGACCTATGTCTTGCTCTAGAGGAGAGGGAGGCTGCTGACTTTGCAGAGTCCTGCCTCACTTTATTTGCAAGTCAAGACATCATCCCCCTGATGTCATTGGTCCTCTTGAAAACAAAAAACAGACAACAAGGTCCCAACCAGTTTGAACGGATTCTGACCACTTCATATCAGAGAACTTGGGTTAAAATCCAACCTCTGATGAGTACTACCTCTGTTTTATTTTGGGTAGATCACTTAATCTCCTGGATCTTCAGTTTTCTTATCTATTAAAAAAAGAAGGGGGTTGGACCAGATGGCTTTTGAGGTTCCTTCCTACTCAAGTTCTGAGAAAGAAAGCTTATTTCTTCAATAAGCCTTATTTCTTCAATCTTCCAATCCAGGACCAAGAGGTCTGCAATCAAATGGCTAAATTTCTGATTGCTGGTTTTTTGTTAACAGAATCCATGGGAGGACCATTTCAGGTGAAACAGATTAGCTGCTTAACTAGGAGCTGGAAGAAGGGCCTCAGTTTCTAAAACACTCAACTAGGATGACAAGGAAAGAGGGATGCCTTTAACTTGGAAAGCAGTAAGTTGTCTTTTGCTCTAGAATACTTTGGTTTAGGATTTTAAGACTTCCATGGGAAAGAACCAGCAAGTTAACGGTGACCATTAGAGGCTTGTTGAAGAAGTTTATGCAATGTACCTATGTCTCTTACCTACACTGTTGTGAGTCATCACCAAGAATCATAGTCTAGTCCTTTCTCAATGAAGAAGTCTTGATTGTGAAATGTCCTAATCCTTAAAGGTGACCTTTGGTTGTGCATTGGCTGTTCCTGTGAGGCCTTCTATGGAGTGTAGTTACAGCAAGACTTGGAATATTTTATCTTCTACTGTTTATGTTCTTTCTGACAGTGAAAATCTTACTCACAATATCACAAGGGCTAAAATATACCTGAATTCAAGGGGAAAGTGATATTTTTTTTTTCCAGGAATGAATTGTCAGGGGCTTGGGGGACTTTGAAAAAGCACTATGTAGAGAGAATAATTTCTGTTCCAACTGACATCGGAATATTGAACAAGTAATGGGAGAGCTATGGTTGTTAGGCCATGAGAACCATTCCTGCATTTAATGCAAAACTCTTTTAAGGCATCTATTTTGGCTTTGGTTTCCCTTCTCAGCTTAGCAGGAAGTGTAGGATTCTGAGAGACCCTTCACCTCAGCCCAGAGAAGGACAAAGAATGTTTAGGAGACTAGGAATTTCACAGCAAACCCTAAGACAAATTTTCCAGTTAAATGTGCAGAATCAAGCCTCTAAGTCTGTCTTCTCCCTCTACTTTCCCCGCCCCCCCCCCATAAAGTATTGCTGATTTCCAAAAGCCAAACCTGCTAACTCATCAGTGGCTCAGTTCTAAGGGCGTTTATATGCAGCTCCAGCTGCTTCTCCCCTGGAATGCCAAATGGTTTGCATGTTTACCAAAGGGCTTTTACCTTCCAGAATATCCATGCAGAATGATAAGAGATCTGTAGGAAAGGAACCCTTGCTCCTAAGACCTGCAGTCTCTCCATTTAGTCCTCTTGGTTCACATTTTGGTATTTAAAGCCTACTTTGGCGCTCTGGTTTTGTTTTTGTTTTGCTGGAGTGGGTTGGGGAAGGTTTGTGAGGGGACTTGGCCCACTAGGCTAGTGGACTCTTGAAGTTTTGTTGATATAATTGGTATCTGTTTTCTGGGCCTCATTATAGACCATGTCAGTACTGATTCTAGTCTGTCCCTGAGAGATGTGGTGAACAGCTTGTCAACTACTTGTTCTGGAGCAAAACTATTTCAGGATAATTACATTATAGGTCTACAAAGTTTACCAAAGAGGTGTAAAAAACACACCTCCTGGCTTAAACTCTGCAGAAACCAGATTAAAATGTAACTGGGGAATATTTAACCAATAAAAGCACAATGAAACATAGATAATATGTAATTTTTTAATTTAAAGAAGAAAATATGTGATCAGCAGGGATCCTTCTATGTGGTTTAAGGGCCCCTTTTTCAGAGTTTGACAAAGTTGTTTTTCACAGTGGTCTATTTGTGAGATGGAGGAATATGTTGAAGAAAGCCATAGTTGACCCTAAGCCTGTGTGACTTTGAGCAAGGCTTTTTACATCTCTCTGGGCCTCAGTCCCCTCCCCTGGGAACAGAATTCCACAGTGTCCAAGTTTTTTTCTGGTTTTGGATATAATCAGATCCCCAAATTCTATAAAGTAATTTCCTGGTGTAGAGCTGCCGAATTTTTGTTAGGGAGTGGGGAATATAGTTAGGGAGACTGAGGTAAGGAAAAAAAGGGGAAATAGCAGCTGTGGCAATTAGGCTTAATTGGTTCTCAGATGGATCAAATCAGGGTCTAGTATGCCTCCTGACACAGGTGGTGGTGGTTGTTTAAAGGAGAGGCAGGACAAAGCCACCTAGCTGTGCTTTAAGCCAGAGGTGTCAAAGTTATGACCTTCAGGTCACATTGCAGCCACAATACTACCAAGTACAGCCCAAAGATTAAAATGTAATTTAGAAATGTTTAACAAAATAAAAATACAATAAAACATAGATAAAACCCCTGACTGTCATGAAGCCCAAGTAAGACTTCCTAGGTAAGAATGGAAGTTGACTAAGTGATGACCAGCTCTCCTACAATCAGCAGCCCCTGACTCATGACGTCACATGAATGCAGCTGTGGCAAGTCCCAAGGCAAACTCATCCCTTTCAGTCATTTGGCCAAATGCAGCTTCCTCTAGCGTCTGGTGATCCTTTTTTTTTTTTTTTACTTCTTGATTATTAATGGCCACCTGCTTCCAAATGCGTGATGTTTGGGTTTAGGGGATTTCAAGAGAGTTTGTTCACACAGTGTCAGCCCCATTGCAGCTATATCCTGAACTGTTTTACTTTGTAATATAATTATCTCATATCATATTATATTTTATCTGTATTTTTCTTGGTGAGAGCTATTTTTTGTTCCAGAAAAGAAAAATGAGTCTGATTCAATAAAAGTGTGTGTGTGGACAAATTCAACAAATGAATATAATATAAGTGATAATATCTCACATTGCATTAACAATAAACATGAAATGGACTTCAAAGTTCTCAGCATATCACAAAGGACAGAAATAAAAGTCCTTTTCAAAAGTACCTTTGTTTTCTCTACACCACCTAAATTTGCTGTTTCCTTCTCTAGCTCATTCTACAAATGAGAGAACTGAGGGAAACAGGGTTAAATGACTTGCCCAGGGTCATGTGGCTAATTGTCTTGAGGTCAAATTTGAACTCAGGTTTTCCTGATTCCAGGTCTGGTGCTTTACCACACCACCTAGTTGCTCATAAAATTAGACTGATATGCCTTAAAATTCACTTTTTCATTCTTCTCTGGGGTCCATCCCTAACTCACTCTCTATTAGGGGTGAGGGAACCTGCAGCTTCAAGGTCTTCTAGGTCCTTGGGTGCAGCCTTTTAAGAGAGTCCAAGTTTTACAGAACAAATCCTCCAGTTTCTAGGCCATGCATGGATGTTACACCACAAACCTTTTGTAGACAAAGAAGTATTACTTTGTCATTCTATTTTACTCTATTATTATTTTTTTGCTTTTTTTTTTGGAGGGGAGAGGGCGGGGCAATTGGTGTTGTGACGAGTGACTTGCCCAAGGTCATATAACTAGTAAATGTTAAATGTCTAAGGCCAAATTTGAACTCAGGTCCTCCTAACTCCAAGGCAGGTGCTCTATTTGCTGTGCCAACTAGCCACCCCTATATTTTACTCTATTATTAAATGATGATTTATGAACCATATAGTTGATAAATTTGGGGCAGGTATGTGGTACAGTGGTAAGAGTGCCAGGCCTCAGACACTGGAATCCACAGACAAGTTCAAATCAGATCTCAAGTACTAATTACCCTAGCAAGTCACTTTAGTCTTTTCTGCCTCAGTCTGCTTATCTATAAGAATGGGAATAATAATATCACAGGGCTGTTATGAGGATAAAAAAAATGAGATAATATTTGGAAAATGTTTTGTAAGCCTTAAAGTGCTACGTCAATGCTAGTTAAAATTATTAAAATTACTGCATGATTCTAGGCAAGTCACTTTCCCTGTTTGCCTCAGTTTCCTCATCTATTAAAATAATCTGGGGTAACTAGGTGGCACGTCGGACAGAGCACCATGGAGCCAGGGAGACCTGAGTTCAAATCTAGCCTCAAGATACTTGACACTTACTAGATGTGTGACCCAGGGCAAGTCACTTAACCCCAATTGCCTTGTCAAAAAAAAAAAAAAGTTAAAAAAATCTAGAGAAGGAAATTGAAAACCATTCTAGTATATTTGCCAATAAAACCACAAATGGGGTCATAAAGAGTTGGGACATGACCGAAACAATTGAACAACAAAACATATACATTTGGTGTAAATTTTCCTCCAGGAAAATTCATCCTCTTGATGAAAATCTATCACAGGCATGTAAAGCATTACAAAAATTTTAGTCTAAGACAATCACAACAAAATTGTTCTTCTCCCTTAGAAGGTTACTGTTACTTAGCCGAAAAAGAAATTAGAATTGGAAGTGAAGTCACTAAACTTCAGGCTAAGATTAAGAACCAGCTCCATAATCTCTTTTAGTGAGCATGCTTCAGCTATCATGTCCTGGAAATAAAGTAGATCATATATATGAATAGAACTGGGTTAAAATCAGACAAGAATAACCACACAATCCCAATGCCTTCTTAAAGGTGATAATTTTAATAATAATAATATTAACTAGCAGCAACATACTACTTTAAGTTTACAGAACATTTTCCAAATATTCTCTCTTTTTTAAAAATCCTAATAACAACCCTTTGCTATTATTATTCCCATTTTACAGATGAGCAGACTGAGGCAAAAAAAAGGGTTAAGTGACCGTCCAGGGTAATGTAGTTAGCAAGTGTCTGAGGTCTGATTTGAACTCTTGTCTTCCCGATTCCCAGCCCAGCACTCTTCTCCACTGAAAACTTAGCTGCCTAAATTTTGTACTTCAATAGTTTATTTTGATAGTGCAATTGATTTGAAATCTTTTCAAATTCCTTTTGATATCAGCAACCTTCTTCCCACTTTCCCCATGAGATGTTGAATACCCATAAAAATTTCACTTCAATAAGAAAATGTGGTATAGGAGAGAAATCACCAATCTAGGACCTCAGTTCAATACTATCTTAGTCACCAAACTTTGAGCCATCCAGATACCTGGCCTCTGAGACATCCTTGCTTCTTCTTTCTCTTTCATCTCCAGCATATTGGCACATAGAGTCAGGAAGACCTGAGTTCAAATTCAGCCTCAGACATTGACTAATCATGTGAGTATTGACAGGTTAACTTCTGTCTTCCTCAGTTTCCTTATATGTAAAATAAAGATAGAAATAGCAACCTTTGAGAGCTGTTGTGAGGAAGAAATGAGATATTTGTAATAAACACTTAAATAAATAAACCTAGCCGCCCCCAATAAACACTTTTCTAAACCTTAAGGGGCTATATAAATGTTAGCTCTCATCATCATTATTAAAACTGTCAACTTTAGTAATAGTATTTACTGTTTATTGCTTTATCTTATTAATTCTACCTCTACATCTTTAATCCCCTGCTTCCAATCACATAGGCTGCCAGGACTTCATCACTTCTCCTGGGGACTTTTGTAATATTCTCCTATTTGATCCCTTTCTTCCCAGTCTTCCAAACTAATATTCTTAAAACACAGACCTAACTGTGGCATTCCCCAACTCAGAAATCTTCTGTAGGTCCCTGTGGGTAAAACACAAATTCCTCAGCCTGGAATTTAAAACATTCCACAGTCTGACTTCCACTTACCTTTTCAGTCTTTGCTTTATATGACTCTCCTTCATGGCCTCCTAGCTGTTGCCCATACCCAACATTCTGTCTCCTGAAGGCCTTCAGATGCTTATGTTTAGAATTCACTCTTTTCTTGGTCCCAAGACAACCTAACTTCTTTGAGAGCACAATTCAGGTTCTTCTTTCTCTAGGACATCTTTCCTGAGAAGCCCACTGTGACCCACTTATAACCAAGTAACTTAATATTTATTAGATACTTATGTAGTATTGCAACTGTCTCCACATTACCACTCTCCTGATAAAAAATTTAAGCTCTTTGAGGGCAGAGGTTGATTTGTTTTGTCTTTGTATCCCTAGTACCTAACAAAGTATCTGTCATATAGTAGACACCTAATAAAAGTTTATTGAAATTATAGCTGTTGAATTGAATAAGCTGTTTTGCCTGTATTTTATTCTACCTTATTTCACTTTTTCTTTTATTTCCTAGTGTTTCTAACCACAAAGAGGTCTCCCTTTAATTAAGAAATGTCTTTGCATGTTCAAAGATTCTGGGTTTCTTCAGAGGTCAGAAAGGAGCTAAAGAGGGGATGAAGACCCCATATTGGAACAGGATTGTTTCTAATAGTGAAAATTTTCCTTAAATTTTCCAGGGAAAGCTATATCTTACTTCCTCACAGTGTCCCTTCACATAACTGTGCAACAATCTTCATTAAAGCAATTTATCTTGCCCTAATTTTTATCTTTAGTGTTTAAGATCAAGGATCCCTTTGTCTGACAAATTTTTTTTTCATGATTTATGAAATGGGTTTTTTTAAAAAACAGAAACTAAATAGATTTTAAATATTAACATTCAGATTCATATTTTGAAAAGAGTGTTACTATTTTGTCAACCTAGTCCTATATTCTAAAAGGAACTCTGAGTAGGAGTGAGGAAACCAAGGTCCTGTCCCTAAGTATCTGTGTGACCCCAAACATCCCAGACCTCAGTTTCTGCCTTAGTATAATGGGGACGAAGAGGAAATGGTGGTTGTGGTCATCTCTGAGCTGCCTTCCAGTTCTTTGATGTTAAGAAAGAAAAAGTAGTCTCAATAGTGGCAAAGCACACACATAGTTTAAAAATTACTCAAATCATCATCATTCTTTCACCTAGTTATATAAGGATAATTGTCTCTAACAAGAGTTCCGATATACTATTTTATCATATACGATCAGGGTGTGAAACTGGTAGCTTTTGCAATTGAGTTCCATCTTAGTCAGCAGTTAATTGCTTAGAATTCATTTTCACATCTGGCAGATGAGTCTGTGGAATGGTTAATGGTTCTGATTTGGTCTTGCTTTGACGGCAAATAGATACTTTCATAAAAAACATACTTTCTTATAGCCACGCCTGTTGATCAGTCGATAAACATTTTATCAAGCCCTTACTATGTGCCAGGGGCAGGTAGGTGACAAAGTTGATGGCATGCTGGGCCTGGAGTCAGGAAGACTCATCTTCCTGAATTCAAGTCTGACCTCAGACACTTACTGGGAAAGTCACTTAACTCTATTTGCCTCAGTTTCCTCAATGAGCTTGAGGAGAAAATGGCTAAATCATTCTAGTATCTTTGCCAAGAAAATCCCAAATGGGGTTAGAAAAAGTTGGACATAACTGAAAATAACTGAATATGTTCCGGACCCTGTGCTAAGTTCTGGGTATACAGATAAAGGTGTAAGATGGTTCTTGTTCTCAAAGAGCACAAAATTTAATGGGGGAAGACAATAAGCAAACCACAGTGTACAAAGAAGCTATACATGGGATAAATTGGAAAAAAAATCAATGGAGGAAAGACTCTAGAATTAAGAGGGATCAGGAGAAGCTTCTGTAGAATCTGGGATTTCAGCTGGTGCTTGACAGAAACTAAGAAGCAAAGATTAGGGAGAGCATTCCCAACCAAGGGGCTAACCATTTGAAAACACTTGTGGTTGGGAAGGCAACAGCAATAAGGACAATGTCACTGGTAGCAAGAAAGGAGTATAAGAAAACTGGAAAGGTTGGGAGGGGACTTTGAAAAACAAATAGAAGATTTTATATCTTATTCTGGAGACAGTAGGGAGTCACTGGTGTTTGAATAGGGAAGATGACATGGTTGGAAGTGTACATCAGAGCAGGTTGAAGATAAACTGGAGTGTGGAGAGATTTGTGGTAGGGAGACCCACCAGCAGGCTGTTGCAATAGTCTAGATATGAGGTGACGAGAGCCTGCGCTCTTGGGAAGAAAGACAATGGGTTTGGTTTGGGACTTGTTGAATTTTAGATGTTTATCCAGTTTGAGAAGTCTAATAGGCAGTTGAAGATACTAGGCAGGGAGGTTCAGGCTAGGTAAGTAGATTTAAGTATCATTAGCATGTTGCTTTGTTGTTTCCAGCTATATACAACTTTTCATGACCACTTTTGGGGTTTTCTTGGTAAAGATACTGGAGTGGTTTGCCATTTCCTTCTCCAGCTCATTTGTGGAAACTGAGGCAAACACAGTAAAGTGTCTTACTTAGGGTCATATAACTAAGTGTCTGATGCCAGATTTGAGCTCATGGCAAGGAGTCTTCTGACTCCAGGCCTGGTACTCCATCCACTCTGCCATTGGAGCTGCCCTCAGGAAGCTCATCAGCAGAGATGATTATTGAATCCCTATGAACTGATTAGATTACCAAGTGAAACAGTAGAAAGGAAGAAAAAGGCCTAGTAGAGAGACCTGGGGCAGGGGCGGGCAGGGAAGTAGAAAGGGAATGGTGGGGGAATCTATGGTTAGCTGGCCTGACCTGGATAAAGAGCCAGTGAAGAAGACTGAGAAGGAGCTCTCAGAATGGTAAGAGTAGAACCAGGAGAAAGTTCAAAACAAAACAACAACAACAACAACAAAACCTAAAAAAAGAGAGAGGATGTGGTTGACAGCGTCAAAGGCAGCAGAGGTCAAGAAGTCTGATGATTGAGAGAAAGCCATTGGATTTGGTAATAAAAAAGATCATTAGTAATTTTGAAAAATGCAATTTTAGTTGAATGATGAGATCAGAAGCCAGGAGTTAATTAAAACTGATAGTCATTTGTTTGAACTGCATTATACCCTTTTTTTCTTAAATGTATTGTAGCTTTCTTATAAACTTTATTTCCTAGTGTGAGTAGTCTCTCCACTGACACACATTACAACTTCCCTATGATTCAGCATGTAGATCTTTAAGAGTTTATGTGGCTGAACAATCCATGACCCTCTCACCAACTTGGTGATTGAGTCTTTCAAAATCTGGGAAGGCTGGCTTCAGAGGGTTGCCATATCTGCTGCCAAGCCCGTATTTGAAGTCTTTCCAGCTCGATAAGACTTGCCACAGCTTGTGTTCCATTGGCATAGACTTTGGAAATTCCAGAGTCACCTTTGTGCTGCAAATTGTAGTGAAGTTTTCTTTACTGAGTTTTAAAAGACAGAATTATTAAAATATCCCTAGTAGGTACACATATATAACCTATATCAAATTGCTTACCATCTAGGAGAAGGGGAGGGAGGAAGAAAATTTGAAACTCAAAATCTTGTTTAAATGAATGATAAAAATTTTCTTTACATATAATTGGGACAAAATAAAACAGCATTAAAAAAGTAGTCTAGGGGCGGCTAGGTGGCGCAGTGAGTAGAGCACCAGCCCTGGAGTCAGAAGGACCTGAGTTCTGATCTGGCCTCAGACACTTAACGCACACACAAACAAAAACCTAGCCGTGTGACCTTGGGCAAGTTACTTAACCCCAATTGCCTTCAATAAATAAATAAAAATAAAATAAAATAAAATAAAATAAAATAAAATAAAATAAAATAAAATAAAATAAAAAAGTAGTCTAGTAGATTGGAAGCTCCTTGATGGCAGGGAACCTGATTTTTTTTTTTTGCACTAATAAAACAGAGTACACATAAAAAAAGGGGGTGGTGTATTTTCAGATGAGGTTCCTGTATTATTAAGGGTTTTTTTTTTTGTTTTTTTTTTGTTTTTTGGTGGGGAAAAGGTAGGGCAATCGGGGTTCAGTGACTTGCCCAAGGTCACATGGCTAGTTTTTTTCATTAAGTGTCTGAGGCCCGGATTTGAACTCAGGTCCTCCTGACTCCAGGGCTGTGCTCTATTCACTGTGTCACCTAGCCACCCCTATATTATTAGTTTTACTTAACTGTTTTACTCTAAGAGACCTCTCACAAAGTAGGAGTAGTCTGCAAGTGTTTAGAATATAAAAAGAAAACTCATCAATAAAATTTTTTTAAAGTATCAAAAAAAAATCCCTAGTAGGGAAGTATATAATTTTTCCAAGAATAAAACCATTTTGATTCATCAAAATTTTAAGTATTTGTAAGCAACTATGTTGTACGCTGGGATTACAAAAAGACAAAAGCCTGAGGGTTCCTGCCCTGTGAATAGAAAAGAGGGCTTAGATGTGACAAATATGGATGACTGGCAGGGTAATGAATGGTATCTCAATAGGAAGAGGGAAATTCTGAGGCTTATGGGCAAAAAGTTATTTTTAAACATACCACGTTTGTGGAAAGTCCCATAGGCAGTTGGCATTGTAGAACTTTGTTGTTGTTCAGTCATTTCAGTTGTGTCTGTCTCTTCATGACCCTGCTTTGAGGTTTTCTTGGTAAATATACTGGGATGGTTTGCCATGTCCTTCACCAGTTCATTTTACAGATGAAAAAACTGAAGCAAATAGGGTTAAGTGACTTGCCTAGGGTCACACAGCTACTGAGTGTCTGAGGAACTCACAAAGATGACTGCCTAATTCTAGGCCCAGCACTCTATCCCAGCATCACCTAACTGCCCCAACCATTTAAGGTAACTCCTTGTGGTAGGCCCTTGGGTTATGAAGAAAAAAAAATGAAACAAAACATGTAAATATTACTTGGTATATGTTAAAACACAAATGCTAGCTCCCAGCTAGTAAGTGTCTGTGGCTAGATTTGAACTCAGGAAGGTGAGTCTTCCTGACTCCAGGACTAGTATTCTATCTACTATGCCACTTAATCAGAAATAGAATATAGTTAAGGAGAGAGATTAGGTCTTTACTGATCTCCCCAATTGTTAGTATTATACCAATGAAATAACTGTGTAATTAATTAGGGAGTTATCAGTGAAGAAATGGTCGTTGAACCCATGAAATCCCATGAAAGAGTACAGTATTTACATGTAATTTGGCTACAAGACCTGGGTAGGAATCTTAGTTTTGCTATACATTTCCTTTGTACCATCTTCCCTGCCTTAAAGTCTCAAACTAAAATCTGACCTTCTGTGAGAAGCCTTTTCTAGTCCCCTTTAATGCTGACAGCTTCCTTCTGAGATAATTTTCAATTTACCTGGTATATAGTTTGTCTGTACATAGTTGCTTGCATGATATCTCCCTCATTAGATTGTAAACTCCTAGAGGACAGGAATTGTTTTTGACTTCCTTTGTCTCCCCAGTGCTTAATATGTTATCTGCAACCTAAGTCGGTCCTTTTAAAAATGTTGTTGATTGACTGGCCTATGTTGTCTCAATGAATTCTCAAGTCAGCTTCATCATCTATAAAAAGATGGGATTCAGCTCTAACCTTTGAAGTATCTTCCGACTCAAATCCCATGGCCCTCTTATAAAATTCACTTTCTTATTTGTTTCAAATCTTATTTTCTTTGTAAGAAAATGACAGTAACTCTTAATTTAGCATATGTTTATCACATAAAAAGACCATAAAATATTTTGGTAGAATGGGATTTTAAAATTTTTTTAGAGGCAATATAAGTTTTGTGTTTTTAAGAAATCCTAGAGGGGTAGCTAGGTGGCGCAGTGAGTAGAGCACCGGCCCTGGAGTCAAAAGGACCTGAGTTCCGATCCAGCCTCAGACACTTAACCCACACAAACAAAAAAAACCTAGCTGTGTGACCTTGGGCAAGTTACTTAACCCCAATTGCCCTAAAAGGGGCGGCTACGTGGCACAGTGAGTAAGAACGGCGGCCTCGGAGTTGGGATGACCCGAGATCGAATCCGGCCTCAGAAAATAAGCACCCACACACAAATAATGTCTAGCTGTGTAACCTTGAGCAAGTTACTTAACCCCAATTGCTTAAAAAAAAAAAAAGAAAAGAAAAGAAATCCTAGAAATGTTGATCAAGCAATAAAATTTTAATATCCGTGTGTGCATGTATGTATGAAAGTGGTAAAGCACAATTCATAAAGATTTGTAGCCAACAATATAAATTAAAAAGGAGGTTTTAAAGAAAATAATAATGCTATAGCTTACTTATCTGGCATCTTTTGGGGAGAAGATAGTCCAGAAAAAGAGAATGTTCTAGGTAAATGAAATATATCTCTTTCAAGTCCTAGAACTTTTCTTCTGGTTTTAGATTTTAAAAAATTCTACAGATGGTTAGGTGGCACAGTGAATAGAGCACCAGCCCTGGAGTCAGGAGAACCTGAGTTCAAATCTGGCTTCAGACACTTAACACTTACTAGCTGTGTGACCTTGTCACTGCCTTCCCCCCTGCAAAACAAACAAAAAAAAAATTTTAGCATGTATTCTACCTCTTATTTTTCTTAACCAGGCTATGAATGAAGGAAAGAAAAGCATTTGTCAAGCATTTTTGTTGTTGTTCAGTCCTGTTGGACTCCTCATGACCCTGTGTACCATGCTATCCATGGAGTTTTCTTGGCCAGAAACTGGAGTTATTTGCCCATTTTCTTCTCCTATGGATTAAATCAAACAGAGGTAAAGTGACTTGCCTAGGTTCACACAGCTAGTAAGTGTCTGAAGCTGGATGGACACCTTTTTCACAGATACACAATAAACACTGGGATTTTCAGACTCCAGCTTCTAACAGTTTATTCTTCTTCTTCGAGGGGGAAAGGCAGGGTAATTGGGGTTAAGTGACTTGCTCAAGGTCACATTGCTAGTATGTGTTAAGTGTCTGAGGCCAGATTTGAACTCAGGTCCTCCTGACTCCAGGGCCAGTGCTCTTATTCACTGTACCACCTAGCCACCCAACAGGTTCACTCTTGATCTGGTCAGACAGATTATTAACCCCTTTGGAGGAGTTAATAATCAGTTTTATTCTAGTCTAATCTTCTCAAAGGGTTGCCTTTGGGAGTTTAGTGTTAGGGTTAATGGGAGAACCAGATCCTATAGCATTCCCTAATCATCCTTCTTGAAGGGGTGGAGAGAAGAGGAGGCAACTACCCCTACATTTTGATGGGTTCAGTTGAGACAAACACAGTTTTTGCACTCCCCTAAATCCCTTCAAGCCTTGATGGGGGCTGGTCAAGGTACACACAGATTTCCCTATGGATTCCCTGTGGTTTCCACCCCTGATTCCCCATGGTTTCCCCCCTTCACTGACGAGTGTCCATTTGCTTTATAGGGCAGTAGACAAAGGAGGCATCTTGCTGACATTAAACTCACAGGTTAACTTTAGCGATATCATCATTCTGCACAAGCATAGTAAATATCAATTGTCACCCCCCCCCCCATATCTCATGATGCAGCCCCAGTAGGACTGTCACTATGTTTCTAGGAATTAAGGAATTACTACCTAGCATCCTTGGGGCTATTCAGGGAGTTATTATCTAACACCTGGAAACTAGACATTACCATGGCCATGGATCTTGAGACACGACTCTAAAAAGTATAGCAAAATCCTCCTTATGGTACCTAGCAGACTTCTATGACTTTGTTGTTGTTCTTGATCAGCTGTTCGTTTGTGTTCAATTCTTTGTGACCCTATGGACCATAGTATGCCAGACCCTTCTATCCTTCACTCTTTCCCTAAGTCTGTCCAAGTTCATGTTCATTTTTTCTATATTATCTATCCATCTCAAATGGATTTTCCCAACATCAGGGGCTTTTCCAATGAATCCTGTCTTCTTATTATGTGACTAAAGTATTTAAGCTTCAGCTTTAGTATTTGACTTTCAAATGATTAGATTGTATTAATTTCTTTAACCATTGACTAATTTGATCTCCTTGCTGTCCAAGGGATTCTCAGAAATCTTCTCCAGCACCACAATTTGATAGTCTTTTTTTTTCTTTTTGGAGGGCAATTGGGGTTAAGTGACTTGCCCAAAGTCACAGAGCTAGTAAGTATGTCGAGTGTCTGAGGCCAGATTAGAACTCAGGTCCTCCTGACTCCAGGGCCAGTGCTCTGTTCACTGCGCCACCTAGCCGCCCCACACAATTTGATAGTCTTGATTTTGGGGCCTTATAGTCCAATTCTCACAGTCATACATGGCTATTGGAAAAACCATGGCTTTGACTGTATGGACCCTCGTCAGCAAGGTGATGTCTCTGTCATTTAATATACTGTCCAGATTTGCCATAGCTTTCCTTCAAAGGAGCAAGCATCTTCTAATTTCATGGTTGCAGTCTACAGCTTCAATAATCTTCAACAATATAAAATCTGACACTGCTTCCATTCTTCTGCCTCTATTTTTCCGGAAGTGATGGCACCGATTACCAAGATCTTAGGTTATTTTTTTTTAATATTAAGTTTCAAGCCTGCTTTTACACTGTTCTCTTTCACCTTCATCGAGGATTATTAATTCCTCTTCACTTTCTGCCATCCGAGTGGTATTATCTGCATACGTGAGATTGTTGACATTTCCTCCCAACAACCTTAATTCCAGCTTTTGACTCATCCAGCCTGACATTTCATATGATGTACTCTGCATATAAGTTAAATAAACAACAACATATAACCTTGTCATACTCCTTTTCCAATCTTAAACCTTGTTCTATTTTTGGTTCTAACTGTTGCTTCTTAACCTGCATACAGGTTCCTCAAGAGACAAGTGAGATGATCTGGTCCTCCCATTTCTTTGAGGACTTGCCACTGTCGTGTGGTTAAGCACATACTACTGTACTAAGTGTCTGACTAAAGTCAGACAATACTTCCCCTCAAAGAGTTTTCATTCTAATTGAGGAAGACAGTTGGGAAGGGTGCTTTCATCTGGGAAGTCACTGGTATGATAAAAATAGTCTGGTTCTGGAGGAGGCCTCATTATTTGTTGTTCAGTCATTTCAGTCATGTCCAACTCTTCATGACCCCATTTGAGGTTTTCTTGGCAAAGATACTGGAGTGGTTTGCCATTCCCTTCTCCATCTCTTTCTGCAGATGAGGAAAACAGGGTTAAGTGACTTGCCCAGGATCACAGAGCTAGTAAGTATCTGAGACTGAATTTGAACTCAGGGAGATGTGTCTTCCTGACTCTAGGCCCAGCTCTATATTTACCTCATCACCTAGTTGCCCCAACCATTTAAGGTAACTACTTACTATATGCAAAACACTTGTGCTAGGCTGTTGGGTTATGAAGACAAAAAACCCCAAACATATGTAAGTGTTACTTGGTATGTGCAGAAGTACAAATAGACCATAAGTTGAAATATGCATGGGGGGGGGGGGGGGGCGGCTAGGTGGCGCAGTGAGTAGAGCGTCGGCCCCGGAGTCAGAAGGACCTGAGTTCAGATCCGGCCTCAGACACTTAACGCACACACAAACAAAAACCTAGCCGTGTGACCTTGGGCAAGTTACTTAACCCCAATTGCCCTAAAAGGGGCGGCTAGGTGGCACAGTGAGTAAGAGCGCCGGCCTTGGAGTTGGGATGACCCGAAATCAAATCTGGCCTCAGAAAATGAGCACCCACACATAAATAATGACTAGCTGTGTAATCTTGAGCAAGTTACTTAACCCCAATTGCTTTAAAAAAAAAAAAAGAAAAGAAAAGAAATATGCATGGGGATGACAGAAAAATTTTCATTTCCATACATGCTTGGATCAAGTTCCACAGTCCTTTCTCTCTTCCCTTTTTGGAAGCTCTTTTGGCTAACCTTTTTGTTAACTAACTACTGTAGTAAACTGCTTATTCTAATAATGTGACTTAAGATGTTAAAATAACGAAATCCATCCTCTTCCTTTTACCTTGGAACTGATTTCCATACACTTTTCTCTACTTTCTCGGACACTCAGCTGCCTGACTTCACTTGGGGGACAAGATTAATTTATTTACCAGACAGAAGCAGACAATAGACAAAGACCCAAGACAAAATCTAATTATCTAATGAAATCTACACAGACCCTTCTCTCTATTCTCTATAGAACTATGCTCTCTTGCATTTTATGCCCTATAATTTGGTGGGATCACGCTTCTCTAATTTGTGTTTGCTTCAGTGAATTAAATCCCTTGCCCCTTTGACCTTCTATTGTTTCCTCCTATGGACCCCACAGCTTCTCTCTTTACAGGGATGTATGTATTGGTAAATGTTTAACTACATACTCTCTTTAAAAAAACAATGCACACATATGTAGAAAGACACTATCTGCAACCAGAGAAAGAACTGATAAATAGAAGTATTTATAGAATGATTATATATGTGTATATACACACATATGGATGTGTGTGCATATATATGTGTACACACACATTGGTGTGTGTAGCCATCTCTGTGTAGGATGGGGGAGGGGAGAGGAAAAAAGGAAAAAAAGAAATTCACATAGCTGTATTGTATATTTTAAAGGAATAGCAAATTATACATAATACAAATAAAATAGAAGGCATGTAAAAACAAAATATACACACAATACCTTTTTAAGTTTAGTCTATATTAACATGATTTCTCCATCACTTCCTTGAGTTGAGGCAACCCACAAAATAATAAATCAAGTCTTGATCTGTAGTGTTTGCCAGTCTTCAAATATAACAGTTGGCTCTTTGGAGCTGGTTCCAGGTGGCTCCAGCACACCCCTGTGTGTTTCACTCCTGAGCCATCTGTTGATGATAGAAAAAGTCACAAAATCTGATGAGAGGGTCCCCCTGCAATAATATACTATCTAACCTCGCCTGGGTCCTAACTACTTCCTGATTGCCTATCACATTCAACTTCACATTCATTCCCAACTGTCTCCTTGGCTGCTTTATTTTAACTTCACTATTCTTTTTTAAGGCAATAGTCTCACTCCTTACTTTACTGAAAAGATTAAGACCATCTAAAGGGAGCATCCTTATTTTAATTCTTCCAGATCTCAAAATATTTCTTCATCTCCATCCATTTTCTCCCCTTTCTCTCTGGTCTAGGTTTGAAGTGCTTCTCCTCAACAAGGCTAACTCCTCTATTTGCACCGTTGATCCAGGAATTCTTTTCTTTACTTGTATTTGCATCACTAGTACCTTTCATTTAATAAATGCTTGTCTTTTTTGTTTGTTTTTGCTTTATGGAGGGCAATTGGGGTTAAGTGACTTGCCCAAGGTAACACAGCTAGTTTTTGTGCTGTATCTGAGGCCAAATTTGAACTCAGGTCCTCTTGACTCCAGGGCCGGTGCTCTATTCACTACACCGCCTAGCTGCCCTGTCTTTTCCCTCCTGTCTTTATCAAGATACAGTTCCATCAGTCATCCCCTCTCTTTTCCCTTCAGCTTTCACCTTTATACTTGATCCTTTTCTGACTATTAAGTCTTTTCTTTCCTTAAAAAAAAAAGAAAAAAAAGCCTTCTTTGTATCCATTTGTCCCCTCAAGCTGTCATCCTATCTTTCTCTCCCCCTTCATTGCCACACTTCTGGGAAGAATGATCTCTACTCAGTGCTTCCATTTCTTAATTATTCTTTCAGTTCTCAACCTACTAGGCAGAAATTGTTGTTCATCCTTCATTCTTGAAGAGGACCAATGACATCAGGATGATATCTTGACTTAAAAGTGAATCGGGCTTAAGTGAGGCAGAGCCATGCAAAGTCATCAGCCTCACTGTCTCCTCCAGAGTCATTCTAGTCCAGTGGCAAGATATAGGTAAAGGTGAAAGGCGATGGATGCAGATATATGATGTAATAGAGTACTTGCTGTCTGGAAGACCTGAGTTCCAATCCTTCATCAGACATTTACTAGCTATGGTCCTAGTTTCTGCATTTGTAAAATGGAATTGTTAATATTTGCCCATGGCTATTGTGAAGAAAGCAGTATATGATTGAGAGTCATTATTGTCAATGTTGTTCCATGACACCACATTCTCCTGCTTTTCTCCTTTGGCTTCTTCACCAGCTCTCTTCCTCTCCACCCTATAATGTATACATACCTGGAAACAATCATCTCTATTAATTTTCTCTCTATATGTTATCTTCCTCAGTGATCTCATCCATTCCCATGGCTTCTGTTATGACATTTTTGGGAAACCTGTATTCCTAGTTTCAAATTCTCCCGTCCTTGAACTAGAATCCCATATTTTTTTATTGCCTGTGTGACATTACTTGGTGTCCCAACCATACCTAAAACTCAACATTTTCTGAACTGAATTTATCATATTCCTTATAATACCTGTTCAACCTTCTCTTTACTGTTTCTGTCACTGACATCACCATTTTCCCCAGTCACCTCAATAATTTTAGATTCTTCCCTTTCCTTCCAATATCTAACCAGTTGCCAAATTCTTTTGCTTTTGCCTCTGGTATAGAATGCTGGGCTTAGAGTTAGAAAGACTTGGGTTTGAGTCTTATTTCAGACTCTCCATATCACCCTGAACAAGTCACTTGACCACTTTCAACTTGCTTCCTATTCAGTAAAACAAGGATAATAACATCAACTTTATAAGGCATTTGTGAGGATTAACTGAGAAAATATATGTAAAAATGCAAAAATCTTAAAACATTATGTAAATGTCAATCCTCCAATGTCCCTTGTACCTAGCCCCTGTTTGAAACTCATTGTCAGCGCCCTATGTCTCACCTTTCCAATCCATCCTTTATACTGTTGAGTAATCTTTCTAAAGCCCAGGTTTAAGGTCACTGTTCAGAAACCTTTAGAACAAACTCTTCAGTCTAGCATGCAAATGTTTCACACTTTGGCTTCAATTTACTTTTTCATTCTTTTAAAAACACCATTCTAATACTTATACTCTACTTTCTTGCCTAAATGGATAACTAGTTATTTCCTGAGCTCTTTCTGACTTCCTCTGATGTATAGCATTTCCCACCTGGTAGGGTTTTCCTCACCTGCCTTGAAATTGTGTTAGTGCTCAGCTCATCTCTTTCCTGATACCCCAACTGGAAGTGAATTCCTCTTCCTTGAATCTCTCATTCTTCTTTTTTGACTTTCTCTATATAATTATTACATCTTGATAATTCACAGTTATTTGTATAACTTTGTTATACAGCTACAGTTATTTGTATAATCCCTTGTGACTTAAGTCCATATCTTCCCATAAAGTTTACCACAGAAGGTCCTTTCAGTGTGTACAGGATCTTCCTAGCTTTCTCTCAATGCAAGAAGATAGCTGTTTGGGGATGACATTGTGCTGATTGTACAACCATATAGCCTCCTAGAATGAAATGCTTGACCTATCAAAAGAGTTTGGTATAATGATCCACAGAGGAAAAACTGGGAGGAGAATGTCTATTGTTCAGGCTGAACCACATATAGAGCTGAGCTATCAGTTTTTATACCTTGACAGATGCTGTAAATGACTGGTGAAATTGGTTCAGAATACAACAGTAGGAACAGAGTTGGCTGGTTCCCCTATACAAAATTAGAGAATTTCTTTGATGGCACATATCTCCCTGAAATGAAGGCTTTTTTATTTTTAATGCCAATATTCTCCTGGTGGCAGATATTGATTGGGAATCACTGAACAACTTAGTATCTAAAGAACTAAAATGGAATATTGCAAAAAAAGGCCATTAGAAGGGAAGGGGCGGGTTAAGGACAATATATTCCATGTAGAAGACATCCATTAATATATAGGTTTATTTTCAGATGGAAATTAAAATACCAGGTGAATCAAATGCTCCCCTTTGAAACCCTTTTCCATTGAATAATCAAAAGGCAGCAACAATCGAGGCCACCCACTTTGAAGGCTTTGTCCTTCCAGGGTTCTATTTACTTTTTAGGATAGCTCTTTTATCTAGGAATGTCAGAAACCCAGCAGTTGTAGCTGCTTCTAAAGCCCACCCTCTTTTCACTTTTGTTGATTTCCTGAGTAAAGTTAGTTCTGAAAGCCCTCTCATTATCCAAGTCGTTTTCCCCTGACTCCCCTCTTTTGTATATGTACAAGAGTGTAATGTAGGTGTAGAGAGGGGAACGACCTCGGCTCTTGTATTGGGGAGAAGAGGACAGAGCTTAATTTAAACCTGATTCCTTGGACTCTAAATGTAATTTTGTGAAGATGCATCCGTGTTTTCCCAACGTGAAATGCAATCTCTCACATGGTACATGGCACCTTCAGGGAGAGGATATAGTGGAATGTGGCGTTTTATAAACCCAATTGATTGTATCGTTCCTGAATGAATTATTAGCCAGTTTGGGAACATGTTTAGGTCACTTTAATGACGGGGCTAGAGCTGGCTGGCCCTCAGACTGAGGGAGCCATTTCTGTAAAGGGATGCAACAGGATTTGGGGGGAGGGGAAGAAGAAGAGGGGAAAGCAGTAGAAGGGGGGAAAAAAAGGAAAACCATTTATTTCAGCTGGCTTTGTCTTGGATCTGGGCAGGATCCAGAGCTGGTGATTTCAAACATAAGGCAAAAGCGCAACATGCTTCCTTACCCTAATTAGAAGGGGGGGAAGGGTGAGTCAGGTTACACTAAGCTAAGTATCTTCCTTCCCTTTCTATAACGGCTAAATTGTAGCTTTAAAAGGAAGTGACATGGGGTGGGGAGAGACGTCAGCTGAGGACCACTTTTTTTTCCTAAGGGTCCACCCCATGGGTGGAGTCTAGCTTTCTTCCCTGTGTTGGCTGACTTAGAGCTCATGTAAACTAGTGGCAATTTCTGATCCCTCACTCAGGCTTTCTCCCTTTCAGTTTCTGATCCCCAAGTCCTCATGTCAAGGTCTTCCAGACACGAGGTATGTTTTTTTCATGCTATTTCCAGAAAACTTTGCATTTGTGGGAGATGGTGTTTGCTTCCTTTTTCCTTTTGTTATCTCTCCCCCCCACCCCCCTTTGGCTTGATTCCTCCTGAAAAGCTCTGAATGGATTGTGGTAGAGAGCAGAACCCAGAAGAGTCAGAGGACAAGAGTAGGAGACAGTGAGGGCGCTATGGATAACGTGAGCTGCTTTCCTTCGGAGCTACAGGGAGGTTTCCTGCTTCACAGCCAGAATTTGTGTCTCAAGGATCGGGTGGGGTTCTTTCTGGGTGCTCTGGTTTTTTGAGGGGATGGTTATGGTTGCTCGATTTTTTTTTCCTTTAGCCTGGGTTTAAGACCCCTTTTCCCTTGCAACAGATGAAACTGACGAGAATGCTCCTATTACATGTTGATTTCTTTTGTGTCATGCAACATGTTCTTCGTCTGTGGTGTTCCTATGGTAACCACAAAAATACTATGCTAAATGGGGCCCTAGCCATCGATCTGTATGTGTATGTGTTTCTTTTGCAGTTTGTTGTTTTGTGTGTGTATCTGTGTCTGTGTCTGTGTCTGTGTCTGTGTTACGTTTCTATTTGTGAGAGATCCTCCAGAGCTCTGGCTGCTACCCCTCCTCACTTTTCATTTTGGTTTTTCCCAGTCACAATGGGGCTGGGGGAGGGGGGTTGTCAAGGAAACAGGAATTTATGATTTACCTTCTTATTTACTTAAAAAGAATTCTGCAGTCACAGTTCTGTAGCCACAGTGGTAATTAAAAATACAAACCCCATATTTGTGCAAACGCCTTTTATTCTTTTTGAGTGACTTTGACGTTTCTCTAGATTTCCTATAAATGCAATAGTTTAAAGCAAGGGGAAAGAACATTACTGATGAGAGGTGAGCTGCTTGTTGAGAAGTTTCAAAGTGGGTCCGTGGGTGACAATTTGCTGCTTAAAAACATGTACACTGCCAACTCAGACAGCTACCTAGCCTGAGACTCCAGTAGCTAAATGTGAAAGATGAGGCATTTTCACCATCCTCAGCATAGCACAAAACTCAAATTCAACAAGTGTGAGAAGATAACAAAACAGAATGCGTTAAGTGACTGTCCCACACTAATCACAACTTCCCGGGTTTTACATCTGTGTTGTTGAGTGTTCAGCACATTCAGTAAAATATAAGGCTTACTAAATAGCAGGCTGATGGATCTTCTCTCTCCAAACTGGGACATGATTAGCTCTGATGAACCAACACCCAACTGAATAAATTATTTTTTTTTCCCTTGTGAATTCAAAGGGGTAAAAGAATTGAGTAAAAGGGTCAGAGGAGCTTAATAAGTCTAAAACTAATGTAATGGTTCCTCTCAATATTCCTTTCATAGATAAGAAGTTAATATTTCACATGATGTGAATGAAAGTAAAATTTAATTCCTCAAGATTAATGAGCAAGGCTAAATATACTCATCTGAACGACCCATCTATCAAAAGGGGTTATTCTTAACAAAGCTACCTTCTCTTGCACATAGTTAGAATCCAGGCTGCCTGTGAGGGATGATGATGTTGCATAATATAGGATGGAGGGAGGAAAGAAAAGTTCTAGCAAGAAGGGAGGGAGCTGTAAGTTTTTTGGACTAGTTTCTACCTGATTTAAACCAGAACTGCTATTTCCTAGCCCAGAGAATATCGTTTTAAGATATGTTCCTTTGATTTGCATACTTGTTTGACCTTCATAGACCAGAAATCTGGGAGACCTGTATTCTTTAGTTTTGTCTCAGTCTTTTGGTAGAGTTTTGTAAAGGTCATTTAGTCCTTCTTTGATTTTCCCATCTGTGAAGGGAAGGATAATATTTCATTGCCAATCTCTAAAATATATTGAAGTGTGGTAACAGGAAGGTGAGGTGGTTTTATTTTTAAAGGTTATGGTGTTTTGAGTTCTTTATCTGCTATTAACTGCTTTTTTTTTTTCGATTATGCTTTGTCATAGAGAAGAAGTCTTTAGTATTTAGAACATTACCTGAAATTGTAAATTGTGTTGCTGAAATTCTAACTGGCACTAAATGGTAGTAAAGGTGGGAAGAGTATTCAAAGGTTATGTGAACTTAGAAATATGTGACATTAATTACAGAATGGCATTTATCATGGAAAAGCACAGGTTAGTACATGTGGAGAAATAATTGGAATGCAGGTGTTCAATATTAGCAAGGAATCCTGGAAAGCAGTAAGACTGAGAGACTATACCTAAAGTCAGTAATAGGCTACATGCAAGAATGTAAATCTGCTATGAAGCTCTTCCAAGAAATAGACTAATAGTATTTTCAAATTAAATCACAAACACATTGCCTTTCTACTGCCAGTGGTGTGGCCACTCCTGGAACACAGTTTTTAGTCCCAGGTTCTTAACTACCATAAACACCCACTGGACAGAGTTCAAGGAAGAGGAGAAGCCAGCGTGATTAAAGGGATGAGAGCATTGCCAAAAATCACTAGGTTCCACTTGGATACTGGATTAAGGTTAAAGAGTATCAGCAGTTTTCCCTTTAATCCCAATGGAAAGTTCTTGGGAAGCCTCATCAGGAGGGCAGTGACATATAAACTGAGGCAGAGGTCTGAATGCAGGTGGTGCTATGCAGGGGGCTCCTTAATTTTGACAATCAACATTTATTCAGTGTGTACTGTCTGCAGAACAGCCCTGAAAGTGCTAGGTTGTGAAGAAATGAGCTTAAAATATAATCAGCATGGGTATAAATACAGATGCAGAAAAGTGCAACTGTACCAGTAGGCACAGAATTAAGAAGGGGAGGAGAAAGGTGAAAATGGATAATGGAAAACTATAATGAGTATTTCAGGCTCTTCTCAGCTAGAAGGTAAAGGGATTGAGCTCTAGGGTCTGCAGGGTTATTGTGAGGGGTGATGATGACTATGGATTGTGAAGTGAGCAATTGATAGTCTGGTACTAGTTCTATCCAGAAACATACACATGATGATAACAATTCACATGATATTATGAATTGTAAGTTCCTTGAGGATAGGGCTTGTATTTTGCCTCTCTTTGTATCTCTAGGACTTTGCACAGGGCCTGGCACATGATAAATGTTAATTGATTATAGAGTAATTTGCCCTTTACAAGGCCCTTTCCTCACAGGAGTGGTATACTGTAGTAGCATGAGCATATTCTCTGGCATCAAAGTGCCTATGTTCAAATCCCACTTAGGATGTTTGTTGCCCATGTGACCTTGGACAAGTCACTTTTTCTCTAAGACCACAATTTTTCCTTTCTTGTAAAATGAAGGTATTGGACTAGGACTCTGAGGCCCCTTCCAACTCTAAATCTTGAATCCTCTAGTCATAGAAGATTTAGTGGTTCACAGGTAGTTGTAATAGCCCTATTTTACCAGGGAGAGGTGGAGGAGACAGCTAAGGTGACACAATGGATAGAGCCCTAGGCTTGGAGTTATGAAGACCTGAATTCAAATGCAGCCTCAGACACTTACTAGCTGTGTGACCCTGGACAAGTCACTTAATAACCCTGTTTGCCTCAGTTTCCTCATCTGTAAAATGAGCTGGAGAAGGAAATATCATACCACTCCAGTATCTTTGATAAGAAAATTCCAAATGGGGCATAACTGAATGACAAATTTTACCAATACAGGAAACAGAGGTTCAAGGAAGTTTAAAAAGATGTGCCTTAGGTCACACTGCTAGCTGATAAGCCAGGACTTAGATTTTAATTTTTCTCTTTCTGATTCCAAGGTCAGACCTCTTCTTGATGTATCTCAGTGCCAGAACAGGGATGTTGGACATCTTTACTGCATTTCTTAGTATCATGGAGTTCCTTTTAGAGTATAGTTGCTTCTTGGCTTGACTTACCTTAAAGAATTGATGTCACTTTGGGACATTATGTCACACAGGGTCATGACCTAGTGATCTTTGAACCTACTTCTTTGATCAGCTACAATGATTGTGTGATAAAGAATTTAGCAATGAGCTGAATCCATGTGGGAGTGGGATAGAGAGACAGATGAGACAGACCTGAGTCTGCCAAAGATATTGACCTATTTCACCCTTTGTGCTTAATTCTCATATAATGAACTAACCATTGTGATAGTTTGTTTTCAGAACAAATCTTGATGTCTTTTGTATTTGTATCACCTACATTTCCTAGTATATTTCTTCACTCCCTCTCCCAGATAGAGCTATCACTTATAACAAAGAATTTTAAAAAGAGAGAAGAAAAAAGAGTTCAGGAAATCTCTTGCCTGGTAAAGGTCTGAAATTATTAGCATTGTTCCAGACCCATAATTCCCCACCTTTGTAAAGAAGGGTAGGGTTGAAGAAGGGGGGAAGTACCTTCTTATATCTGTCTCTTCTTTAGGGCTAAGCTTGATTGTAATTTTTTTTTTTAACTTTTTGGAGGGGGCAAGGCAGGGCAATTGGGGTTAAGTGACTTGTACACAAGTCACACATCTATAGTAAGTGTTAAGTGTCTGAGGCCAGGGCTGGTGCTCTATTCACTGAGCCACCTAGCTGCCCCTTGATTATAATTTCTAAGTGGAACTAAAGAGAAGTAAGAAAGGGAAGACTTCAAAGTTATTCAAAGGTTATATAAACCTAGAAAGATATGACATTAATAACAGTGTGACATTAATAACAGTGTCATTTATCTTGGAAAAACGCACATTACTACACTTTTGTTGTTTTGGCCATCGATGTTGTAGTCACTGTGCATAATGTTTTCCTGATTCTGCCTTGATTTATTTCACTCTGATTCCATTAATTCATTATTTTTTTTTGAGCTGAGGGTTAAGTGAAAGTCAGAGGAGATTATAGAAATTGGCTATGTGAGAGGACTTGTCCTTTCCTACTATACAGTCACTCCCCTTGTACTCCCTCTCCCTCTCAGCTTTTAAAATCTACTTTCATCTTCAGTGGAAGACTGGATGTTGTGGCTTCTGAAAAGATAGTTGTGCCTCCAAGTCAAACCTTGGAGTGTGTGGGAAAGCCTGACATCCATCCATTCACCAATGTGCACGCTTGCTTTTATTCTGCTATCCTGGCAATGGAATGTTTAGTGAGGGGAGTGGGGAAATGTTTTAGTCCATAGGATGGATCTGTGGTAGAAATATTTCAAAAGCATTATTACACTAAGCTCATTCAGCTGCCCCCTGAATTTGACAAAGTTTGATAAAGAATTGAATTTGTCAACACAGGCACTCCTCACATAAGCCAGCATGCATTCTTCTAGGATTTTCAAGGCTGAAGTGACTGAAGCTCAAGGCCAACGTCTATCTTACCTTTGCTGATTTTAATAACCCATCTTTCCACACAGTGTAAAGGCAGATTATCATCAGAAACACTGTGAAACACTGAGGGAGAGATCTGGCGTTAGCCAAATTTTTAAGATAAAGATGAGAGAAACACATTGATCTTGTATAAAGTAGTTGGTTTCTTTCCAAATACCATCTTCTCCCTTATGTGCTTTTCAGCTATCTGTGGACAAAAGTTAGCCTAGGTTGTTGGAATTCCTAAGTATTGTCTACTTATATCAAGTGACTCTTCTCAGGATTTTGTGTTGAGCAAACATAAAGTCAGTTCTTAAAACTTGGGGAGTTTTTATCTAGTCTATAAGCTTTTCATTTCCTTTATTTCTTTTCCCTCTTCCTCCAGTTTTTTAATATTTACTCATATTATTTACTCATATATTTAGTAATAGAAGCTAGAATTATAGGAAGGTGAAATGGAAATTACTTATCTTTATTATTTCTTAGCTCTCTGGAAAGGTTTGGTGATGTGTTCCTGTGTGAGTGTGTGTGCATGTGTGTGTATATGTGTGTGTATATACATATATGTATGTGTATATTTGTATGTATGTTATTTATTTTATTTTATTGTTTGCCCTTTTTTTGGAGGGCAATTGGGGTTAAGTGGCTTGCCCAAAGTCACACATCTGGTAAGTAAACGTATCAAGTGTTTGAGGCCGGATTTGAACTTAGGTTCTCCTGACTCCAGGCCCTGTGCTCTATTTACTGCGCTACCTAGCCACCCCTATGTATGTATGTTATTTATATTTGTTAATGCCTGGTAAATGGAAGCCTGGTAATCATTTCAGTCATGGTAGAAGAGAAGACAGAGCATTGAAAAACAGGCAGACTTCTATCCTTATTGTGGAACTGGGAAAGCAATGAATTGGAGACAGACCTGAAGAAGGTGGAAAGAAATGGACTGAAGAAGGTGAAAAGGAGAGGAATGACTGAAAATATCAAATTGAACTAAAATCAATTGGGCAGTTGGCTGAGCCTAGAGAAAGTTTGGGTGAAGAAATTCTGAGTTTGAGAAGCAGGAACAGTTAGCTCCCTTTGTTTCCTGGAGAAGCAGTTCTGGTTTGAATCTTTTTTGAAAAATTATATTAATTTTTTTAAATTTACGGACTAAAACAAGCATTTCTATAACATAGTAGAATAGAGAAAAGGTGATTGGACATGAACCTGCAGATCTCCCATGCAAATCTAACTGAATCTTAAGGTTATACATGGATAATTGTGGCATATTTATTTTTTGCTTACTTCTTTCTCATCCTATCCAGAGTCCAGGCACCTTGTACTTAGAAGAAGCTTAATGCATAAGGGAATGAATGGGCAGAAAGAACCTTGTTTTCTGAAGTATCAGTAACTGATTAAGAGATCATAGCTGGCCTGTAGAATGGAAAGCAGGGTAGGAATAATGAAAATAGTAGCAAAAACATTTAAGTAACACTTCAAGGTTTGTAAAACACTTTAGATGCATATTCGTTATCTAATTTGGGTCTCATAACAACCTTGTGGGGTAGGGTAGTATGGTATTAGTCTCCTTTTTTTTTTTTTTAAACGGAAAGTGATATTGAGGGGGCGGCTAGGTGGCGAAGTGAGTAGAGCACTGGCCTTGGAGTCAGAAGGACCTGAGTTCGGATCCAGACACTTAAGGCACACACAAACAAAACCCTAGCTGTGTGACCTTGGGCAAGTTACTCAAGTTACTAAAACCCCAATTGCCCTCCAAAAAGCAAAAAAAAAAAGAAAGTGATATTGAGGCTCAGAGAAATTAACGAAGTTACCCATGATCAGACAGCTTAATTTCTGGCAGCAAACTCAATTCAGAGTAATTATGATTGTGCCATGCTGCTTCCTCCCTGAGAACTAAGGAGAGAAACCAGACTTTGAAGTATAGTAGACCTGGCCTTTGTTACTCTGTGATGTCCTTATAATATGCTGCCAATGGGTATATAATGTTTGAGATTCCTCATGCTGCTGTGAAGTTACTTTTGATTTTTAATTGTCTGACTGAGTATGTGATAGTTGGGCTTCCTATTGCTTATAGAACAAAATATAAACTGCCTTTCTTTAGCTTTTAAAGCTCTCTCTAACATGGTTATAATAACCTGTCTGCCCAGCCTCATCGGGCTGTATTCTGTACTCATTCTGCTCTCTGCCCGAATTGGCCTTTTCTCTGGCCCTCACCTTCTTGTCTCCCAGACTTTGCCCTGGTCTTCCCCCAGGCCTGGAATGCACGTCTCCCTCCCCCCCCCCTTTTTGGAGGGCAATTAGGGTTAAGTGACTTGCCCAAGGTCACATGGCTAGTTTTGTGTTGAGTGTCTGAGGCGGGATTTGAACTCAGGTTCTTCTGACTCCAGGGCTGGTGCTCTATTCACTGTGCCACCTGGCTACCCCAAATGCCCATCTTCTTTACCTCTGCCACTTTGAGTTCCTCTCTTCTTTTAGATGCAACTCCAACTGAGATCTGTTAAAGACCTTAGCTTAAAAAGGCCAGGGTCTCCCACTGCATCTAGGGCCATCTTCAGTTGTCCTGATCTATAATCTTCCCACTGGACCCAGATGGCTCCAGAGGAGAAAGTGAGGCTGGTGACCCTGCCTCACTTAAATCCAATTCACTTGCAAATCATGGCATCTTTTTCTGATGTTATAGTCCTCTTGAAGAATGAAGACACCATCTTCTGTATGAAGCCTTTCCAGATCCCCCTGATGTTAGTATCCTCCCTCCTAAACTACTTTGTAATTAATTATTTTTCTCTCTTTCTGTTCCTTCCTCTCCACTCCCCCTTTCTCACCCAGTTTGTCTCCCTCCTTTTCCCCCTTCTTTGTCCCCTGTCTCTGTCCCCTTCTCTCTGTCGCTCTCTATCTCCCTCCCCTCTTTTCCCCCTTCCATCCCTTTTCCCCTTCTTTCTCCCTCCTTCCTTTTAGTCTCCCTTTCTCTTTCTCCTCCCTATCCTTTCTCCTTCCCATTCTCTCTCCCCTCTCCCCCCTCCCCATCCCTCTTTCCATCTGTTCTCCTCTCCCTCTCTCCCCCATCCCTCTCTATTTCTACCTCCCTTTCTCCATTGTTCTTTCCTTTCCTTTTCCCACTCTTCTCTCCTCTTCTCTCCTTCCTTCTCCCTCTTCTTTTCCCCCTCCCTATCTGTCCCTGTTCTCTCGCCCTCTCTGTCTCCTTCCATCTCTCTGTCTCTGTCCTCCTCCCTCTCCATCATTCTCTCTCTTCCTCTCACTTTAGATCCATTTCCCTCCCCCTCCTCTCCATGTGTAATAGTGTATATATGTATGTGAATATATACACTACTATATAATAATGTATTACTTATATGCTGCATGTATTGTTACATGATTTTTATTTTTATATGTACTTATCTCTCCCATGAGAACAAAAGCTAATGGTGAGCAGGACTGTTTCATTTCATTCATTAGTACTTGTATCCCTAGCACCCAACACGCCCTTGAAACATAGTAGACATTTAATAAATACTTGTTGAGTAATTGTTTGAAAAGTGTCAAAGAGTGAAAGGAAGGCGCTGCCTTGCGGAAGTCAAAGCTTAAAGAATAAAAACCTTTATTTTTTTATTTTTATTTTTTTGCTTTTTGGAGGGCAATTGGGGTTAAATAACTTGCCCAAGGTCACACAGCTAGGTTTTTTTTTGTTTGTTTGTTTGTTTGTGTGTGCATTAAGTGTCTGAGGCCGGATCTGAACTCAGGTCCTTCTGGCTCCAGGGCCAGCGCTCTACTCCCTGCGCCTTTAAAAAAAAAATCTCATACAGGTAGCAAGAGCAAGCAGCCAAGTAACCCACGTTGAAAATAAGGCATCTTCTATTTGGAGGTGCTGCTTACATTTCATCTTAACCTTGTAGATGGTTTTTGTGAATGCCTGTGCTCCCTTCCCCTCCTCCAAAAAAAAAAAAAAAAAGATGGCCTCTGCTTATGAACAGCCTGGTTATGAAGCTTTTCATTTGCAAAGTTGGGCCTCAAAGCTTGTCACTGAGCCTGTACCTGAAGTTTTTCCAGATAAGTGGGACCAGCTGATTTGACTCTGCTAACATACATCCATACATCCATACATCCATACATCCATAAATACATACATACATAGGCTTTGAGAACCTAGCCAGGGTCATCTGTGTCATGACTGGGGATCTGAGTGGGTCATGAATGGAGGCAATACCCCCTTTGAGCTCCTCACAGGAAACTATATATCCCTTTGCTGCAATTAAGTTTCAGTTATCCTTCAGTTTGCTCTCTTAATTTTTATTAATTGAGGTATCTCAGAGAACATCAGAAGATTATAGCTAGAAACCATAATGATAAATTCCTGAATTTTTCCATTTATCCCAATCAGTAAAATGATTGATGACTTGTGACTTTCTCCTTGCTCCTTGTCACCTTCCATTCAACCTTTGAATTCCTCAGTTGAACTATGGAGGCAGTATTCACTGTGTACCTGCAGGAGGGAAAGGGTTAAGAACGGTGCTTCTCAAAATGGGGTTTAGGGACCTAGGGAAGTTGCTGAGACCTTTTTGGGGGTCTATGAGGTTAAAACTAGTTTCATAATAAAAATATATATAATTTGCCTATTAAAATACTCTTCCCTTTTCCAACTATATATTTGGGTGAAGTCAGATTTTCTTCTTATACTTCTGCCAATAGATTCAATAGATTGAATTGCAAAAACATGTGAGAAAATAGCTATCTTCTATTAAGCCAGACATTAAAGAGGTTTGCCAAAATATTCACAATGATGCTGTTCTTCTCATTAATATTTTGGAAAATACAGGGTTGGTTTTTTTAAAAACTGTTTTCATGTTAACATGTAATTGATTTATTATTAAATGAATATTTTAAAATTTTATCAGTTTTAAAATTTATAATAAGGAGAATGTTGATAGATGTAAAACCCACATTTGTAAAAGCTCTTTCATGTCCTCAGTAGTTTTTAAGAGAATAAAAGGGTCCTGAGAACAAAATGTTAGAGAATAGCTGAGCTAGTGTATCATCACCCTTCCCTGCTTCCCCCCACTGTTCTGCAATTTATTCTATAATCTTCAAATAATCCTTGCTAAAGGTCCTATCTTTACTTCTCTTGTTACCCTCTGCTCCCAACAGCCAAACAGTTATATGCTGCTTACCTTAATTCCCATGCGGGTCTAGCCTAGCAAAGGTGCACCCTAACAAAGTCTAGGAATAGTCAGTGGAAAATGTAGAGAGGAAGATGTAAGAGTTGGGGGGAGGGAGGAAGAAAACTTGCTAACAATTAGGGCTTTTCAAAAGTGGGGAGGGTTGCTAAGCTTAAGACCCATGAGGCTGGCTAACCACTTATAGAATATAGACCACAGGGGATTCTTGCCCCAGTATGGGTGATACTACATGGACTGAAGTCCTTTCTCACTTTGAGATTCTATGATAACTTTGATTGCATCATCTCTCCACCTCCACCAATTTTTTCTCAATAGGAAATTTATTTTTTATCTGTCTACAGCATTGAGTAATTACAGTTCCCATACATTGAAGAAAAGCCATGTGACATAACTCTCAATTCCATTAAATAGGCATTAAGCACCTATTATGTGGCACAATACAAAGGTGAAGCAATACGTGGCTTTAGTTCCACTTGCTTATGTATTTAAAAATCAGATTTGTTGTGCAAAGTTATCTCTGTGGTTACAGTTATCAAAGGAATGATCTAACATATTTGTGAGGTTCAAATGCAGTATTTTGTTCTCCTATTTCAAATAATCACAATTCAAATGAATAATTATCAGCTGAATAAACTGTAATTTCAATACAGATCATTTTGATGAGCAAGCTAAATTTATTTTTTTTTCTGTTTCGTAATTTGTTTTAAAACTAAAACAGTGGTTTTAGTTGTGCAATGAAAACATGAACATTGAGTATATTTTAACTCTGCCCTCCTCACTTTTCCTTATTTAGTGATAGAAGGTTGTAAGGGTACAGAGGAAGTTTTTCTTTATAGTTACCAATACTAGAAACTTTGTAAAAAATGATAATGATGATGACAGCTTAATGGCTAACACCTTTTAAGGTTTGCAAAGTACTATATATGTTATCTCATTTGATCCTTTTAACAACCCTAAATGAATCAAATGAAATGAAAATAGTCTGAAGCTTGGAATGTGAGCTCCTTAAAGTAGGGACTCTGTCTTTGTATTCCCTACATCACCTGTAGATCTTAATTAGGAACTTGTTGATTGGTTGATTAAGGATTTAGTTAATTAAATCCTAAAAAGTTGGGGAGAGGGGTGCTTAAGCCTGTCATGGAAAATACCTTTGGAGCAAATAATTGCTGCAAATATGCTATTATTTTGAAGTGTTGGAGAGTTAAACCCATAAAATATTTTAAACTGTTTAAGGGTTAAAAAAAATTCAGATTATGTTCATCATGAGAAATTGTGTTGTTGCTAATGTCTTGCTACTCAGGGCATGTTCAAAATGAATAACTAACAAGAAGTATTTTTAAATTGTCAAAGCAGTCACCCACGTTAAAATCACAGGTTTCCCTAGAAAAGTAGTTGTCTTCTTTTCCATTTAGGGATAGACGAGGTAGCTTTTAAAGGACCCTTTTAGTCCTGTGAATTTATGAAGAATACTTGAAAATATTGATGGTAAACTATGCTTTGAGAGAGAATCCTTATCTTTGGGTAAAGACTCTTGGTAGTAAGAGAGGATGTTTTTATGGCCCTTCTAACTTTGCTACAAACATACTTTTCTCCCAGCCACCCCAGTATTTATCCATTTCTTTGTATAATAAGAAAACATTGGATGAATACCCAAATAACACCTAGCATGGGGAGTAAAGGGTCAGTCTGAAGGATGTGTGATTTTTGGTCATGTTTGCTTATCTCATACCTTGATCCCAATCTGTATTGTTAACAGTTTATTAAAATATTGGATATTTGAGTTTTGATGCATGCATTGGAACCAACCCACTTTCTGTGTCTTTCTTCTTAGACCAATGATTTCTTAGCTCCGCTTGTTTCTTTATCTGCCCTAGTGAATATTTCTGTCATCAGACCTTGTCTCCCAATAGTCCCCCATCTTGTTGCTGAACCACAAGCTTCTCCACACCCTCTTAAGCTCTTCCTGCTTTGGGTTTTCACTTGAAGGTAGTACAGAATAGAAAACCAACGTTGTCTAGGCTCTCATGGGATTTATTGCAGTAGCAAATGCATCTCTCTGGGAACTTCCTAAGGAGATTGTCCCACTCAGACTTAGGCCCACACCCCTTGTATGCTGCAGAACCAGTCACTCTAAATCTTTTGAGATAAGAGAACCTCTCTGAGTAAGACCTTGGTGGAAAACCAAAGGATTGATTTAAGACCACTGGACTGTGAGTCAAGAGTTTGAATTCCATCTTGCATACTTACTAGCTCTGTAACTCTGGGCTGAGATTTAATATTTCTCAGCCTCTGTTTCCTCTTCTCTAAAATAAAGATATCAACAGCACCTGTCTTACAGGATAGTTGTGAGAATTAAATGAGATAACATGTGTACATTGTTTTGCAAACTGCTAAGTGCTATGTAAATGTTATTATCATGACTGAAGAGGGAAGGGTGATAAGGAGGGGGGGAGGGTATGTGGTTCTGCCAGGGATGCCTCCCTGGCATCCAGTCTGGAAGGAATTCACCAGGCTCAAGCAAACTTTGTAGCCGAAATTGTAAAGTTTATTGTTACGCTGCACAAGGACAGCGGGCTAGATTCTTATGGAACCTGCAAACTCGAAGAGGCTGCAGGCATAGTTTTAAGGTGTCAATTATGCTAACTAGGTGAGTAAGGGTGGGATCAGGGAGGAGTTAAGGAGTGGTCAGTGCTCAAAGGACCATACACTTTTAATATCAACTGCGCAGGTATATTGCCCTTGATTCACTAGCGGGGCTAGCTGGAGGTGTGGTTTTAGGCCTGACACGTCACTAAAGAGTGGCCAGTCTGCCTTCCACCAAGGTCATCAGAGACAGTGTGGGTATATAATTGACTAAGGAGTTACCCTATAGATAAGGTATTGAAGAATTTATGGTGGGGCTGGCCACTCTAAGGGAGATAACATTTACATAACTTATTGTTTCAAGCAGAGATAAACAGGTCATGAGTTGTTGCTGGGCAGAGTGCTGGGAGGGGGAAGGGGCAGAGTCAATGCTCTGAGACTGGGGGGGTGGAAATCTGATCTTACAGACTGCTTTTACAAATTGATTTTACAGACATAGGTCCCAACGCACCCCACTTACAAACTGATGTTACAGATTGATACTACAGACATATATACATCACAAGGACCCCATCAATGACTATATTTTTCATCAGTTTATATTCTGAATTTCTTGTATCTGTTGCCTCTTACAGTGCAATAATATTCATTCAGGTCTACCTGGGGCCCACTGACTTTGTTTCCATTTCATTACTCCATAGAGAGTGAAGTGAAACCACTCTTTTTCTTTTTTTTTTCAAGAAATGAATGGTAAACTATTTTAACATTTAGTAGTATTTTATTTTTTCCCAATTACTTCTAAAGATAGTTTTCAACATTCATTTCTGTAAAATCTTCAGTTTCAAATATTTCTCCCTCTCTCCCTTTCCTCTACTCTCCCCAAGACAGCAAGCAATCTGATATAGGTTATACACATACAGTCTTGTTAAACATATTTCCACATTAGTCATGTTGTGAAAGAAGAATCACAACAAAAGGGAAAAACCACAAGAAAAAAAAAACATTAAAAAAGAAAAAATAGTATGCATCAATCTGCATTCAGACTCTAAAATTCTTTCTCTGGATATAGTTAGCATTTTGGAATTGTCTTGTGAAACCACACTTGAAGACTGTCTCCTAAGTTAAAACAAGAAGGATTATGAGGCATCCATGGAGAGAGGAACCCCACTTGAAATTAACAACCATTAACCAAGCTAATGCCCAAACAAGAAAGGAAACTTTCTTCCCCAAATTTTCCACAATTAAATAGATGCTGGTTTTACATGTCATCTTCATGCAAAAATGGCATTGTTGGTGTAATTATACCTTCCTTCCCATCTTAGTTTTTCCTGTATTGGGTATTTTTCTTGGATCATACCAACCTCCATGGCAATCTCTGTTGTTGATTTTTTTTGCTTTGTGAGGTAACTATTTCTTCACTTCAATACCTACCCTAATTTTGAAGAAAAAATATAAAACACACACACATATATTCCCCCCTACCCCTCCTTCTTCTCCCTTTTCTAGGATACCAGAAGCAGCAGCAGATCTGAACAGATCTGAAGAGAGCCTTATTCTTTTTTTAATGACCATACCTGCTCAGTAGCTTAATTGAGTATTTCTGGGTGTTCAGGTAAATGCCTAAAAATGTATCCCTTTTTTGTAGAGATGAAAACAGTTCTTGAAATCCTCCTGCAGGCTCTGATGTGAATGTCTTAGAAAAGCTCATCTTCTCATAACTTGCTCTTTACCTAGCTTGTGGCTACCAGAATTAAGGTAGTACTGCTTTCCAGGATCTCTCCATGTTTGCTTCTACAATCTTACTTTACTGTTTTAGTACTTGTCTACTGAGTATTAGGCATTGTTTAGTTTCAAGCTTCAAAATTTTATATTAAAAGTTTCTTTTCACAGAGAATCTGTGGAGGGTTTTTTGGTTTTTGGTAGGTTTCCAGGCACAGAAGGGAGGCCATGTGTTACAGTGGAAGAAACCTGGATTTGGAGTCCGAGGATCTGGATTCTGTTTTAGGGCTGTTATTTGTTACTTGAATAACCTGGAGCAAATCACTGAACCTCTTCAGGCCTAAGTTCTTATCTATAAAGTGAGAGAATTGGAAAACAGATGGCCTCTGGGGTCCTATTCAATGCTAAACCTATGATCTTACCTTCCTTAGATTTTAGAAATATACTTTAGAAACTTAGGGATTTGTTTATGTGACAGTTTTGTCTGAAAATACTTGAGACCTTAGACAGTTGTCCAAGTTTTTTCTGTTATTCCTTCCTTTGTTCCTAACTTTCTTCCCTTCCTTCCTTCCTTCCTTCCTCCTCTTCTTTTGGAAGTTCCTTAAAGTTTAGATTTGGAACTAGCATTTAATTATTTTTTAGACCTCCCTTCCTCACATCTATTTTTTTTTTTATCTAGTTGGGTTCCAGTGTAAAACAGGAAAACATTTTTTTGGTGGGGGAATGAAACCTTCAGAAATAAGTGGGCCAACTGCACAAATGACTTATATTTCTATAGCTCAGTACAGTGTCATAATTTTTTAGTTTAATCTTTATGACAACACTGTGAGGTAGATAGAACAGATTTGATCATTGCCCCACCCCGAGCCCCCAAGAGGTAAAGTGACTTAAGTTTATGATCCCTGTGGGGTTTTCTTGGCAAAAATACTGAAATGTTTTGCTCTTTTCTTCACCAACTCGTTCTACAGATGAAGAAACTGAGGCAAACAGTAACTTGCTCAGGGTCACACAACAAGTAAGTGTTGGAAATCGGATTTGAACTCAGGTCTTCCTGACTCTAAGCCTGTTATTCTATCCACTGTGCCACCTAGATGCCTTTTTCTTTTTCTTTTTCTTTTCTTTTTGGAGGGGGAAGGTAGGGTAATTGGGGTTAAGTGACTTGCCCAAGGTCATACAGCTAATAAGTGTTAGGTATCTGAGGCTGAATTTGAACTCACATCCTCCTGACTCCAGGGCCCATGCTCTATTCACTGTGCCACCTAGCCGCACCTAGATACCCTTTTCTAAGGTCCTGTAGATAAAGAGTGAAATATCTGTGGCCTACATCCAGATTTCTTGGCCATCAAATGGCACCATCGTTTGAATTTACAAGCCTGTCTTAACATTCACACTTCCAGTTGCTCTCAATAAGCTTTCAGAGCTTTGAATTGAAACTTCACTGGCATAGAAGATGATAAATAATCTTCTGGGCTGCAGTGTTTCTCAATTTTCTACTATTAAACAATGTAGCAATATAATTTTCCCAAAATTATGGTGATTGGGTTTGCTATGAATATGTTTTATCTGATTTCAACTGAGCTTTCACTTTAAAAAGACAATCATTCGGTTCCTCCCTAATTTACTTACAATCCTACTCTCCCCAAGGGTTATTTCCAAACTCATCTTCCCTCAACTCTCCCTTGTTCCTTCCTTATCCCACCTTCACTGCCAAGGACCTTACCTCATGCTTCACTTTATTGTTTTTGGGTTTTTTGGAGGGGGGAAGGCAAAGCAATTAGGGTTAAGTGACTTGCCCAAGGTCACACAGCTAGTAAGTGTCAAGAATCTGAGTTTGGATATGAACTTAGGTCCGCCTAACTCCAGGGCTGGTGCTCTATTCACTGCATGCTAGTTGCCCCTACATGCTTCACTTTAAAAAAGAAAAAAAGAAATTTATTGATACCATTCACTGAGAATTCCCTCATTTCCTCTTTTTCTCATGTCATATCTCTCAGACATTTTCTGCAGCTGTCTTCTTCGTTGTGATCTCTCGTGAAGAGGTGACTTTTCTCACCAAGGCCATCCTATCTACATGCACCCTTGATGCCATCTTCTCTTGGCTTCTTCAGCAGATTGCCCTATCATCCCCCCTGACTCATTCCCTGCTCCTACCAATAAGCGATGTCTCTTCTATTCTTAAAAAAAAAATCCCCTCCTTAATTCTACCATTCTTGCTAGCTATTGTCCCATGTATCTTCTCCGCCATTTGGCTAAACTCCTTGAGAAAGATATCTGTATTCAGGACCTCCAGTTTTCTCTTCACATTCCCTTCTAGACCTTTACCAGTCAGGCATCCAGCCTTATGATTCAACTGGAGCTGTCCTCTACAAAGTTGCTAATGATCTCTTAATTGCCAAATCTAATGGAATTTTCTTCTTCACCTCTCTACGGCATTCAACAGTGTCATTCTTTCCTTCTGGATAGGCTTAACCCTTTCCTGATTTTACTTGTTTGACTGATTCTTCTTAGTCTCCTTTTCTGGAGGAATCTTAATAATCATCTAATCTAAACCACCTATTTTTCAGATAAGGATACTGAGGCCCAAAGGTGGGAAGTGCCTGGTAAATAGTAGGTAATGTCACGGAAAAAAGATTTGATGCTGTGCTTTTGACAAAAGTCTACCAGAAACGATTTTATTAATTTGTCATTATTCTATATCTAAGCATTTTTAGTTTAGAGAAATGTCAAAACTCATATATTCTCCCATGACCTCAGACTTTCTCTTCCCCAAGACGATTTGACATAACATTTACGGCAATATTGAACAAGGAAACGTCATATTAAAAATACAGGATTTGTTTTAATATTCCACTTCAACAAATAGAATAGTAGTCAATGAATAACTACTCTCTTTCTTCCTAGCCACTCCCCTAGAGTGGTTTCCTAGAGTAATCAAAAGGTCCTCTGCCTCCTGATAAATATCTTGATCCTTTCTGAATTTAGAAGAGGGCATTGCCCGAAGTCAACCTTATCTCAAGGGATGGGGAAGACAGAGTCCTCTTTGTTCAGTGTTTGGTTTGTATCCTCAAAACATCTCCCCAAGAAAGGCCTTTTGTTTCTATACTGTTTCAAAAAATGAAAAGTCTAGAAAAATGGGGGGTTTTTAATTTAGAGAATACTTATTTCCTAACATTTCTAGAGAAACTTTCTTCTCTAGCAAACATTAATAAATGCTTGTTGAATTGAACCAAATTTACTCACCCAAGGTCACAGAGATAGGAGCTAAATGATCTAGTAATAAACTCTAGCCCTCTGATTCCAAATCCCTTATTCTTTTTTTTTTTTTAAAGCAATTGGGGTTAAGTAACTTGCTCAAGGTTACACAGCCAGTCATTATTTATGTGTGGGTGCTCATTTTCTGAGGCCGGATCTGATCCCAGGTCCTCCCAACTCTGGGGCTGGTGTTCTTACTCACTGGGCCACCCAGATGCCCCTAAATCCCTTATTCTTGTTGCTATACAGTGGTGAATGGATATGACATATATTCTATTTTCATATAGCAGAACAGGGCCATCTTGTAGATAGTGCCGAACTTAACGTCAGGAATACCTGGATTCAAACCCACCATCAGATAATTTCTAGCTTTGTGACCTTGGGTATGTCACTTAACCTCTGGGTGTCCCTGACAGTTCCCTAACATTTTAGTTTGCAAAAAAGTACAATTCTATACTGATGGAGTTCACTCAGTTGAGTTCTCTGTATCTCAGGTCTTATCCCAAATGGTACAAATAATTTGGTTGCCTTGGTGGGATTTGTGAATAGACTTCCCAGAAGAAATCTGATACACTCAAAAGAGATATTCAGTACCATGTAGGAGGAACCCTTAGAAGGAAAACCATGTATGTAGATCTCTGACAAAACTCTTACATAATTATGGGAAGAAAATGGATCAATGACAGTAGTCATGGTAATGTTATTGTTTAGGGCCTTAAAGATGGACCTAGTGATAAGGATTTTTCCTTTACTCATTTCCTGTTCTGTGGGACAACTGAAGGGAAGAGTGGCCTTCAGAAGAGAGCAGCAATTTCTCCAACACTAATCATTCAAATGGCAGAATATAGAAGAGGATAAACTATAGCAACAAGAATCTGGAACATGTCAGACTGTTGTTTTGTTCATCTAAGATGCTCACATGGGCTTCCATTAAAATAACTCCTATTGGGTATGCTACTGTACCCTGGGTAAAATCCCAGCTCAGTCCCAGGAGATCAGCATCCCCAAACCCATTGATTGAACACACAGACTGGGTTTCTAGAAAGTTGAAAGAAGATAATAAAGCTTTTTTTCTGCTTATTCCCAGGAGAAGCAGAGGTCATTCATTATTCAGGGGCATATAGATAAGTGTCTCTGAGTAATCTGCTGGCGAAAAAAAAAAAAAGAAAGAAAGAAAATTATCCACTTTCCAGGTAGCTCCTTTTTTCCTTTTAGTAATTATGATGGAAATATTTAGGGTTATACCTTCACATGACAGTTTGATACAGTACAAAGAGCAGTGGTTTTGGATTCAGAAGACCTGTATTTAAATTCTGCTTTTGACAGGACCTTTTGTCCTCAGGCAAGTCACTTAAACTCCCTGTTTCATCATCTATAAATATATGAAGAAGTTGGACTAGGTGGCATCTGAGGTACATTACTGGATGACCCAAAGGGGTAGTTACACTCATGCGAGAGGTACCAAAGATCATGGATCAACTCAGTAGCTAGGTACTAATGAGGTGTTTCTTTCTGGAAACATACAGACCTTTTAGTATTTCTCTGTTATCAGGCCACCATCTTTATCCTTTCTCTCACCAACAATTCACAATACTCAACTGAGTTTAGAGGACAACTGGATGAGAGTAAAATCCGTGGCCACCACAACCTAAAGCATGTCAATGACCTGAGGGTGGGTACTAAAAGTGCATATTAAATAAGTTGTGTCATCTGTGTATATGAAGGTACTTAGTATTATTACACAGTACTAAGATCAGTACTAGAGATTAGATGTTATTACTGATATTTATGGTGATTCATTCCCTAAGTTTACTTTGTCCAGACCCTGTTTCTCTTTCTGCTGCTGAATTGCCAAATGTAAAGAATGCCTTTTTAGGGGTGTTGTGCCTAGTTTTGGAGTTTATAGACACCTTCTAGCAGATGAAAATATAAACATCTAGCCTAAAGTGTTGGGTTTTTTATTTTTTTATGAAAAAAGGAAATCTAAAAGTGGTAGTTGGAGATTACTCAATTTTCAAAGAACTTACCTCCTATTTACCATCTAAAAGACAACAGAAAGATCATTATTTGTGACTCACTTTCCTTCTTTCTTCTCTAGCTAGGAGAAAGATCTTCAAACTGGGGTAGTGTATGTGCTCTGCCTCCACACTCTTTGGGACAGGCTGCTGCCTCTCTCCTTTATGGTTCTCAAAGACCCTGAAGATCATGGGGAGTATTTCTTCTATTGCTATCGGCACAAGCCCCCACTGTCTGTATCCTCTCATTTGTTAAGGCCATTGACTTCCATCCCTAATTGTCAAGTGACTTTTATACAGGAATATCTACTTTGGAGATATAGCAAGAACAAATGTATAAACGTTTTTCCCAGCGTCTCTGTATCATACTCTCCACTACCACTGTGGTCTCTGGGGGAGTAGGTTTGAAACTTATCTTATTTCCTGTATAACTTTGGTCCTACCAAATTCACAAGTTGTATTATGACTGTCAGGTGAATTCTTCTGCTAGGCTAGAGTCCCATGGTTCTCTTTCCTTGCCACACTCCCTGTATCTCTTTTTTTAAAAAAATGAACAAAAAACTGTTTTCTTCCTTCTACTTGTTACCTATTGAAAAAAAATTCCCATAATAAATATGCATAGTTAAGCAAAGCAAATTTTCCCAGTGGCTTACACACAAACGATAGATATGTGTGCTTATATTGATAGATTGTTGTGGTTCATCCATGTCCAATTCTTTGTGACTCCATTTGGAGTTTTCTTGGCAAAGATACTGGAATGCTTTGGCATTTCCTTCTCCAACTCATTTTCCAGATGAGGAGTTGAGGTTAATAGGGTTAAGTGACTTGCCCAAGGTCACACAACTAAAAAGTATCTGAGGCAGTATTTGAATTCAGGTCTTTTTCACTCCAGACCTAGTGCTCTATTCACTGCACAGATAGGTTGATTGATGGATAGATAGATAGAACAGGACAACTTAAAGTGAGAGAGAGAGAGAGTGTGTGTGTGTGTGTTGTTCTGTACCCTAAATCCATTACCTTTCTGTGAGGGATAGCATGTTTCATCCTCGGTACTCTGGTATCATTCATGGTCGTTGTGCCAATTGCAGTTCTTAAAGTTTTCAAAGTCATTAGTTTTACAGTATGATTATCCTTGTACAAATTTTTCTTCTGGTTCTGTTCATTTCATTCTTCAGTAGTTTATGACAGGTATTCCTCAAAGTTCTTCTTTTAAAAATATTGATGTTATAGCTAGATGGTACAGTAGATACTATTGGGCCTGGAATTAGACTGAGTTTGAATCCTGCCTCAGATATCTACTAGCTGTGTGACCCTGGGCAAGTCGTAACATCTGTTTGCCTCAGTTTCCTCACCTGTCAAGGGGAGATAACAATGGCACTTACCTCTCAGGGTTGTTGTGGGGATCAAATGAAATAAGAATTGTAAAGCACTTGACAGCACAGTGCTGGGCGTATAGTAAGTGCTATATACGGGTTATTATTATTAGTTTTATTATTATATAATGTATTGTATAGGTGCAAGTAATTTCTCAATGAGGGAAGGTTGATCCAAACTAAATTTGAACTTGGCATTTGAACCCATGGGATAATAGAACTTACCTTGTCCCAGTTTTCAAATTAAAAATTGTGAGGAAGGAGAAACATAAGTTCTGTTCTGTCTTGTTGACTCAATGATCAATCACTGAATGGAAGTGTTCAAATATTTCCTTTCTGGTGAATCACTTTGTTATTTCTGGGCCTTCACTTCCTTGGACTCTCCTCCATGTATAGGCCTTTGGCAGTTGGCCGGTCTATGTGTTTCTGAAGGGCACAGTTTATTGGCCCCTTTGTGACTGCTGGAACCTGTTTCATGGTCACAGAACCAATAGTACTTCCTAACTGGGGCTCTGAAATGCCAGAGAAACTTGCACCTACTAGATTGTTACCCTCATATAAATACGTGCACGGTACCAGAACTAGGGAGTATGGTAAGAGTGGTCCTAGCAGTAACAAGGATGTTACAAGTAGTAGATTCTGTCTGGGTTGGTTTTACCATGACTTTAAGAAGCAGGAAGTCTCAAGGTCATTAAAGATTTTCCCTGGATATTATATATCATTCTTTGTCATTCTAGATGATGGCAACCAGTTATTTCAGCAAAGCATCAATTTGGTTGATTTCCATTTGCTGTTTGAGACATTGCCTAGAATGCCTAATGGTGATTAGCCCATTCATCAAATGCTTTGTCTTTCATGATATAAGAAACTCACAGGATCCACTTGGGAAGCTCACTAGACCCTCTTAGAATAAGCAGGTCAGGTAGGCATTGGGTACTGTGACCAGATACTACCTTCAGTTATGCCCTTGGAGCCCCCACCTTTGGTACTTGCAGGTTAGGAGAAATCATCCCCCATTCCTACAGGTTATCTGAATGGGAAGGCCTCATTTAATCAAGAAGCATTTATTAAACTGTCACCTATGTGCCTTGTATTATGCTAGGTGGTGGGGTACAGAGACAAAATAGTCCTTCCCTGAAGGGAAGGGGATTCCCTATTAGGGTAGATGCCATGTACATATATAAGTAAGCATATGTCAAATAAATTACAGGAGGCAGCTATGCAAGTAGTAGGTAGAGTCACTGGCCTGGAGTAAGACTTGTCTTCCTGTGTTCAAATCTGACCTCAGATACTTACTAGCTGTGTGACCCTGGCCAGGTCACTTCATCTTGTTTGCCTCAGTTTCCTCATCTGTAAAATGAGCTGCAGAAGGAGATGCAAACCATTCCAATATCTTTGCCAAGAAAACCCCTAATGGAATCACAGAAAGTTGGACATGACTAAAAAATGACTGAACAACAACAAAATTTGAGGGGGAGGACACTAGCAGGGAGACACATGACTAAGAAGTCTCTTGTTTCTTATTGGTCATTAAGCAAGTCTGTAGCTTTTCCATAACCAGATAATCCCCATGAAATCTAGGAAAGTCACTGATTCCCTGCCTATTTCAGTTATGTAGGATCAGAATCCCTATGGTAGGATCTCTTAAGACCTACAACTAAAGGTAAAGGTAAAATAAATGTATGTTACTATTGATAAACTGGCATTGAATTATTACAACAAACATTTGTTGAGCAGTAATTCTGTATGGGCTCCAGTGGTGGAATACAGTGAGACAAAGTCCCTTGAGGGATCTGTTATCCAGTAGATAAGGCATCTGTGGAGAAAACTGGGATACTCTGCTGATAATAGCTGGTGAGAGGAGGGGAGAAGGAGGTAGTAAATGGACAAATAAGGTGGGAGACACATCCAAGAGGGCACATTGGCTAGATCTCCCTGTTTGAATGCCTGACTCCTTATTTGCTGGGTAACAGCTTTTATCTATTTACTTACTTATTTATTTATCTTATTTATCTTGTTTTATTTGTTTGTTTGGTTGTTTATTTATTTATTGCTAATGTTAACCTGAACATTTGGTCAAAGGAAACAAACTGGCTAGGTGATAGACATTTATCATTTATTCCCTTAAAGCTAGACAAAACTAGCTTACTTGTACATACAAGGAGTCAAAACCTAAGTTCTCCCTGCCTGAACAAAAGAATGAGAAAGCTCAAATACATTTTAAAACCATCCCAATATAGGGGAATGTTGTGTCACTCAAATTTATGATCTCTGTAAATGTTTATTCATTGTATGAGAAAGGAATTTTCTTAATTAAATAGATGGTAAATATAACAAAATAAGAAAGTTAAAGTGTCAATTGAAATTATGACTCAGGATATCTGTGTTTTCTTTACCATTAACATTCCATAGCATAGTATATGTCCAAAAATATTAAGATAAGAAAAAGTTAATTACACAAGTTAATGACTTGGGTTAAGGGTCTCATCCTTAATGGCCATAAGGTTAGCCTCCTCTGGCTTTGTTGACATAGGAAGAAATATTCTCTGAGTTTGAGCAGAGAACAAGGAAACTATTAGGTCTTGTTCTGGTTGATTAGTTCAGGTCCTGAAGTTATTAAATCGATATTAAATTATTACCACTGTCTTTTGTTTTTACATTCCCTTCATTTCTTCCTTGCTACTCTACCCATAGAGTCATCCCCTGGAGCAGAGAAAAAAAAAAGAGGAGAAAAAAGCAGTTCAGTAATACTCACCTGTGTACCCCCCAGTTCCCCTTTTCTCATAGCCTTTCCAGGTCCAAGTCCTTGGTCATTGTAATTACACATTGGCTAACTGTTTTGTGTTTGTTCTTTCTGTTTACATTGTTTTAGTCATTCTATATTGTAATGAAGTCAAAGGCTTCTGAGAGGTCAAGAAAAATGAGGATTGAAAAAAGGCTGTTAGATTTGGCACTTAAGAGATTATTGGTAGCTTTGGAGAGTTGAATGGGGAATTGAAGCCACACTGCAGAAGGCTTTAAAATCAAGTGAGAGTAAAGGAAGTGGGGGCATCAGTGTGTACAGTCTTCTGAAGGAGCTTAGCTATGAATAAGAGGATAGAGGAATAAAGCTAGCAGAGATGGATGGACAGACTGAGGAGTTTTGGAGATTGAAGAGACCTGGGCATGTTTGTAGGGAGTAGGGAAGCATCCAGTAGACAGGGCACAGCTGAAGAGCAGTGATGCAGTGGAAATGATGGAGGAGGCGATCTTCTGGAGATTGATTGGATTCCTCAAATCATCCTATATGTCCTTTGTTGATGTTGTTCTGTTGTGTCCAACTCTCTGTAACCCCATTTAAGGTTTTCTTGGCAGAGATTGGAATGGTTTACCATTTACTTCTCCAGCTCATTTGACAGATGAGGAAACTGAGGCACACAGGCATAAGTGACTTGCTCAGAGTCACTCACCTAGTGTCTGTGGCTAGATTTGAACTCATGAAGGCCAGTCTTCCTGATTCCCAACCCAGTGTTCTATCCCTTGCAGTGCCACACCTGGCTGCCATGTATGTACTTACCTGTGTTTCTCTCAACCCCCCAACTAGAATGTGACTTCTTTGAGGGCAAAGACTGGTCTTTCTTTTGTCTGTGTATTCCCAGTGTCTCATGCAACGTTTTCTACCTTGCAGACATTTAAATGCTTATTGGATCAGATCCTAAGAGTATATACATTCCCTTTGTTGGATCAGTTATCAAATGAGACGAGCTCCAAGCAATGCGATATCTGATTTCAGACTTTGGCTCTGATATTTAATAGGTCATCATCTTTGAAGTCTAAGTCTTTGCTTCTGATGGCTTTACTAATCATATGCAAGAGAGTGGCCACAAAGATTTTTTTTTTGCAGGGGGGAGGGCAGGGCAATTGGGGTTAAGTGACTTGCCCAAGGTCACAGGGCTAGTAAGTGTTAAGTGTCTGAAGCTGGATTTGAGCTCAAGTCCTCCTGACTTCAGGGACGGTGCTCTATTCACTGTGCCACCTAGCCGCCTGGTCCCTAGCCACAGAGATTAATACTTGAATTTTAATCTTTTCTGTCTGCCTCAGTTTCCTTAACTGTAAAATGGAGAGCACCTACTTCCATGTTGCTGTGAGATTCAATGGAGATAATATTAGTAAACTGCTTAGAATAGTGCCTGGTACAAAGTAGGTACTTATTCATACTGGTTTCCTTCCTTTCTCTTTTCTGCTCTGAGATACTTAGCTACAGTTTCTTGTTGCAAGGTCTTTTTCTGTCCAGCCTCACAAGCTGGGATAGTCAGGCGACTTTTACATAGGAGCTATGCATTCTGAAAATCCAAGTGTTACCATGATCTAGATCTGTGTCAAAATATTTTTATAGAAATAATTACAAAGATTTATGGGTGAGATGTTGCAAGAAGGAAAGCAAGTAACTCTTGTCAGAAGGATTGTCAGTGCAGCCTACTCATAGCAGAATGCCACAGGAATGATTATATCTTACTCAATCGTGGAAGAGATAGCCGACGGACAAAACACATGTACTTTCAGAATAAAAGACTGGCACGGTTATCTGATTTTTGTTTCACCCTTGTCAGAAGTGGTATTCTGGATGAGTTCCTTAGTCTGCCCTTTAACAGCCTAAGATCAACTTAAGTAATATCAGCATTTTGTGAGCAAAGGAATTGAGTTTCCAAATTTTCCTCTTGGCCAGGCTTTGCTTTCTTGGAAACTAAGCAGTCTTACAAAGAACTTGCCTCGAAAGAGTAGGGACCAGAATCAGATGATCTGGGTTGGAGACATGTCAGCTTACACAGTAGTAGGCAGCTTTTATATTCATAAAGTGAAGGCAGTATTTGTTTCTTTATCTCTAATGAGATAATATATCTCTTAGGCAATTGCGAGGATAAAAAAAAAAAAAAAGCAGTTTGTTGTACCTGTAGACTACACAGTAAATGAGTTATTTTATTACTTGGAGAGCCAGACAAATGGAAATAATTATGTTTCTGGAAACATTTCTTGATTTTTTTGGGAAGAGTGAGAATTACATTACTACTAGCATTAAAACTAAGGTTGATAAATTGTTGATATTAAAGTTCAGATCCTAGGGCTAACTTTATTCATTGGTATTACGTTACTCAGGGAAAAATCAGCACAGCCATGGATAGAGGGCCAGCCTTGAGACAGACCTGGGTTCAGATTTTTATTTCTCAGGCATAAGAGCTGTGTAATCCTGAAACCACAAGGACTGCCTTTTGCCTTCCTTTGTATTTTTGGTGCTTAGCAAAGTGCCTGACACATAGTAGGTAGGCAATCAATTAAATGCTTATTGACTGATTTAAAATCTGAGCTATCAGTGGTCTAGGAAACTCTCTAAGATGGGTGGGGAACCTTTTCTTTTCTTTTTTTTAATTATGTATTTATTTAGCTTTTTGGAAGGGGAAAGGCAGGGTAATTAGGGTAAAGTGACTTGCCCAAGGTCACATGGCTAGTGTTTTTTTTTTTTTTTATTGGAAGGCTGCATTGATAGTTAGCTATAGTTCAATAGGGCTGATAACGGACTGGCATACTCAACCCCCATAAACTCTTACCAACCAGTCTCATGCAGTAGTGGCATCAGGGTCAGGGGAAGTGAGACCTACTTAATGAGCATAGCAGCCATCAGTTTATTCTTCATGGTTTACTAATGTTCTAATTGTGCTGGTCAATCTTGGAGGATTATTTCACTGAAACTTACTTTATTCTTTGGTATTTTAAATATGTTCATTTTAAAAATTAAATAAAAATATAAAAGAGGGACAAAAATGTATTAATAAAAATAAAAGAATTTCTTCTGTAAAATTTGGGTTCAGCAGTGAAATGGACAGAATCACCAGGCCAAGACCATCAATAATCAAATTCAGGAAGCGTTTATTAGCTGGCCAGTGGCAGTCCTAGGAAAAGTCCCAGGAGCTGCACTGAACCCCAGTAGACACACAGTTTAAATAGTCCAAAAGCTACCATCATATCAGGGGCAGGCTGGTCAGGCAGGATATGGGGCGGGGGCACTCTTAGATAACGCAGGTTGTTCAATGACCGAAGGGAGGATTCTTGGGTTTACAAGGCTTACTACTTTAGCCGGATGAGATAAGAGTGGGCTGGGGCACACTGGGTTAAAGATGTTGGATAACCTAGCGGAATGCAGGATTCTTGGGTTTGGTCGGATGAGATAAGAGTGGGCTGGGGCACACTGGGTTAAAGTTGTCTGATAACCTAGAAGAATGAAGGATTCTTGGGTTTACAAGAATTCAGGATACAAAGATGGGCCCCTCGTAAGCCAGTGAAATGTCAAGGCATGCTACTTCAGCCCAAAGGCCGTACTTAAGGACCTAGAATGGCCTTAATGCTGAAGGTGCCCCACCCCAGCTCTAAGACTACATTACATGGAACTTGTCATCTGCGTCTCTGGAAGATGTTTCTACACTGGGGAGTTACCAATGAAATCACAGGTAAAGATACATATACATATAGATATATACATACTATATGTGTGTACAAACGAGTGTATATGTATATAAATATATATATGAATATGTGTGTTTATTTATACATTTTATCACACACATACACATACATACATATATGTGCAACTAGGTGGTGCAGTGGATAGAGTGTTGGGCCTGGAGTCAGGAAGACCTAAGTTAAAATCTGGCCTCAGATACTAAGTGTGTGACCCTGGGTAACTCACTTACCACTGTTTGTCTCACTTTCCTCATCTGTCAAATGAGCTGGAGAAAGATATGTCAAAGCAGGATAGTATCTTTGTCAAGAAAGCCCTAAATGGGATCTCAAAGAGTTAGATGTGACTAAAACAACACACACACACACACACACACACACACACACACACACACACACAGCCCCAGGTTAGTGCAGTAGGGAACAGTACTAGATTTGAAGCCCATGGTCTCAGACACTGAACTGTATTTGTCTCCATTTCTTCATCTGTAAAATGGGTATAATAATAGCACCAACCTCCAAGGGTTGTTGTGAGGCTAAAGAGGAGGTAATATTTGTAAGATGCTTTGAACTTTTTTAAGTGTCATAGAAATGCTAGCAATCACTACCACTTCTGCTGCTTTCCTCCTCTTGGTGCTGCTGGTACCACTATACCTACCCTAGTTTTTTTTTAATCTGTAAAAATAAAGAGACTGAACAAGCTGCTGTCCAGAGGTCCCTTTGAGGCCTCACAGGCTGTGACTTCATGTTCGTGTCAGTTGTAGGTGAACTGAAGTCACTTAAGCTGTTTCCCTTTTCTTCTAATTGCCTGTGACTCACACATTGAGTATAAATTACCTTGACTTTTAAAGGATTTGTTTTCCTTTTAATAGAACACTTGTTTGTTAAAAAGTCAATTGTAAATTCTTCTCCCAGGATTGTATTTCCCCACTGGGTTTAAGAAGATCATTTGCATTTCTTTTCATTATTTTGTTAACAGTCGTTATATGGCCACATGCAGTTTGAGGGTACTTTTTGGTTTGTTTTTGACATTTCAGTGTTGGTAGGAACACGATTCTGCATGATGCCTCAGAAATGTGGTTGATTAGGTAAGAATCATGACTTTGAGTATTCTGCCAGGGGAATCCAAAGCTGCACAAGTTGTTTGATTGGCCGTTTAGCTTCTTCTTGCAGTGACTGGGATCTCTACAATCTAATTTATTCATGTTGTCCATTTCCCATGCTGCCACTGGCCATCCAGAGTCAGCCAAGTGAAGAATTAATATTATCTTTTCACCTCTTCGGTTAATACCTTTGGAAAGCAAGCCCTGAGTTCTAGTCCTGTTTACCAACTTTACAACCCCCCACAATTCTTTTTTATTTCTGAGCTCATGTTTCTTCTGTAAATGGTTCCTGACTGCAATCATCCTAATCTACTCCTAGCTTCTCTCTCCAAAGATGATTTATCTTCTTCTTGGCACCATCCCCATGATTCCTCACTTTCCTGAATGGACCACAGAAATCCCGATGGTAGTGTGGAACTGAGGAGTGCTACAGCCTACGTGCTTCCTGAAGTTTATCTATGGCATTCGGATGTATATTGACTGGAACAAATCTCTACAATACCATACTAGTCTCTGTAAAGACTCAGTGGACCCGTACAGAAGCTTAGCATAGTGTTATATACACGTTAAGGGCTTAATAAATGTGTGTTAAATAAATGAGTCAGTCATAGAATTTTACAGGTGGAAGGGACCTGAGGGATAACCAGAATTCTACCTTTAGCAGCCTTGAAAAGTGACCATCCAATCGATTAAATCATTAAATCACCCCCATGTGCCAGGAACTGTGTAAAGCATTAGAGATATAAAAGGAGACAGAACACAGTTCCTGCTCTCAAGGAGCCTATAATCTAGTGGGAGAGATATATACAATGCAAGGGGTGTGTGTGTGTGTGTGTGTGTGTGTGTGTGTGTGTATGTATGTATATACACACAAATGTATTCCACACAAATATACATGTGTATATTGTTCACATACAAATATATACAAAGCAAGTTATAGAGGATAAATAATTAACAGAGGGAAGGCACTAGGATTAAGACCAGTGGGGAAAGGATTCCAGTAAAGGATAGTATTTTCATTGGGACTTAAAGGAAGCCAGGGAGGTCGGTTGTCAGGGCAGAGGAGGAAGAGCATTCCGGGCATAGGGGACAGATAGAGGAAAATGCCTGAACTTGAGTGGTGGCAGTGTCAGAGGAGTTGAGGGAGAGGAAGAGAGATGTTGTCAAGGCTTTGGTAACAGATTGGAAATGGGAAGTGAGAGAAAGTGAATAATCCAGGGTGACTTCTTTGTTGTGATCCTGAGGACTAGGAAAAATGGTGTTGTTACCCTCTAAAGTAATAGGGATTGTAGGAGCAGGGGTGGGTTCAGAGGGAAGAATCATGCATTTTCTATTGGTTATATTGAGTTTAAGATATCTACTGGACATCCAGTTTGAGATGTGTGAAAGCCAGTGGGAGATATGAGATTGGAGGTAAGCAGAGAGATTGGGATAGGACAGGTAAATTTGAGAATCACCAGCTGGTAATTAAATCCATGTATGCTGATGTCAGTAGTATGAGGAGGGGGGGAGAAGAGAAGAGGGCCCAGGACAGAACCCTGAGGGATGTGATCTTGCATGAAGAGCTAATAAGGGGGACTGAGAAGGAGCAGTTGGATGGGTAGGAGGGAAACCAGGAGAGACTAGTGTCCCATCCAGTCTTTGTTTGAGGACTTCCAGTGACATGGTGCTCACTACCTCCCCAGACAGTTCATTCCAGTCTTGGAGCTTTTGTAGGAAGTTTTTCCAAACATTAAACTAAAATGGTAAAATCTGCTGCTCAGCAACACTGTTCCCAGTTCTACTTTCGTGATCTTGCAAAAATAAGTATAATTCTTCTACCTGACAGGCTTTCAATATTTGTAGGCAGTTTTTATAATTCCCTTAATTCAATTGAACAGCTATGTTAAGGGAACATTATACATAAAGCATTGTGCTGGGGCTATAAACACAAAATGAAAAACAGTCCCTACTGTTGAGGAATTTATCTTTTATTAAAAGTTATCTCTTCTCCAGATTCTCTACTAGTTTCCTATCATCTCACTTTTGTGGTTTCCCTTCTCCCTATGCATCATATAGATTCTCAGCATCCTTTCTCAAAGGAGGTATATCACCTCCGTTGCTCTGAGTGCTATAAATCTCTTCCTGTCTACGACATTATTAGACAGTTTTTTGGCTGCCATATAATATTGTTGACTCTTTAAATTCAGTTCAAGAATTTAATTCAAGGGGCGTCTAGGTGATATAGTGAATAGAGCACCGGCCCTGGAGTCGGGAGGAACTGAGTTCAAATATAGCCTCAGACACTTGACATACTTACTAGCCATGTGACTTTGGGCAAGTCACTTAACCCCAACAGCCCTCTGAAAAGCAAAAAAAAAAATCAATTCAGTAAACATTTATTAAATGCCTGCTATGTGCTACTGTGCTAAAATGCTGGGGATGCAGACAAGAAAAAGAAATACAGTTCCTGCCCTCAAGGGGTTTACAATCTAGTAGGGGAAGACAACACACAAGGAGGCTTGAAAAGGGCAATAGGAGACAAAGGAGATACACCAGGTAGGTGACATCTTGTTCAGTCAAGTTGAAATCAAGTAGGGCTGCAGATGCAAAGTGGAATGAGCTGAAAAGCTATTTTCTTTCGTTTTAAAAAAGAAGGTTTTGGTAGAACTTTGGTACCTGCCCTCCAGACTTCCAATCAGAGTAGAGAGGAGGCTAAGGGAGGTTGTATCAAGACTTGAGTTGGCAACATGGTGATGAGATTAGACATGATGAATTTCTCTGAGGAGGGGCATCTTGCTTGGTTCCTTGAGTATTAGAGAGTATTAGATGCAAAGCAGAGATTTTGATTCTATAATGCCCTAAAATCCCTCTTATTTTTCCCATGAATAGTTGACCACCCACCCTACCTCTTGTACAATTGATTTTTTAAATTGAAATACAGTACTTCATATTTATTGCTATTAAGTCATATCTAAAGTTTGGCCTAGCATTCTAGTCTGTTGAGATCTTGGATTGGGATTCTGTTACCCAATGTGTTAGTGATTCCTTCTAGCCCTGTGCTCTCTGCAAACTGGGTAAATAATCCTGTACTTGAAAGATTCTCAACCTTTTTTCAGTATGGAACCATTTGGCAGTATGGCAAAACCTATAGACCCCTTCTCAGAATAATATTTTTATTTTTATTTTTATTTTGCTTTTTGGAGAGCAGTTGGGGTTAAGTGACTTGCCCAAGGTCACATGGCTAGTTTTTGTGTTAAGTGCCTGAGGCCGGATTTTAACTCAGGTCCTCCTGACTCCAGTGCCAGTGCTCTATTCACTACGCCACCTAGCTGCCCCCAGAATAATATTTTTAAATGCATAAAATAAAATAACAGAAGCGAGTTGTAGAAATGGTTATAATTTTTTTTAAAGCAAGATCACTCTTTTTAAAAGTAATACCCCTGATTTAGAACCCTTGATTCAAATAATTGGTTAAATTTTTTAATAGAATAGGGTAAGAACTCATTCCTAGGGTACAGTGATCTCATTCCAGGTTTATGTCAATTCAGCCTTCAACCAATTTTGAATCCATTTATTTATACTATGAAATGCTTTTCAGATGTACAGGTATAGTTTCTGTATTGATAGAATACACCTACTCCCAGATTGCACCATAAGTAATTTGGTGAAGGAAACAACAAAACTCCTTACTATGACATTCACCCCTAGCACCAAACACAACACTTGGACCTGAACTTTGTGGGAGAGTTAGAGATATAAATCAATGATTCTCTTCCCTTGTCATGTGTACTTACTTTTCATTACTCATCTAATCTAAGGGCTAGCTGAGCACCTTTACACTGAGATCACAAAGATCAGTGGCCATCTTGATCCTTTACTTGACCTTTTGAGTAGTTCTAGGTTTAACACTCTAGGGTTGCCTGTCTCTTGAACAGGAGAACTACACCCTTCAATGCTTTAATTCTGCTCCCACCTCAGATTACTGAGGAATGATTCTGTTTTTAGTCTGGGGAGGAGGAAGTGGAAAGATACCCAGAGTCCATAAATAAGGTATGGAACAGACAGTTTTATTCTCACCCATGGTAAAGGGAATTCTAAGCAATAAGGAATTATAGAATGGTTACTGCCAGTTGAGAGGCCAGTATTCAAATCTTGTAGGGACATTTGTAAACTCTCTTGTGAGAGTGGCTTATTAAGTCTTGCATTTCTCTTCCTTTGATTATAGCCCGGTCAATGCCAAGTGGGCTCTTTCCTTTCGAGTGCCTTCTTTCCCTTCTTATGCCTTCATTGCTCTTTCCACTGCTCCAGTTGGAGATTCCTCCTTCCTCAGGTGCTTTGGGAAAGGGGGAAGATGACAACTACATGGAGCTTGGGGAACGGGGAAGGAAGGAAGAGTGGGATCTTATGATGATATTCATACTCTAGGAATAGTTTATGACTGTTTCCCTTGGTACTTAGGATAGTGCTTTGCACATAGTAGGTACCTGAAAAATGCTCATTGGATTGGATTGCACTGGATACCCCAGTTGCTCTTCCTATCGGAGGACTTTGGATACGTCATGCCTTACTTTCAGCTGTCTAGAAACAAATAGCTTTTAAGTATAACTTACTTTAGGGCAACTCACAGCTAACAGTCCTTTCTTCAATAAATGATTCATGTTAGGAAAGCATTTAAGTGCATTTTGTTTTCTAGTAAGTCTCTCTGCAGGCCCATTAAGTATGAATCAAGTTAGTGAGAGTTGTCTAAGTTCATTTGGCATTGCTTTATGGAAGTCACAGAAATAAAAATTTAAAACCATCCCTCCCTGTCTTCCTCCCTCCCCCACATGCCTTACCAGAAATGAGTGTCAACAGTGGCTGTTATCTCTCCAAACTAGCATTCTGGGCAACCAGAAGAGAACATTATATTTGAAAATTTTCCAAATCTGGTAGTTTGGCCCAGTTGTTTATAGTTGATTAATTTCATTGGATAGAACACTGTGCTTATGAGGACAAAATTACATATCTATTCTATCTTTATCCATTCAACAAATACTTATTGTTTCTTTTTTTTGTGGCAGACACAAAACACATTGGTACTCAAGAGTTATCAAAATCAAACAAAATAAAATCAGCCCTACCCTCAAGAAGCTTATTTTTTTTTCCAGGCCATTCAGGTTCTCTTTCACCATAGTCAGACTTAATTTTTTTTTAACTTTTAAATTTCTGAAGTTAGTAAACACCAAACAAAAATAGTATTTCCATATGCATCATAGACCACTAAGAGAGAATTTTATATGACACTGAAAGTCTTATATAGAACTTTTCTTTTTAAAGCATATAATACATTTCATCTTGTAACTTTCAAAGCTGTCCTACTTATCTGTGATCTCCTCCTCAGCCAGACTTCTTGCATAGGTCTTTGGCCAAGATAGTGCCAATTTGTTACTACTAATGGAAATTTATAAGAATCAACCTTACTAGGTTACATAGTTTGAGCAATAATATTGTCCTTAGGGATTATAGATAATAATGTATTATGTGACTATTCAAGACTAGACTCTCAAACTGTATTGCTGTTTCTTCCAGGTAACCTCCTAATTGATCATTGTGCATTAAATTTTCTTCTGACTGCCATAATTTATACAGACTTGGTATAGCTTAGACACCTTCTACCTTATATAATTTTGTGGTTGTAACTTTTGTCCTAACTACATTAGAAATATGGTTGGATTATACCTGAGGTACAGTAATAAGTCAGTAAATACTTACGGAATTGAATAGTATGATTCAGTTCAATTCACCAAACAGTTAAAATCCTACAATAGACTATCATTCGGGATACCAAGATGTCCCTATCAACTAATTCTATGTCTTTTTTTTTTTTTGCTTTTTTTGGAGGGCAATTGAGGTTAAGTGACTTGCCCAAAGTCACAGGGCTACTAAATGTGTCAAGTGTCCGAGGCCTGATTTGAACTCAGGTCCTCCTGACTCCAGAGCTGGTGCTCTATTCACTGCACCAGCTAGCCACTCCAACTAATTCTATATCTGTATCATAGAGTTCTTTAACTTACCTATACCTATGTCACTTAATCTAAACCTCTCTTCCACTATTTTTTAAGGATGACTCACTCATTGTCATTAATAACTGTTTTGAAGAGAGAATAGAAAAGCATATCACTTTAAGCTCCCTGGATTGTTAAAGGAAATCAGTTTGATAAAGTATATATTAACTGTCTTCTGTGTGCAGAGCACTGTGCTAAGTACTGGGGGGTACAAAACAAAAGATGAAAACTACTGTTTCTACCTTAACAAAACTTACTCAACATTACTGAAATAACTTACATTCTAGAGCCTGTGGCTTTGGTGGGTAAAACTGCTGAATTTTGAGCCAGGCAGAAGTGAATTTGGATCCTATCTTCTGATGCTGTGCAACTCTGGGCAAATCACTTAATGTTTCTGTGCACATTTACTATCTATAAAATGGGGAGAATGCTAGGAGGGGCCTCACGGAACTATCAGCAGGATCCAGTAAACTAAACTGGGTAAAGCATTCTGCAAACCTTAAAGTACTATGAAAAACTCGATTTTTTTTTTTTTTTGAGAGGCAGGGTTAAGTGACTTGCCCAGGACACACAGTTAATAAGTGTCTGAGGTGTACTCAGGTCCTCCTAACTCCAGGGCTGGTGATCTATCCACTGTGCCACCTAGCTGTTCCATATCCACTATTTTAACTGAAAAATAGAGGGTCTAGTTCTTGTGATCTGAAATCCATACATTGGGCTTTGGTAGACTTAAGTATCACCTTGGATCAGGTCCATACCTAAGGCTCTGGGGCTGTAAGCAAATCACACTGTGTTCCCTGCCCTTCCAGACCACCTTACCCTTGCCAGTGTATACAAATAATATTTGTACATGGGAAATGTGTTTAAAAATGTGCATCAGAAACAGCTTTGATGAATAGCCGCATGTATAATCATAGAAATACAAGTCAATAGAAATGTTTCTTAAGATAGCTGACTTTTTGTAGGGCTTTAGGCTTTGTATACCATTTTGTAACCATATTTCATTTGACCCCCATAAGCATCCTTGTGAAGCTGGTACTACAACTGGTGGTATTGTCCATTTATAGATGAGGAAACAGGTTTGAAAAAGCTAAGTGATTTCCTCATGATCATAGGCTCTAATAAGTGATAAAGGCAAGATCTGAATTCAGGCCCTCCTGATGCCCATTCCAACTGTCTTTGTTAGGTATTATGCTGAATAAAGAGCCAGTCAAAAGCAAAGGTGGCACACCTGTGAATGTTCTGTTTACCACTGGTTGATGGTATGGCCCCCATCTTACACAGTTGTAAATTACTTACGCAGGTGATTATCTGTGCCCTAGAGACAGCTTCATCTTAGGAATTCTTCCTATTCTATGTGTAACCAACCAATCCAGGCCTTTTACAGATTGATGGTCTTTGTTGTTTTTATAGCACATAAAAAAATTCCATACCTCGAGCTTCTTAAATAAGCAAACCAGTTTGATTGACAGAACAATAATACAAAGTATGATTCCACTTACCAGCCTCTTAGTGGCTACTTGTCATAAGAGAACAAGCTTTTCTGTTTTCTCTTAAGTCATTTCAATGTACAAATTTTACATGCCCATTTAAACCTTTCTGTTCAGTAGGGAAGTATTATAAGTGGTTATTTAATGCATTATCACATAATTCTGGTAAATGTCATTATTATGTGCTGAGTGCTTTGATTCTATGACCACTGGATTCTTAGACTTGGCCAATTCCCATTCATTTTATGGTCCACTTGAATAATGTGATTGAAAGGGATTCAAAGTTAATTGGAGCATCTTCATTGAAAGCTTTAATATTGGAGCATTGCTCAGGGATTGTACTTTAAGTGCCATAACTTATAAAGACTTACCTCTTCATCTGATAGCTCATTTTTCCCATTTCTAAGTCCCATATTCATGATTTTTTCCCTTTTTCTTTAGAACTTGACAATACAATTGTTGGCAGACTTCTTTTATAGTATATCCTTATATTGAAAATACAGCTTTGGGGCGGCTAGGTAGCGCAGTGAATAGAGCCCTGGAGTCAGGAGGACCCAAGTTCAAATACGGCCTCAGACACTTAATACAAAAAACTAGCCATGTGACCTTCGGCAAGTCACTCAACCCCAGCTGCCCTTCAAAAAGCAAAAAAGAAAAGACAAGAAAATACAGCTTTAAAAATACATTCCACCTACTATTACCTTGAAATTAGCACACAAACTATTGGTAGTTGGGAGTGTAGTCACTTCTGGATTACCTGTTTCTTCAATGTGTCTAGTCTGATGGCCACATCTAGTCTAGATGACCTGTAAGGTTTTATAGTCCCTAAAACCTATGTTTGCAAGCCAATCTAAACACTTAAGTAGTCTGAGTAACTGGATATGAGTGACCTGACCTTGGGCAAGTGGCTGTACTTTGATGTGTTGGTGTAGGGGAGGGACATATTTTGACTGAAAAAAGCTGGAAGGTGTTCCAAGAGTGGTTATGGATACTCTGACTCAAATTAAAAAAAAAAAAAGCACTGTATAGTACATGATTTTAAAAAATGGGATATGGCACTGAAATATGGGCCAATCCCATACTTATGCAGGCATATATGTTTTTATATGGAGAGGCTATGTAGAACAGGGAGCAGCTTGGGTGGCTAGGTGTCAGAGCGCTTAGACACTTAACACAAACAAAAACCTAGCTGTGTGACCTTGGGCAGGTTACTTAAACCCAATTGCCGTCCAAAAAGCAAAAAAAAAAAAAAAAGGACAGGGAGCAGCTGTTAGAAACAAAAGAGGACTTTGCTTCAGAATCCAGTTCTAGTATTGATTTTTTAAAAGTTTATTTTATGTGGCACAGTGAATAGAGCACTGGTCCTACAGTCAGGAGGACCTGAGTTCAAATCCAACCTCAACCTCAGACACTTAACACAAAACTAGCCGTGTGACCTTGAGCAAGTTACTTAACTCCAATTGCCTTCCCTTACCCCCCCCAAAAAGCAATAAATAAATAAATTATTTTATTTTCTTTTCAATTCATGGAACAAAACAAGTGCTTCCATAGCATAGTACAATAAATTATTTTTGTAACCTTGAGCAAATTATCTAGCCTCTGTACCTCAGTTTCCAATCCTCTAAAACGAGAGAATGATCTGATTTCTAGGTCCCTTACTGAATTATAGGATCATTAATTTAGAACTGGAAAGAGACTGTTGAATCAGTTTTCAGTCATATTCAACTCTTTATGTGACCCTATTTGGCGTTTTCCTGGTAAAGATCCTGGAGAGGTTTGCCATTTCCTTCTCCAGTTCATTTGACAGATGAGGAAGCTGAGGCAAACAGGGTTAAATGACTTACCCAGGGTCACACAATTAGTAAGTATCTGAAGCCAGATTTAGAACTTAGAATTGAACTTAGAAAGATGAGTCTTCCTGACTCCAGACCCAGTGCTCTATCCACTGTGCCACCAACCTTAGGGGCTATCAAAACTTATCCTGACATTTTGTAGATAAGGAAACTGAGGCTCAGAGAATTTGTGACCAACAGAAGTTGAACTCGGTTCATCTGACTCCAAATTCAATGCCATAGTTACAATGCTACTCTTGATTGTTTAAATCCTTTAAAGCCAATATATATATATAATATATATATATATATATATATATATATATATACAGAGAGAGAGAGAGAGAGAGAATAAATGCCCAATGGAATGGGACTGCTCTTGTCTGTGAAAACCTATATGCTATCAAATATAAATCCCTTAGAGGGAATAATAAAATATAAATCATGTATAATATATAATAGGAAACCTTAGAAAATGTCTGGTTGATTCACCTTCAACTTCTCAACTTTTCTGTGTTTTGTCCTAAGTGAAGAGGTTAGGCAAATTATGAGTCCTTTGCTTGTCCCAAGTCTAACCTCCCTAGGAGAGAGATGAAGGCATTATGGAATTAACTTTGTTCACTCATCAACCCAACTTTTATATGTGAACCAGAAACCTCTGTTCTTTTTTATTTTTGTTCTTTAGATGAACTTTATCTCGGTTCTTTATAGATTTAAGTTTCATATTATTCTGGGAATCTGACTTTGCAGAGGGAGCTAGAGTTATTTATTATAGAAGATAATGAAGAGGTTGAGTTTGATTTATGGCTGTCTTCTGAATTTAGTTTATTTTAGCAGACAGAATGTACTGTGCTGGGATGATATCAGACCAGTATGGCTGTGTTATAAAATTTTAAAATAGGTTAATTTTGCACAGACTTCTGTAAAACCATAAAATAATAATGATTTTAATTAAGTAATTTTGTAATTAAAGCCTGGTCCCAATCAGAGAGTCTTTCTGTTGGTTGTTTTAAGCATTAATTCAACGTGACTTTGAAATACTTTTACCCTGGTTCTTCATTCTGTCTGAAATATTCCATCTTCATGGTCTGCCTTTCAGATTTCTATCCATCTTTCAAGACCCAACTCAAAAGAAGTCATCCTCTTCTTTGATCTTTCTAACCAGATGTGACTTCTCCATTTATAGAGAAGTGATAATAGATTGAGTGCTGAAATTGTCACGGAGAGAGTGCTAGACTTGGAAGTGAAGCCTGGCTTTGCATCAACAGGTTTTCACTAGCTGCGAGAACCTAAGAAAGGCACTCAATCTTGTTCAAACTCTGTTTCCTCATCTGTAAACTAGAGATAATGATAGTGTTTGCCTCATAGAATTGTTTTGAGGGGCAAATGATAAAATAAAATGCCTTGCAAACTATAACGTGCTACATCTTTAACATTTTATTTTTTTCAATGAACCAAAGTGTATTTTGTTTTCTACCTGCCTCCTGGCTTTGTAACAAATTTCATAGCCAAATAAACCAGATCCCAAAATTACATGTTTCATGCTGCGTCCTGAAACCTTCACCTTTGTTGTATGGGTATCCTACTTTGTCATCAATCTTCTGGGATTATAGTTGGCCATTGTGTTGGTGATAGTTCTTAAATATTATAAAATGCTATATTAACCAATCAATAAGCATTTGTTAAGTGCTTACTGTGTGCTAGATGCTGAGGATACAGAGATAGGAATGAAACAATCTTGCTTCCAAGGAGATATTATAGACCTTGTCCTAAATTTACTCAGTGTATTAATAATGTGAACCATTATTATAATTATTTCTCTTATTTTATATTCTTCCTTTCATGTTCTCCCTTCATCTTTGCCTCCTGACTTCCCTGGCTTCCCTCAGATGTCAGTTAAAGTCCTATTTTGTACAAGAAATATTTCCCAGTCTTTCTTTTTTTTCGTACCTTCCCTGTCTTGATTACCTCTAAAATATCCAGTCTAAAACTTGTTCAAACATAGTTGTTTACCATATTTTCTTTCCCATTTAGCCAAATTCCTTGAGAGCCCAGTCTATTTTTGCCCTTTTTTTGGTATCACCCAGCACACAGTAGGAACTTAATAAATTTTTTTTGACTTGACTGCCTTATTTAGGCATTCTTCTCAATTTGATTTAAACTTTTTTTTGGAGGGCAATGGGGGTTAAGTGACTTGTCCAAGGTCACACAGCTAGTTTTTGTGTTAAGTGTCTGAGATCAGATTTGAACTCAAGTCCTCCTGATGCCAGGGCCGGTGCTCTATTCACTGCACCACCTAGCTGCCCTAGATTTAAACTTTTTTAAAAGGCAAGTGATATGTCTTCTTTGTATACTTCACTGTACCTGGCCTAGAGGTTTTTTTTTTTTTTGTGGGAGGGGGAGTGTTGCACACAGTAGGACTAACTAAATAAATATTTGTTGACTTGAATTGTTAAAATAATTAAAGTTCATTTTCCTCTGCCACTTTTCATTCTTAGTCATGAAAACCGTTTTTTTTTTTTTTCTGGCTAAATTGAGAACAGGACCAAATGAGTAATTTTATGAGCCCAAAAGTAAGTTATTGGTGTATTGTAAACCTTGGCCTATATTTATTCAACCTAAGGAAAAACCAGGGATTTGTGTCTTCTAAAATTAGAACATTGACATCCTACTTATTAAACCTAGTGGGCTCACTGTGTTGACTTCCATTGCCTCTGGGTTTAATTGTAGGACATATGGAGGATTATTCCCTGGCTTTATCTAGCTGACAGGAAACACTCATTTGTAAGAAAACTTTTCAAGTTCTGTGTGATTATACTATTGAATTTGATAATAGTGGGAAAGGAAAATTGACCTCAGATACTTAATACCTTTGTGACCTTGGACAAGTCAGTTGACCTCTGTTTTACCTCAGTTTCCTGTAATATAAAATGAATATAATAAACAGTACTTACCTAGAAGGCTTGTCATGAGGATCAAATGAGGTATTTGTAAAAGGGCTTAGCACAGTGCCTGGAATACTGTAAGGGTTTATTAGTATTTTAGTTATTATTTATGTTTATTAATTAAGCACATATTCTTCCCCCTTCCTCTTATTAATATTTTTATCTAGCATAGCTCAAAGTAATCTCCAAGGGCCCTAGGAAGGAAGCCACATAACTCTCACAGGAAGATTTTACATCATTGGGATAAGATGTAGAGGAAACAGTTAATTTTTGTTTTAAAAATAGTCTTGCTGTGTAAGAATGTGGTATTGCCTTTCATAGAGTCCTGGAATGCTAGAACTATCAAGGGACCCCAGAAATTAGGAAGAAGCAGGCTGATATAGCTAATAGGGTACTGGATTTGGAGACAGGAAGACCTATGTTCAAATCCCTCCGAAAACATTTAGTAACTATGTGACCCTGGGCAAGTAACTTACTTGCTCCTCATTTTTAAAATGAGAGGGTTGGATTCAGTAGCCTGGAATGAACCCTCCTGGTTCCCTGTCTATGCTTCTGTGGTCCTTTATTTTATGGATAACCAGACAGTGACTTAGAGAGGTGACCTGGAATCACATCTTTGGTAATAGAGCCAAGATTCAAACTTAGAGCTCCTACTTTTCTACTGAGAGAATCCTGGTAAGAATAAAAAAAAAAAAACCTTTCTCCATTTTACTTGACCCTGTCTGATGCTTGATGGGAGGAGAGGTCTTGGAGAAGTCAGTATTTCAGCTTGCCTCACTAAGGACTTCATTCCTTTCAAAGGAGATAGACATTTAGCTGCTGAAGAATTAAGATTGTGGATGGTACTGTCCGACCCACTGTATGACTTTGTTTTACAAAATTCTTTTTCTTTGTTTTGAAAAAGGGAGGTTTCTGGGCTGAGGGGAGTTGATAAAATGGGAGAGATTATATCCAGGATTGATTGTGTTGGCAAAATAAAAAGTATCCATGCCATTTGGTGGGCAATTGTTTTTTTCCTGAGGAATGTCAAGGTTATTTTTTTCGCATAATCATGTCACCACGAAGGTCACTGCCCTCCATTGAGCAGATTTCTGTACCTTAAATGCAAAGCCCCCCTGTGAGGTTAGCTCTTGATTTCAGAACTTTTCTTGGCTGTGCCCCTTCTGAGTGCTTACTTTAACTATGTGTGATGTTTTATTGCATTTTGGTGGGTGCTATTAACTTTGCACCCATTGTTTCTGACCTCTCCCTATACCTCCAAGTGCCCTCTCCATTCTCTTCCAAATATCCCCTGAAATTTAACATTCTCCTGTTTCTTCAACGTATTCTTCCATGTAACGGTTTAGGACAGCAGTTCTCAAAATGTCATTAGCAAATCCTTAGAGGTCCCTAAGACCCTTTCAAGGGGTCCCTGAAAGTTAAAACTACTTTCATGATAATGCTTTAGTTGGCTATTAAAATACTCCTCCCTTTTACCACTATCTTTCTGTGTGAAGCTGGATTCCTTCATATACTTACTTCCACCAGTTCAACATACTACATAGAATGAATGCAGTAGACATAGATGTCTCTATTCTTACGAAATCTACTTTGTTTTGGGAGAAACACTTTTCATAAAAAATAGTTAACATGTGATACTCGTAATTTTATTGAATTAGTGAATATTTAAAACATTTTATATTTCAGTTTCTAATTTGGTAAATACCAGTAGATATAACCCACATTAACAAAAGTTTTTTGGAGTTCTTATAATTTTTAGAGGCTTTTCGCCATCCTGAACACTTCTCTGGATATGACACCAATTTGCTTAAATCCCTCCTAAAATGTCACCCAGAAGGAAACATAGTAATCCAGGTATTGGATATGGTAGTATTTTTTTTTTTTGCTTGCCCCCTCACACTTGCTCTAAAAACCAAATCTTTAAGTTTTTCACCACAAACTGCCTACTTGTATTTCTTCCATTCTGTACTTGAATAGCTGATTTTTTTTTCATCCTAGATTTTATATTTAAGTCTCTTTGGGGTTTAAATAAACTTATTTAAAGCATTTTGTATTAATCATGGTGAAGTAACCTTCTAGTTGGGCACTGTGCTAAGTCGTGGGGATACAAAGAAAGGCAAAAATAGTTTATGCCTTAAGGAGCTCATGTTAGCAAGGTATAACAGGTATACAACTGCCTAAGTATAAGATGCGTTGTAAAGGGAAATTGTAAATATCCAATTGAAGGCATTAGGAGTGGGGATGGAAAATGCATCTTGTAGGGAAGCTGAGCTGAGCGTTGAAGAAAGCCTGGAAATCTGGGATGTGGAAGTGAGGAGAGAGAAGCATCATCTTCATTATTTCTCCCTTGCCTTTGTCATCTCAACCACCTATTCAGACAAGCCATTTTTGCCTCATAAGACCATTAGTGCAAATGCTTCCTAATACTGTTACTATTTTAAGACTGCATTTTATGAACCTCTTTGCTGGTCCTTTCTCTGTCGAAGGGTTTTTAAAAATATTTCTGCCTGTAGCAATGCTAATTGTTTCATATCAGCAATATTTGGATCTTAGCTCTTGAGCTGTAAGTAAATCTTTGATGAAGGCGCTGCTTTTCAAGACAGCCAATTTCTAATTAGAGTGTTACGATAGATTCTATGAGACTGACCGTGAACAGAGTCATCTCTAGAGTTTATAAAATCCAGATAATTGCCCCAGGACCTATTCTGGGGATGTGGGAGTGGGGAGTGCCATAGGGGGAGGGGTCCTAGCAGCTGGAAAGTGATTCAGGAAGTCAGGAGAAGGGCAGGAGATGGTGCTGTCAACTTAGTGAATTAAAAGGCATCTTGGAATGGAGGTCATCCAGTCCAGCCTTCTGCACAAGGAGAACTTACGTCTACAATAATCATATCGTCATCTAGTCTCTTCATGAATATTATCTGTATAGGCAGCACATGATCCCATAGGTTAGCTATAGTAATATGCCCTTGTCCCTGATTGAGGAAAATATATTGTCTATAATGTTATTTGTTGTTGACTAAATGTTTTTAAAAATTATGAAACCTGGAGTTTATTTTCCCTCTCCCTTCCCCCAGGAGGGACCTGAGTAAAGGAGAAAGAGTGGAATAATAACAGTTCTTATTTACCCCCATAGTATTTTCATTATCAGAGCACTAAAGAATTTGGGAATTCTTGCCTTTGTCATCTCAGGAAACCTGAGAGTTTCATGGGAGATACATTATAAGACGTTGAATCAGGAGAGAAATTTAGGGTCAGTGGGGTGGAGAATCAAGCTGGAGAAAGCTGGATGATGCCAGTCTTAGGAGGAAAAGCAAGCAGGGTGGCCTACTAGACTAAATAGTTATATAGTCTTATGTCTTCCAGAGAGGAGAAAAAGCAGGTACTAGTTTAAGGGCATAGACCTAACTGAAGGCAGCCTACTTTATCTGTAAGAGCAGGACCAACTGGTAACAGACAGCTGGTAGATTTATGTTAACCTTGTGACTTCCAGGAAGGTAAGGAAATGAACTATAATTGTCTTGTAACCTGAAGCCTGAAGAGGCAGAGAGAAAGGAGAGTAAATCTTGGAAAGCCCAGAGTGGAAGATTCTTCAGGTCTATGGGCTGAAGGATCTGGAGTGAGAGGTTACTGACTGACACAGTTTCTCTGTACCTCTGTTCTTCCTTTGTGAAATGAAGGAGGTGGACTAAATGACCTTTAAGGCCCCTTTTGACTTTAAAATGTATTTTTGTCTCATCATCTGATTATAATGGGCTAGAACTCCACAAGAAAAGGAGGAGCAGCTTGTCAAATTGGTTCCTACATCAGGGCCTCAGGCTTCCTGTAACCAAGGATGAAGACTGTGGAGGTGTGTTCACAGGAGGTCTAAGGCACCTACCTATCTGAGGCTTTGTGCATGTAACACTTCAACCACACTTTGAAAATTATATAGCATATAGCCTAAGTAGGATTTGATTGGCAGACTTTTGAGGATAAGATCTAGAAAAGCAATAGAGTTGTCCAAGGAAAAAGGTCTGATTTCCTGGAGAACCAAGTTTTACTGAAACTTTCTCTTAGGATTTGTTATTATGAATTCTCATATGTTTTTCTCTAGTGCTTGTTAGTAACACTCTTAAAGCACCCCCTTTGGGGATTAGGGAGGAGTATAACAAAAAAAGACTTCTGTGTATCACCTACAACCTAAATTTGCAGGTTTGGGAAGGAGAAGTAATGGCCCCTAGAAGCAAATTCAATTCCTAAGAACTTGCTGGTAATAAAAACCAGTACAAACATAGGAACACTGGGGCTACGTACCACAGTTAAGTTCTACTTTTATTGTCGAGAAGTTCTTTCTTTATATTGAGCCCCAGATCTGCTTTACTATGATTTTTCCATCTTTAATTTTAGTTATATTCTCTGGAGACATATAGATTTAACTCTAATCTCTTTCCCAGATGACAGTCTTTGAAAAACAGTATTCAAAGGCAGCCATATATTCCCCCTTCCCAAGTCTTCTCCAGTCAAAATATCCTAAATGCCAACAGATAGGCTCTCTTAAAATAGGGTTTCCAGACTCTTCATCATCCCAGGCAAATCCCTCTGTTCATAATACCTCTTGTTAATGTGTCTCTTTAATATGGAATCCAAAACTAAACACAGTATTCTAGATGCAGTCAGAGTAGTTGTATCTCTCATCCTGATGAGGTAGGTGCTATTTTTATATGTTGCATTCATATTATCTTAAATATTATCCATATATTTATATTAAATATATTATATCAATACACATTATACATTATATAATTATTTTATATTTATACATTTTATTTATATGTAATATATTGTTTTAATTTATATGTGATATATTTATATAATATATAATATATTGTAATATATTATACATAATAAATAATATATATTATAAATAAATATATTATATTTACAGATGAATGAAATAGATGTGTAGTGAGATTAAATGACTTTGCCACCACAGCTATTAAATGTCTCCAGTAGAATTTGAACTCAAACTTACCTGCATGTGAGTAGGACACTCTCTATATACACACTATACAACCTAGAGAATAGTGGGGATATTGCCTCCTTTAGATTTCAATTAATTCAGTCTACAAATAACTTACTTAGCTGCTAGCTCGCATTGTTGAAGCTTATTGAGCTCTTGAACTTGTGTATCTAGGTCTCTTCCTAAGCCAGGTTTTGCCTAACAAATATTTGTGCAGTTTATTTTTGTTATTTGGAATTGAATTTGCAACAATATTATTGCCTGTTACATGCAGAAAAAATTCTAGGTACTAGGAAAATTGTAGCATTTAGAAAAAGCAGAATTCCTCCCTCTGGCACATAGAGTCAGATTTATTCCTCTTCAATTTCATCTTGTTATTTTGGGTCTTTTGTTGCTGCTTGCCAGATTCTTTCTGATCCTGCTCCTTAGGAATCCTCCTTTCCCTCTGTAGTAACTTTGTGTTTACTTTGTATATATAAACTTTTGTTCCTTTGTAGACATGAGAGACTGTCAGGCATTTGTTTCTGTGTTACTGTGTCATATTTCTATGTTCCTACACAAAGTAGGTGCTTAGTTAATGCTTATGGAATTGATCTCTTTTCTGATTTTTTTCTGCCCTTAACCTATTAGCAATCCTTCTTAGCTCTCTTTGTTGTGGCTGTTCTGTTGTTTCAGCTGTGTATGACTCTTTGTGACCCCATTTAGGGTTTTCTTGTCAAAGATACTGGTGTGGTTTGCCATTTCCTTCTCCGGCTCATTTTACAGTTGAGCAAACTGAAGCAAACAGGGTTAAGTGACTTACCCAGTGTCACACAGCTAGTAAGTATATGAGGCTGGATTTGAATTTGGGTCTTCCTGACTTCAGGCTTGACACTTTTCATTGAACCACCTAGCTGCCTAGTATATTATCTTCAAATCTTTTTTTTTTTTTTTTTGCTTTTTGAAGGTCAATTGGGGTTGACTTGCCCAAGGTCACATGGCTAGTTTTTTTTGTGTTAAGTGTCTGAGGCCAAATTTGACTCCAGGGCCAGGGCTCTACTCACTGTGCCACCTAGCCACCCCATATTATCTTCAAATCTGATGTGTGAATGAAAGAAAAAGCATTTATTAAATATTTACTCTGTGTCAATCACCAAGCTAGGTAGCTAGGTGGCACAGTAGGTAGAGCACTAGAACTCGGGTCAGGAAGACCTGAGTTCAGATTCTGACCGAGATACTTTTTGACTGTGTGACCCTGGACAAGTTGCTTAAGCACTAACAGCCTCATTTTCCTCAGTTGAGATGGGGGTAATAGTAGCCCCTACCTCCCTGGATTGCTGTCAGGATAAAATGAGATAAAAATTAAAAAGTGCGTTGTGATCTTAACATTCTATATAAATGTTAGTTATTATTAGTATCGTAAGCACTAGGGGTGCAAGTAAAGAGTTGAGTCCTTAAGGAATTTATATCCTGGTAAAGGGAGACAACAACACATGGAAGTAGAAAGCAGGAAAGGCTGTGTTTGGAGAGTCATGGAATTGGTGGCTTCATGGATCACATTCCCTTCTCAAATGCTAAAATATTTTCCATGTCTTCAGTTTGAGTCTTTGACCAAAAATATTGAATGCGGCAGCCAGAATCAAAGATGGAACCTTGCATTATTGGCTTTCAGATGGGCATTAGGGCCTTTCATCAACATTTTTTGGTCTGAGAGTTCATTTTACTTTTCTGGTAGGGATTCATATTCAGTTCCTTCCCCTTTGAACATCTAAGTAGCATTTCCTTATCTCTAGTACTTAGGTATCAGTCCCCTTCCCCACTGATGTTAGATAAAATAGCTTTCAAAGGGCAGTTAGTTATATAGGAGCAATGGTATAATTCAGACATATGTTCTTGGGAAGCCAACATTTGAAATATAAAAGCATCAAATGGGAGAGGTAAATGGCATTTTATTAGCTTGGATACCCACTCTTCCTCTCTGGGTGATCCCTGATATATGGATTTGGAAGAAAGCACTCTCCAGCCCTAATTTTCTGAGATTGAGATGATATGGAGAGAAGAGCTTTTTTTAATAAGTCCTGAAGGAAGTAGGGGGAAAAAGAAATAAGCATTTTTTTTGGAGGGAGAAGGTAGGGCAGTTGGAGTTAAGTGACTTGCCCAAGGTCACAAGGCTAGTTGAAATAAGCATTTCTTAAGTGCCTACTGTGTGCTTGCCACTACTGTGGTTTTTGGTTATGATGTATCAACACCATTACTATACTGGTGGTCGGGGCAACTTTAATGAAGGGTCTCCCTGTACTAGGTCAGAATTGTGGTTTACTGCTACATCTTCAGGTTTTAAAAGGCTTGAAATTTAAGAATATATAAGGACTTTGGTCCCTGCTGCCTCTGAGTCCACATTTCTATTCTAAAACTCTCTAATTTAATAAGTGGTTGTATTTTGTGACAGTGACTTATATGACCTTCTGGAATGGAATGTGTTGATCTCTGCTTTTCCATAGTGTATGACCTTGGCAAATCACATGACTTTCCTGTGATTAAATTGGAGAAGCCCTGGAAATGTCAAAATAATTGGCAAATGTCAGTCTCCCAGAATCAAGGTGGAGAATCCGACCTCATTGCTTTCATTAAACTACTGGGGGTAATCAAAGACAATGATTAGACATTTTGAATATTCAGCTTCAAATCAGAGCAGCTATTAAGTCATAAATAAGCATCAATCACTTTTAAAAAGCCAAGGGCTCTGCTATTAGCTTAATGAAATACCCTGAAAATTCAAAGACCTAGAAAAATATGTGTTAAGACTGTGAAAGGTGTTTGGCTGTTTTTGAGACGATGATTCTTCAGATCATGTTGTTTCCTGGATTCAGGTGCCAAGGAACGAGCTCCTGGTGTGTGGGTAATCCGAGTGCCCATCAAAGGTGAAAGAAAACTGGCTGAATGATTATTTACCTCTCACCAGCATATATATGTGTATACATGCACTTGTGTGTATATACATACACCCACACATTTGTATTGCTATATATACATGCCCACTCATACATACACTACACACATATACACACATATGTACATACAGAATACTTTCTATAGTTTCCTCCAATCTAGACCAATATAGACAGTGAAACAAGCCCTAATTGACATTGGCAGCTTATCAGTGGTGGGGGTTCAGTCTCTTTCGGGCTTGAGTGGGTATATATACATAACTCTTTTTATATATTTCAGAAGGCAATGATGTGTGACTACTGGCCCCTTTCCCCCATCTCATATAGACTTAACTTTGTTCCCAAATCTGTAAGATGATGAGTAAATAACTAGAAGAAGAAATGATATCTGGTATATATATCTGTATCTGTATCTGGTAGAATACTTATATCTGCATGGTACAGTGGAGGGAACGAGTAGGCTTTCAGATTTAAAGCTGGGAAGGACTTTCTAAATCTAGGCCAACTCTTCTTTAATTGGTGAGGAAATTGAGGACCCAAAAGGTTACATGTTTTTTCCTAAGCTCAGATAGGTATTAAGTAGCAGGATGGGAGACGTGGGTAGCAATCCCATCTCTGATAATAGCTGTGAAACTTTGGGCAAATCACATAACCTCTGAGCCTCTCTGTCCTCATCTGTAGAATGGAGATAATGTGTCATTTACCTCACAGGAAAGAGGAAAATAATCTATAAACTTCAAAGCACTAAATAAATCTAAATTGTTGGTATAGGAAGAAGAAATCTAATAGTCAAATCTGAGGTCCCAGATTCCAATTTCACATTTATGTGTCTTTGGACAAATCACTTAACCCCCTGAATTTTCTCAAATTTGTTTTGCTTTTTTTTTTTGGAGGGGAAAGGGAGGGCAATTGAGGTTAAGTGACTCGCCCAAGGTCACACAGCTTGTAAGCGTTAAGTTTCTGAGGTCAGATTTGAACTCGGTTCCTCCTGATTCCAGGGCTGGTGCTTTATTCACTGCACCACCGAGCTGCCCCAACAATGATGATAATGATGATTAATGATGATGATACTAATAAAATCGTTAACATGACATAGCCCTTTACCCACTCTTTGTTGCTTGAGTCATTCAGCATCCTTAGAGATATTATTATACACATTTCACAGATGAGGAAACTGAGGCCCAGAGAGGTTTCATGACTTGCCTATGGTCACAGTGCTAGTGTCAGAGATAGAATTCAAACTTAGATGTTCCCAACTCTATATCTAATACTGTAGCCTTTGGGTATGTTTACTCACTCAAATCATGAGGATTGTGAACTGGCTGCAGTGTTGAGAGGGGCTTGACCAGTACTTGGTCTGATTGTTTTATAATGATGTGTGGAGTTACAGTTAATCTGCTCCCCATCACTTCTTTTCAAAGTTTTAACTTGATAACCCTGTCCAGTTGAGGATTTTTTCTAGTGACTCTCCCTGAGATCAGTTCCTTTTTTTTTTTAATAGATTAGAAATAACTCTTTTAATAACTATTCCTTGCTTAGGAAAGTGGTAAATTCACTAGAAACCAAAGTAAATGATGTAGCTTTCTAAAGAACAGTAACAGAAGCAAACTCTATTAGCCCCAAAAGAGCCAGGGATATTTTCCTAATATTTAATTTTGGTTTTGTTTTTTGTAGGCTTTCTCCTGAGTGCCGGGGTTGCGCTCCATTTTTTTCCCCTGAAAAAGTTCTCGTGAAGAAGTTCTTACGCACACAAACAAGACCATGGACATCGTTGGGTTTCTGAAGTCTCAGTTCCTGTGCCACTTACTACTTTGTTACATATTCATTGTGTCTGGGCTGATAATAAACACTATCCAGCTCTTCACCCTTGTCCTCTGGCCAGTCAACAAACAACTCTTCAGGAAGATCAACTGCAGACTGGCCTATTGCATTTCCAGCCGTAAGATACCTGTTTATTTAATGTTTATTTTCATACATATTGGCTGCTTGCTTCAGTTTAAGCAGGGGTGAGGAACCTGTGGCCTTGAGGCCACATGTAGCCCTCTAGGTCCTCAAGTGTGGCACTTGAAGACCTAGAGCATTCTGTGAAAGAGTTGCGCTTGAGGACTTAGAGGGCCACCTATGACCTCGAGGCCACAGGTTCCCCACCTCCACCTTAAGAGAAGCATTAAGTATGTACGTAGTTATATTGCTCTGTGATCCCCTAGTATTCTGAGCTTAGATGTCTAAGAGATCTGATTTTGCTTCTTTGTCTTTGTATTGTGAGTCTTGGTCTTATGACTAGGCAAATGGAGAGAATATTTCCACCTCTACCTATTTCATTTTGATATTATCAGGGTGGTGATTTTGAATTACCAATTGATAGACTGAACACTATGCAAGGTTAGGTATAATGTGTGTATCTGCATACACACATATGTAAACATGTACAGACACATGCACACAACATGTACACACATGCGTGGATTGTTTACACCTGTGCATATACACATGCACACAGTACAGTGTCATGCTTGTGTGTATAGTCTGTATATAGAAACACACATGTACTCAATACACAATGCATGTATATGTTTTAAATTTATACAGCACACATGCATGTGCAGTTATTTGTATATTTATATGTCTTTGCATATACATGCACAATAGAAAGTAAGTGAGGTTTGGCAGTTACAATTTTGTCTGTACCCTCCATGCTTGCTTCTCACAGTGCCTGGCATGTCATAGGAATCAAATGAGATGATTTATTAGTAAGAACAGGGAGAATGAGAATAAGTATTATTACTTTTATAAGGATAAACTAAGATGATATTTGCAAAGTGTTTTGCAAACATTAAAGCACCTTATAAATGCTGTCATCAGGCTTGTTATTACTGTTGTTACAGTTTTTGGAGGATAGTGATTATTGGTCCTTTATAGTTTAAAATCTTATATGTGCTGCTTATTTCTTTTCTTTCTTTTTCTTTTATGTTAGAAATTTTGTTTGAGCTCTGAGGCTGAAACCCAGGAAATCAGCTTTGAGGTCTCTAGATCTCTGCTTTGTTTAGTAAATCCAAACCAGTGTTTGATGGAAACAAGTAGCTTCTAGTTTCCAGATGAAATTAATAAAGGTAATCTATAAGACAACTGGAAAACAATATGGACCACTTCTGTAAACATCCTTTAAAAATATAAACATGTATGCATATGTACACACATATATAATGTACATATGTATATGTGTATGCCTATGTATGTGTATATGTATATATTAGAAAATTCTTGAATAAACCAAAGAAAACATGAATTCCACATTAGCCAAGGTCAATTATTAGGATTTCAGACTTTGGATAATCTTAGCATACTTAGCATGTGTGAACTTGGGAGACAAATCCACAGAGAGCACGTTGGCTCAGGAATGACAGAGGCAAGAAAGATGGGCCAGAAGTGGTTCAGAGATCCTTAAATGGAAAAAAGATGTCTCCCTTTCATCTTACCTACTTTAGTTCTTAGGAAAATCTGGAGAAATGAGAGGGTAAAACATGAGCCTGATTTTCTTTTGACTTTTTGTTAAAAATGAGTTTGATCTGGCCCATTTAATGGCCCCAGTGAATACCCTCACACCCTCCTCCCCCCCACTTTCCCAATGAAATCTTCTCTTTTTAGGCTTCTTAGCAGCATCAGGTCCTCTGAGCATCTTGGATTTTTTAATTATGATTCCCAAGGTACCCCAACAATATTTTTCAGACACTACTGCCTCTTAGTAATGATTTGTCTGTTCTTTCTTACCACATGAAACAGACTTAAAGAACATGTAGCAGAAAAGACAGCAGTTACAGTTAGAAAAAAATACCTTGAGGTGAGTGGAGAGTAATGTGAAGGAAGATTGTAGAGATCCTACCTGGACCAAGGAGGAGTTCTAGGCTATAGTCTGGAGACTCAGCTAGGAAATGGCGCCAAAAAATTCATCCCTGAAATCTGGTGTAGATATTCAGTTTATGTTTAGTTTAACTTTGTTCCCCTCCCTAAGGTAGAGGAATAACTGTTTACCTAGGGTTTAATTATGCCTTCTGGAATACGAGTCATTGTGTATCTTGGAAAATCAGCTGCATTAATGATTAGAAGCTGACTTTTCAAGAAAAGAGGTAAAATATACTGTTATGGGTTCTGGGTCCACCTTTGCAAGTAACTGTGACTTTGGATAAGTCACCCAACCTCTCTGGCATTGGTATTCTCTTTGGACTTGACATCAGATCAGAGTTTATGGTAGCTTGGCTTCTTGTTAGTCCTTTGGCAGCTATAGATAAATTCTTGAGCTTCTGTTTCCTAATCTATAAAATGAAGATAATTGTACCATGTACTAAGTTTTTGTCTAATTTTGAAGTGTATCTCTTATAAAGCCACTGTTCTTGAAGACCATCAAAATTTACTAATTTTCCTTACTAGGCTAAGATCCTATCACATAAGTCAAATACTACATTTTCTAGTCATGGAATTAAGGACTTGACAAGATGTCTGATGGAGCAAATGTGGAGTCCAGGGCATGGGGCTTCAGAACCTTTCCCACTGGAATTCCATGAAATACAATCACTTTTCCTCTTGAGTAGAGTCACAGACTTAGGAAACTAGGATCTTAAGAGAAGAATTAGTCAAGTGAATTGTAGTACAATTTGGCCACCAAATTGGATCCAAAATGCTGAAAATGAAATTGCTGTTGCCGGGGTTTTTGTTTAAGCACAGAAAAGGTTATTCTCTTTCCAATAATGAAGAAAATAATGAGTGATGAAAATATTGGAACTTTAAGAAGTTGTAAACCCTAATGGTATTGGTGATATCTTCTCTGCTGTTCCAGAGCATTTTCTAGTACTGAAGTATTCCTGTTATCTTAAGGGTTCAGCTAGTCACTCATCCTAGGCCTGCTCATCCTCCAAGACTCATATCCTTCCATAGACCTGCCACAAGACATCCTCCATACCAGCATGCTGGGATCATTCCTGGGCATCACAAGATGTAGCATCGTTGCTAGTGGTGCCCCAGCTGTCTTGTAGTCATGCCATTCTCAGTGATGAGAATTTTTCTGGTCATAAATTTCTCTGCTGACATCCTTTGCTCTTTTCTTGCATGGTGTCCTCTTGAACTCTTTTTATCTTAAGGTTTAAACAACAAAAACAATGGAGCCTAATATTCAGACCAATTTCCCTAACACTCTTCTGAATTCTAATAGCTAACCTATTAAAGCATTGTACATATTATCTCATTTGATCCTCATAACAAACCTGTGAAGTGAGTCCTGTTATTGTTCCCATTTTATAGATATAGAAACTGAGGCTGGGTGTTTTAGTGACTTGCCCAAGTTTGGATTCAAACTTAGTTCTTCCTGATCACAAATCTGAGCTCTAGCCACTGTATTACCTGGGAAGATGAGTGAGTATCTCACTTGATAGAAAAAACCTCCTTTCCCCCAGGTCTAACAATTGTTCCTTTATTTTAAAATTTTTTCCTGGTTAAAATAAAATACATTTGATTCTATTACCAGAAATCTCCCGTTTTAGTATAATCTGTTAAAGGAAAAAGAAGATTTGGTAAGAATTATTCCACTTTCAGTGATTTATATCCTATCAATGCATTCATGAGAAAAGATCTACATAGTATGGGCATTTTAATAATAGCCTTCTACCTGCCACAGATTGCATGCTGTCTCTCCCTTCACCCTGACACTTTTTCATTTCTTACTCTTGTTCTGGGGAAAATATTCAGATCAATGCTACCATTGCTACTGGTAAAAGTATGACAATCAATCAGTTGCCTTAAGGCTCTACTCAATCTCTCTGATTGCCTACTGCAGTTTCCATCCCTGACAATCACTTGCTTATGTGGTTTGTGTCCCCTATTAGAATATAAGTTCCTCAGGGATACAGTTGATTGGGGGAAAATTTACAAAGAATTCTGATAAAGGTCTGATGTCTAAGATATAGGTAACTGATACAAATAGAGAAGAATAAAAAACATTCTTCAATAGAGAGTCAAATTATATAAACAGGCAGTTTTCAAAGGAAGAAATGCAAACTATCAGCACCTATATGAAAAAATGCTCTAACTCTATACCAAGAATACAAATGTAAATTAAACTGATGATGATATTCTACCCATTAGATTGACAAAGATGATAAAAAAGGAAAAGGAAAATTCTTGGAGGGCAGTTTGTCTTTTGTTCTCGAAGAGGAACAGTGACATCAGGAGGGTAATGTTTTGACTGACAAGTGAATTGGATTTAAGTGAGGCAGGGCTGTGCAAAGTCACCAGCCTCACTCTTTCCCCCAGAGCCATCTGGGTCCATTGGCCAGATATAGATCAGGAAGACTGGAGATGGTCCCCTGGAGGGGCTGTAGGACACTAATGTACTTCTGGTGGAGCTTTTGTTTGGTTCAGCCATTCTGGAAAACAATTTAGAATAATATTAAACTGCGTTGTGACAATACCACTACTAGGCCTATACCCACAAAGAGATAAAAGAGGGAATCTTTGTGTAAAGATTGAACCCAAGTATATAAAAATATTAAAGCATCACTTTTTGTGGTATCAAACAGCTGGGAACAAAGTAAATACCCCTAAACTGATGAATGGCAGGATAATAATAGTAGCAATAGTAACAGGAGTATTTATATAGCACTTCAAGGTTTGCAAAGTGCTTTACAAATACTATTTCATTTCAACCTTACCACAGCTCTACATGGTAGGTGCTAATCATTATTCCCATTTTATAGATTAGTCGATTGAACATTTATTACATGAAGAAATGAAGGGTGAGAAAGGCTGTGACTTGCCCAGGGTCATGCAGCTAGTTAGCTTTGAGGCCAAATTTGAACTCAGTTCTTGTTGATTCCAAGTCCAGCATTCTAACCATTGCACATTACTTAGTCACCTTCAATAAATGATGATTTATGAATGCAATGGAATGTTATTATGCCTTAAGAAATTACAGAAGGGATATATTCAGAGAAATACAGGAAGCCTTATATGACCCAATACAGATTGAAGTGAGCAGAACCAGGAGACCAATCTATACAATAATTACGATGATGTAAAAACAACCCTGAAAAGCTTCAAGACTCTAATCAATGCAGTAACCAATTAGGATTTTAGAAGAATCATGATGATTGATTTGGGAAAAGCATGGAAAACAGGAAACATGTTTCCTACCTGGGCATGGAGGTGATAAAGGCCAGATGGAAAATGAGATGTGTGGATGTATGGATTGGTTTTGCTTTAGTATTTGTTACAAAGGCTCTAGATTTGGTGGTGGCAGGGGGCGGGATATGTGGTGGCAGAGGGTATACAAGGGGGGAGTTACGTTAATAGAAAAAAGAAAACAAAGGGAAAAAATGAACTAAACATTTCAATAGTATGGAAAGGGAAGAAAAGGAGATTCATAAAGTATCACTGATAAGCAGGGCAGTATTTCAGAGTATTATGTTAAATTTAATGTATACTTTTTTCAAAGCTCAGCCTAATAAAAATTCACATCATCATATATAATCTACTGTTTTCTATTCTTTGTATGTGGGAATGTTTGTTTGTCAGGGTCATAATAAGAAAAACTACTACCAAATTATCCCCACCAAAAACAACAACAACAGGATTTTATATCTTTTTCCCGTATCCTAGCACAGTGCCTGGTACGCAGTAGATGATTAATCCACTCTTGTTGGTTGATTGAAGTACATATTGAGCTAGAGAATGGAAACTTCCAAATGTTTCTGCTGGTCATCATGGTTTCTTTTTTCAGAAAGAAAAAAACAACAGGAAGAGAATTAGTGGGGTCTGTGTATGTATATAAGTGAGTGATTTGGTTGAGAAATTGGTAGATAGGGTTCTTCTTTTCATAGGAATTATAGAATGTCCCAACTGGAAGAGACCAGAGCTCTGTCCTAGGCTTTCATTTTCTTCTCTGTATTCTTTATTGGTGAACTCATCTGTTCCCATGGATTCACATCCCATTTCTGTCTACATCAAAGTGCTATGGCTTTGAAGTCAAAGGACCTAGGTTCAAATCTTGCCTTGTTACTTACTTAGTGTGTAAATAATGCTCACATTACTCACATGGTCAAGCCATGGTCAAATCATTTAACCTCTGTAGATCTGTTTTCCTCATTAGATAAACGAGGGGATTGAACTACTTGACCTTGGAGGTACCTTCTACCTCTTTGTCTGTGCCCCTAGAAATTATACCAACTCTAATCCATTTCCTCAACTCCAGACTCATGTTTCTAGTTGTGTCCTGGGCATCTCTATCTAGATGTCATATTGTCATCTTAAAATCACCATGTCCAAAGTAGGATTTCTCATATTTAATCTTAACCCATCTCTCCTCCAGACTTCCCAGTTCTATTGAGGGTACCGTCATCTTCCCAGTCACCCAAGTTTGTTGATCATCCTTGGCTTTTCCCTTCTCCACTCTCATATCCAAACAGTTGCCACATCCTATTGATTTCATCTCTATATCTTGTGTCCATTCTCATCTCTACTTACTTGGATGCCAGTATAGCTATGCCTCCTGGCAGCTCTTTCCTAGATGAGTGTTAACAGACTTCTGGTTAGTTAGTGTACATCTCCCTGTTTCTGTTCTCTCCCCTCTTCATTCTATCTACCATGCTGTTGCCACTGTGATCTTCCCAATACAAAAATCTAATCATGGCTCCTTTTCAAAAATCTTCAATGGCTCCCTAGCACCACCAGGATAAATTAGTAACTTTTTAGCAAACAAGCTTTCTACAAACTGGTGCCAATCTATCTTTCCAAACCAATTTTTATTTCATCCCTCCTCATGTTCTTCATTCTCAGCAAAGTAGGATCTCATTTATGGCACATGTGTTTGAAATGCACCTATCTTCATTTTTGCACCTTGAAATCCTAAGCTTCTTTCTGCTTCAGGTGCCACCTCCTATTTAAAATCTTCTCATATCATCCTAGTTTGTTAGTACTTTCTCTCATCAAATTACTTTGTACTGATACCTGTATATTGAGAACATAGACATATCAGGTTGGTTTTGGTCCATCTCCAGTGCACCTATAATGCTTTGTACATAGTAGGCCCCTAATGAATACTTGTGGAAATTGAATTAATTGTTATTAAATCAGCATTTATTAAATTATTTTGCAATGGGTTTTTCCATAGAGAGACACTTTCAGCAGTAATTCTCTTAGACCTTTTCTCTATTAAAAAAAGTCATCTTCTGCATTTCTCTCACCCAAATGTTACACAGTCAATGTAAATTAATTCAGTATGCTCAGTAAACATACCAGTTGCTAGCTCTATAACTAATTAAAGGTGTAGGACGTGTCATTTTATTCTCTTTTCCTTGACCTCCTTTTGGACTTTTGACTCTTTTAGTGATTATCAAATCAAGACAGCAAATAGAAATGCCTGCCCACCCTCTAGACACTTCCATTACCCTCCCTGGAGTTTGAGTTCATCTGTCAAGACAAATATAAATATAGGGCACTATCTTTACAAACCTTGGTATTGTTACAGGGCCTCAGAGTGTGTGTCTGCTTTTCTTTAATTTTTTTAAAGGTCTGGAAAAATGGGAACCCTCTAATTATCAACTGAGCAGCCAGCTAAAAAAGGGAGCATTTCAAGGCCAGGCAATTATTTGTCCTTGACTCTGTCAAACCTGACCTGATGATACCACCAGAGAGCCAGAATAATCCAGGCTGTGGCTCTTAGTTAATCTTTGGCCTCTTTGGAAACTCCCAAGGGTTATAGGATCTGTCTTTCAGGGGCAAACTTCAGAGTTAGCAGATGCAAGTAACTGACTCATTCATTTTAGGCAGCCACATGACTCCTTTATCTCATCGTGAACCTTTTATACATAAAAAGTTCAATGATTATGGATTGTAGGCTTTAATGAGCTTTTAGGGCACTTTTTCATTCTGAGGCCTTGGGTGACAATTGTTATAGGCCTGCTGAATTAGTTAGCAAGGAGATTCATTCTGGGAACAAATTGTTCATCCTTCTGAGATAACTGACCTGGTCCAGGAATTGTTTTCTGTGGTTAGTTAAGCCCTGGGGATACCAAATTATATGTCACTGAGGGCAGCAAACTGGGTAAGTAATACCTGCAGGAGTTATTAGGTGATACTAACAGGTCTAAAGCATAGAAGAGCAAAGGAAAAATGAGAGAATAAAAAGAAAGCAGCCAGAATGGAAGAGGGAACAGTAAAGAGATGGGAGAGCTAACTGAAAGCTGAATGTGGCAGAGACTAATGCCCCTTATTGGTAGCTGTGGCATAGGTTGCATCTCTCTGATATAATACATTGTGGACTAATTAACAAGAAAGAAACCTGGCAAATATTTAAGAGGTGCCTGCTATGAGTAAGGTGCTTTGCTAGGTACTGTAGGTAGAATAAAGAAATAGATAGGTCTTTGCCCGAGTTGTGTTTATAATCTAGGAGGGGAGCATAGATTTAGAACTTGGAGGGACATTAGAGGCCACCTAACCCATTCTCTTCATTTTATGGAAAATGAAGAAAGTAAATGAATTGATGAGTAAAGTATGTATTAAGCACTTAGTATATATAAAGCAGGACAACTAGGTGGTTCAGTGGACAGAGTGCTAGGCCTGGAGTCCAGGAGACTCCTTTCTGAGTTAAAATCTTGCTTTAGATACTTCTTAGCTGTGAGACCCTGGGCAAGTCACTTAACCCCGTTTGCCTTAGTTTCCTCATCTGCCAAATGAGCTAGAGAAGGAAATGACAAACCAGTCCAGTGTCTTTACCAAGAAAACCCCAAATGGGGTCACAAAGAGTCTGACAATACTGAAAAATACCTAAGCAACAATTATAAAATATATGAAGCAGTGTGCTAAACTCTGGGAATACTAAAAGAAAGTAAAAATAGTTTCTTATCTCAAGAAGCTCACATTCTAATGGGGAAGATCACGTGTATGGAAAGTTTCATTAGCAAGTAAGATGGTTAAGTCATAAAAGCAAGTAAGGCCCCATGGCCCTTGGGGTGCAGCTCTCAAGTCAGTGACAGTGCCTAATATTTAATGTCATCCTGAATGACAAAATCAGATTTGTTTCTCATTTTGAACAGTTTGAGAGTGCCAAGGACTTTGATGACAAGAACTTTTTTTTTTCTTGTTCCTTATAAGATTTGGCTGCTGCACTTGGCAGGCTGCTGCTCCAAAGGGTTTTCTTCCCAAGACGATATCTTAGGGTGCTGTGCAGGAAGTGCTGCTATTCCCAGGGTTCTTAGGTTCATGGTTCTAGGCTGTCTCCATCAGAGTCTGAGGGGAGTGGTGATCAGAGCAATGGTGGTGATGGTTTTACCCACCTGGAAGATGGGACTTCCTTTCTCTCCTTCAGGATACCCTGCCACTCCAAGGCTTGTCTGCCCCATGAGTGGCATGGCACTTCACTGGGGATGGTTGGCCCTTTTTCCTTACATGCTGCCTCCTCATGACTCTTAAAAGGGTCAGTGTTGTGAGCGGCACTGCCACTCCCAGGGCTTTTGAATCTGTCCGGCTGCCTCTTGGTTAGCTGATGATGAGGAAGGCAGATCACTTCTCCATGGTAATTTCTCCCTTCAGTAATGCCTGCTAGGGCTGGACTGGAAGCAGTTCCCTAGTTTGAGTGGCACTGCTATTCCTAGCGCTCTTGGGTTGAAGGTCTTAATATGTCTCCATAATGGTTTGAGGGGAAATAGTGGTCAAGATGGTGGAGATGGTTTGACTTGCCTGGTGAATGCTTCTTCTCCCCCCCTGGGGTGCCCTGCTGCTTCATCTAGCTTGTCTCCCCTATTAATGGTAGGTGGTTGGTAGTGGGTGTGGATGGCTGGCCCCTTTTCACGGGAGTGCTACATAGAATTATGGCAGTGAGGATAAGAAAAACCTGGAAACTATCTGACTTGCCGACAGGAGGTCAGATACTTTCTGGTTAATCCACCACAGGTAGGAGAGAAGCAGGTAGCTCAACAGTATTGCTGGGGTTCAATTTCCCACCCCAAATTTTGCATTCTTTCCAAGATAATATGTTGCCTCCTAAATTCCTAACATAAGTGTTTTTAGCTTGCAGTTTGTAGCAACTCTTTGTGAAAGGTTGTCATTCATTTTCTTGGACTGGATTCTGGTGTCAGTAGGATATAAATTCCTTGAGATTAGGCATTGATTCATTTTTGGTTCCGGGTGCTCACTTCATAGCAGAGTAGTAGATGGTCAGCATACAATGTGCTTTCTTGAATTGTCTTTATCCTTTGGAATTTTTTTTTTCAAATGGGAAAGGCAGATTGTTTTAAGATTAATTCATGTGTACATTGCAGGGGATCAGCCCCTTTCTTAGAAGGGAAAATGTGCTTTCAGAAATTGTTGATTTGCTCCTTTAAAAAATCTGGCTATCTAAAATCCTGTAAGAATCGACTATTCCTTTCTTGCCTCCAAACTCCTTATCCCTAAATGGCTGATGAATCAGCTGTGTAATGCACAATGCCAGGCTTCAAAATTCATTAAGCTCTTCTGAGAGGGACATAAGGGAGGAAAGAGAATATTATTCCAGCCAAAGATCATGTGCATTAACCACTAATACATTAGAGTATTCTGTATCAAAAGTGGTAAGCATTCTTGAATTGCTGCAGTTTATACTATCCTGAAAAAGCTGAAAGTACCAGGCATCATTTCCAAAGACCAAGAAATTTTATAAAATAAGACTTAGCATTTAAGATCAGCAATAAAGAAGAATAGTCTCTTGGCAACTATGTCAGAGCTGTGAAAATCTAAAGCTACCACATATTTCCCTCAAGTGAAAGGATGAACTTGTAAGTGATGTGTAGCCTTGAGAATCACTGTCTTAAAGTTTATTATGGGGGGTGGCTAGGTGTGCAGTGAATAGAGCACTTGCCTTGGAGTCAGGGGGACCTGAGTTCAAATCCAACCTCAGACACTTAACACTTACTAGCAGTGTGGCTTTGGGCAAGTCACTTAACCCCAAATGCCCTGCCTTCCCCCCTGCAAAACCAAAAGAAAAAAAGTTTATAATGGGTAAAAAGGAGTCTCCCCTCTTAGTCAGAAAGCAATTTCAATAGCTAGGAGCTCCCTATTGAAACCCAAAGAAAATATTGCGTCTATGAAAATGGCACAGGTTCAGAACAGGTTCAGTCAGAAATAAGAGGAATTAGATTGCAGAATTTGTTCAAACAAGGTAGGTGGGCGAGGTTGCAGGGTTAGAAAGTTTTGTACCAGTACCCTTTTTTTTTTCTCCCCGCCTTTCATTTTGAAAACTGAAAGAATCTGAGATTGATGGGTTTGGGTGGGGGAAGCTGTGGTGAGGAGGAGTGGTAGGGTCAGGGTGTTGGGAGGAAAGGGAAGAATGCACAGGCAGTTGGGAAGATAGGGCTCCTAGCTAGACCCTGGGAAGAATAGCTTTTCTCCTTAGGATCTCCTCTCATCTCTCCTCTGCCCAGGTAGGCAGCCCTCAAACCTTGTATCTGTAACCTTGTTTTTGTTGTTTAATATTTGAAGAGAGCGCTCAGAATCCTTTCAGCTACAAATTTCGAAGCTCTTTCAGTTCTTTTGTCTCTTCTGTTCCTGTGCCTCTCTCCTCTGGCTGTAAAGGGGAGACTGGCTATAGGGGATCCACCACAGCAACCTTCCATTATGGAGCATTTATTTTCTTTTTCTCCTCTGGGTCCCCAAATCCCCATCTCCCTCTTAATCCCCAAAGGGGAAAATATAAAAGAAAAACAAAACACGAACCAAAAAAAAGCATAGTTAAGCAAATTAACTTCTTATATTAATCATGTCCAGAACTGTGACTCATTTTGAATACTGAGTCCATCATTTTCATTAAGAAGGAGGTAGCATTTTTTCATTTTTAATTCTCTGCATTTGTGGTTAGCTAAATGGTACAGTGGATAGAGCACTGGGCCTGAAATCAGGAAGACCTGAGTTCAAATTTGGCCTCAGACATATACTAGCTATGTGACCCTGGGCAAGTTACTTAACCCTGTTTGCCTCAGTTTCCTTATTTGTCAAATGAACTGGAGAAGGAAATAGCAAACTGCTCCAGTACTATCTTTGCCTAGAAAACCACAAATGGGATCCTGAAGAGTTGGATACAACTGAAACAACTGACTGATCAACCACAAAAATTCGCGCTTAATCATAGCATGGATGAAAGTTCTGTCTTTCAGAATTGTTAGTTTTTGGCCATATTGATGTTATAGTATAAATAGTTCTCTTGGTCCTACTCACTGTACTCTGTATGAATTCACATAAGTCTTCTCAAGTTTCTCCAAAACACCTCTTTGTTCATTTCTGACAACACCATCGTGTTCTATTACATTGATAAACTCAAGTTTGTTCTAGTCGTTGCTGGATCGGGTCATTCTTAGGTGAGGATTACAAGATGAGAGAGAGAGAGAGAACCACTGAGACACAGAAAATCTTTACTAGATCATATGAAGAAGGAAATGAGAGTTCATTGTTTCTTTTCTGATTTGCATGAATCGAAGTAGTGATTTTTATTGTAATTTAAATAGAATATCAACAGTTCTATGTTCTGGTTCCTCTTCTGCCACAAACTTTCTTGTTAAGTCCCTTCATCACAGTTTTCTTATCCTCTGGAATGAAGTAGGCAGATACTACTGTAGTGCCTTTTAGTTCAGAAGTTCAATAATAATAATAATAACTAAAATTTATATAGCCCCATAAGGTTTGCAAACCACTTTGAAAATACTTAATATTATTTTCATAATAATTCTAGGAAGTAGGTGCTATTATCCCCATTTTGCATTTGAGAAAACTGAAACAATAATAGTCAATAAATAACCCAGGGTTACACAGCTAGTAAAAGTTTGGCCCAGGGCTTCTTGATGTCAAGGATGATGCTTTATACATTGCACCACTTTAGCTGCATTGATTATATGGATCTGTGATTTTAAACTTTTTTATGCTTCTCCATCCCCATCTGTAATGGAAATGCAGATTTAAAAGATCTTCCCTGCCCCTAGGCCCTTTGATTGGCTTAAGAGACTTTGATTGGCTTTAAGAGACTCTGAAAACCTTCCTTGACTTGAAAATATGCTCTGCCTCCTAATAGGCTGAATGTGGTCACATGGAGCCTGTGGTGGGAGGCTTGGTTTTCAGGAATGACCACACCTTGATGCTGTATGATTGGGCAGTGGGTCAAGGAGGTTGTTACAATCTTTGAGCCAGGAGAAGGCTATATAAACTCTGATGAGGGGCTTTGCTTTGGGGCTCACTTTGAGAAGTGTTGTGTGATTTGACCAGATGAGACTCTGGGAAGCCGTTGTTGAGAGCCCCCCGGCTTTGAAAACCCAGATGTTGAAGCTTCCCTCTCTGGTAACTGTGATTTGGTATGGATGTAATGGTTGGACAGTTTGGAAGCCTGTCTGTTTGATCTGTAAGTTCTGTAACTCTGAAGTTCAGGGTGCTGACCTTTTTCCCCTGAACTAGGTAATGTGTGTTTGTTTGATTAAAGTAAGCTTGTTAACCCATTTTGAGTTGCTTTCCTTTTGAAAAGCAGATCTAAGAACCTGTGTTGGCAGTCACCCTGGGGATATTGGGGTGCTTGCTGCTACACCATCTACATAGAGAGAGTCTTGGAACCTACACGCATCACTTGATAAGGGTATATTAATGATTGTGCATTTACATACAGAGAGTTGAAGAATTGAGATTAACAGTTTAATTCAGTTCATTAAATATTTGAGTACCTTGTATAGGATAGAAACTGTGTATCATGAGCTGTGGATACAGAAGAAATAGAAAGTCCTCATCTCACGGTTTTTATAATCTAGTGTTTTTTTTAAAAGCCTACTACAAAAAACACCCTTCCTTAATCTACCCTACTTCTAATTTTCCTTCCCTCCTTCCCCTGTCAACCTCCTATTTACCCGTTGAGTGAAATATATTTGTGTATGTGTTATGTGTGTGTGTGTGTGTTTATTCTTCTTTCTTTTGACCAATTCAGATGAGGGGGAGGTTCAAGCATCAGCTATTTTCCTCACCCTCTCCTTGTTAGTACAGATATCACATTTGATTATGTGAGATGATCTTCTGTAGCCTTCCTTTATTCCTCCCTACCAGTGTATTCCTCTTCTACTCTCTCATTCTTAAGATCATCAAGCCATAACAGAATCATTCCCAGGCCTTCTTTCTTTGGACTCCTCTCTGAACCCTGAAGATGATAGGATTTAGAGGGGAAATGTGTCATCTTCCCATATTTGAATGTAAACAGTTTATCCTTGTTTTGTCCTTTGTCAATGTTCATCTGTGTATAGCCTTTTATGTTTAAATTTCTCTGTAGCTGTAGTCTTTTCATGACGACTTCCTAGAAGTCCTCTATTTCAGTAAAGATCTCTTTTGTTGGATAAGTTATTCTTTAATTTAAACCCATCACATTTGCCTCCTGTAATATCCTGTTCCAAGTTCTTTGCTCCTTTATTGTGGTGGCTGTGAAGTCATGCATTATCCAGACTGTGACTACTCCATATTTGAATTATTTCTTTCTGTCTGCTTACAGTATTTTTTTCTTTGGTCTAGATGCTCTAAGTTTTGACTATGATGTTCCTGAGAGTTTTCCTTTTGGGTCTTTTTATTCAAGAGGTGACTGGTGGACCCTTTCTATTTCTGCTTTGCCTTCTAGTTCTGAGAGATCTAGACAGGGTTCTTGTAATATTTCTTGAAATATCATGTCTAGACCTTTTTTTTTTTTGGTCATGGTATTCAGATAATCCAATGATTCTTGCATTTTTTTCTCCTCTGTTTTCCAAGTCAGTTGTTTTTGCTATGAAATCCTTTATATTTCAACCTTTTTACTTTGTTTTAATATTTTTTGTTGTCTCTTTATTGGTTTCTCTTTAATCTATTCAAATATTCTAGGAGTTGGGCAATGTTTTATACCTCTTGTACCAAGCTGTTCATTCTCTTTCCAATTTTTTTCCATATCTCATTTCTTTTTTTTCTTTAACGTGTGCACTTTTATTTGAACTGGTCTTAAGTCAGTGTACAGGTAAAGCTCCTCCCTTCCCCCAAGTACTGGCACCAATCTCAAAACTCTCAGGGAGACTGTAAAAGTCCTCATTCACATGTATGTTGGGGGCAGGGAGGGAATTTAGGAGGCCATTCTATATGGCTGACAATTAAAAAAAAGGAACAAGTATTAAGGCAGAAGATACAAAAAGTTTTTTTTTAAGAATTACATAATTTGGGGGCGGCTAGGTGGCGCAGTGAGTAGAGCGCTGGCCCTGGAGTCAGAAGGACCTGAGTTCAGATCCTGCCTCAGACACTTAACACACACAAACAAAAACCTAGCTATGTGACCTTGGGCAAGTTACTTAACCCCAATTGCCCTCCAAAAAAAAAAACAAAAATAAAAAAAGAATGACATAATTTACATTTAAAGCAAAACTAGTACCTTCCCCCCACACCCCTCCCCATCTGGATCTTTGTTACGTCGTTCCTTTGACAGCCTTTACAGAGGCTTATAACTGTAACAATGCATTATAACGGTATTTGGAATGACTATTAAAAAAAAGCAAATGTACAATCAGAGTCCTGAAGACACACTGTAGAGCTTTGGGGATGTTTGCCTCCAACATACTTAGACTGCTCATCACCTTCACCATTCCAGTTTTTAAATCCTGAGTCAAGCACCAAAACAAACAACAACAACAACAAAAAACCAACAAAAACAAATAAAGCCATGCCCATCTCATCTCTTTTTTTGGGCAATTATCATGTCACACCCTTTGAAAAAAATTTTTTTAAAACCCCCAAACAGTCCATTTAGAAGCATTTGCGGTGGCCAATGGAGGGCCCAGATTCACGATACTCCTGCTTGCTGATCCACATCTGCTGGAAGATGGAAAGAGACACCAGCATGGAGCCTCCAATCCAGACAGAGTATTTGTGCTCAGGAGGGGCAATGATCTTGATTTTCATTGTACTGGGAGCTAGGGCTGTAATCTCCTATTGCATCCTGTCAGCAATGCCTGGGTACATGGTGGTACTGCCTGACAATATGGTGTTGGCATACCACTCCTTATGGATGTCGACATCACACTTCATGATTGAGTTGAAGGTAGTTTCGTGGATTCCACAGGATTCCATACCTAAGAAAGATGGTTGGAAGAGAGCTTCTGGGCATCTCTCCTTGCCAATGGTGATAAGCTGACCATCAGGGAGCTCATAGCTCTTTTCCAGAGAGGAGTTGGATGCAGCAGTGGCCATCTGCTCAAAGTCTAGGGCGACATAACACAGTTTCTCTTTGATGTCATGCACAATTTCTCTCTCAGCTGTGGTGGTGAAACTGTACCCTCTCTCGGTCACCGTCTTTATGAGATAGTCTGTCAGATCACGGCCAGCCAGATCCAGATGGAAGATGGTGTGGGGAAGGGCATAACCTTCATAGATGGGCACAGTGTGGGTCACACCATCACTGGAGTCCATCACAATACCAGTGGTACGACCAGACCAGAGGCATACAGGGACAGCACAACCTGGATGGCAATGTACATGGCTGGGGTATTGAAGGTCTCAAACATAATCTGAGTCATCTTTTCTCTGTTGACTTTGGGGTTCAGGGGGGCTTCTGTGAGCAGCACAGGATGCTCTTCAGGGGCCACACGGAGCTCATTGTAGAAAGTATGATGCCAGATCTTCTCTATGTCATCCCAATTGGTGACAATACCATGTTCAATGAAGTACTTCAGGGTCAGAATACTTCTCTTGCTTTGGGCCTTATCCCTCACATAGTTGTCTTTCTGGCCATACCTACCATCACACCCTGATGTCTGGGTCTCCCAGCAATGGAAGGGAAGACAGCCCGAGGGGCATCTTCTCCTGCAAAGCAAGTTTTGCATATTCCAGAGCCATTGTCAATAGCAATATCATCATCCATGGTGAACTTTGAAGTGGCAAGTTTAAACCTTTAAGAGAGGAGATAGTGCTGTACCTGGAGGCAGGGGAGAGGCAAGTCCATGCTGGTGGAAGAACTCACAGCCATATCTCATTTCTTTTCCAATTTTTTTTTCCAGTATACTCATTCCACTTGTTAAAACATTTCAAAAAAATTTAAACTCTTGCTTCATTTCTTTCAAGAACTCTTCTAGTTGAGTTTGAGCCTTACCTGTGTTTTCCTCTGAGACTTTGTATATGTTTTGGAGTCATTCTCCTGTGTGTGTCTTTAATGTCCCTGTCCTTGTAATAGTCCTTTATGGTAGGGTTCTTTTTTTTCACCCTGGTTTTCCTGCCTACTTCCTGATTATGGAGTTAGAGCTAGACTGTGCTATACTTTTGGAGGGAATGTCTGGGCTAGTCTTGTTCCTTCTTTCTTGGAGTATCATGTGGTGTTATTCTAGGAATTTAGGGATAGACTGGGGACCTGCAAGCTGTCTGATCCAAAGCCAAGTCTGATTGCTGCCCATCCTGTTCTGAGCTTTGCATGTTTCTGACCTGGGTTTGGGTCTGAGCAAGAATAGACCAATTCAGCCTCTCTGTCAGTTAATCGGAAACCTCTGTTGGTTCAAAGTGACAGAAGTTAGGCTTCCCTTTGGTCTGGGTTTCTTCTTCTGGTTGTTCTTCTCCTGACTGAACTAGATGCTGGAAATGAGACTCTGGCTTTAGGGTCTGAGGTATATTATTGCTGCTTGCCTTTGAACTTTTTTCTCCAACCATTTGCAAACCAAAGTCTTTCAGACCTTTTCATCTTCTTTACTGATGATTCTTCCTGCATGTTTATATCCCCCAATTTAATGTGAACTCCTTTAAGGCTGGAACTAGCTTAGCTTTCTGTTTCTATCCCTAATGATTAGCATGTGCTTGACACTAATAATAAGAGCTTTTCTGTGCAAATTAAAACAACCTCATATCTATCATATTGGCTAATTTGACAGAAAAGAAAAATGAGAAATATTGGAGGGGACTTAGGAAAACTGGGACATTGATGTAGTATTGGTGGAGTTGTGAACTGATCCAACTATTCTGGAGAGCAATTTGGAACTATGTCCAAAGGGCTATAAAACTGTGCATACTCTTTGATCCAGTATTCCTCTGCTAGGTCTGTATTCCAAAGACATAAAAAATGGAAAAGAAACTATTTGTACAAAATATTTATAGCAGCTCTTTTTGTGGTGGCTAAGAAATGGAAATTGAGGGGATGTTCATCAATTGGGCAATGACTGAACAAGTTGTATATGATTGCAATGGAATACTGTTGTGCTATTAGAAATGACTAAGAGGGTAATTTCAGAAAAACCTGGAAAGACTTACATGAACTGATGCAAAGTGGAGTGAGCAGAATCAGAACATTGTACACAGTAACAGCAATATTGCATGATGAAGGATTGTGAATAACTTGGCTATTCTCAAAAATATAGTGATCGAAGACAATCCCAAAAGACTCATGATGAAAAATGCTATCTGCCTCCAGAGGAAGAACTCATCTTGTCTGAATACAGAATGAGGGTTTCTCTCTCTCTTTCTTCCTTCCTTCCCTCCCTCTTCCCTCCCTCTTTCCTTCTTTACTTTTTGCACAAAATGATTAATATGGAAATTTTTACATGATTGCACATGTATATCAGATTGCTTACCATCTCAGGGAGAGGGGAAGGAGGAATAGAACTTGGAACTCAAAACTTAAAAAAAAAAATTAAAAATTACTTTTGCATGTCACTGGGGGAAAAGTAAAATCTTTTTTTTAAAAACAATCCAAGGGTGATATCCTGATGAATTCAAGAAAGTGTGAAAAAAATGCTTTTCCATTCATTCATTCATCTTAACTCTAAATCCTGTGCTTCCTATTGAGTACTCACAGTGATGAAACCATGTCTTCAGAAGTATTAAAGTGATATTAATAAGTTCCCCTTGTACTCTCCCCTCCCCGCCTATACTCAGTTCCTATTGGGTCCTAGGTGGCTGCCCACTTTGCCTTCCCCTAGCCAGACAGACGCTTTGCACATGTTATCAAATAAGATAATGTAGGCAAAGCATTTTGGAGACCTTAGAGTGCTTTCTAAATAACAGTTTTGTTATAATACTCTGGAACTTTATAAGTTTATGACAGAGTTGCTCTGGTACCCTTTCTTGGGGGGCTTTTAAAGCACTTTGGGGATCAGTGGAGTGACTAGGCATTTACTAAACACACTGAGTTTCTTTCAAGAAAGAGGATTGTTAACTCTGTAGCTTGTCATGATTTCATTTAAGAGCAAGAAATAATCTATTTTTAGACTTCCTCTAAAATTGTGCAGTATATTATTAGGTTCTAAGAAATTTCTAATAGAATAATTAGGGAGGTTTCTAACTTTCCCCTTTTTCTAGTATGTGCACTAGGGAAATGGGAAATTAAAGACTGCAAATGTGATACTGAATTCAGTGAACAGATGCTTGGCTTAAAGCCCATTGCCTTGGCTGTTGATATGGTTTATAAATAAATTAATTCTTTGCAAAGGTGCCTATTTGTTTTTGGATTTTTTTTCCCCCAGAAAGCATTGAATTACGCTTGCAGCTTAAGTTACTCTTTTCAAATTGGATCACAAAATTTGACTTTAGAACATTGTGTTAATGTGTGGTGTTTTTATTTCTGAGACTACAGCTTGGGTTTCAGGGTGTGACTACAGAAGGTTAAGTTTCACAGTCAGAAGGAAAGTGAAATTCACTTGGACAAAACTCCTTGTTCAAAATGAATGCAATACTTGAGGGTAGGGGATAGTTCCATTCCATAGACTTTCATCTTTCTTCAGCATCTTATAAAAACCAGTTATCTGCAAAGTTTTTAAAGTCTAAGTGCCCTGGCATGATTTTTAAATGATTCATTTCAGTATGATGTAGTGGAAAGAACCCCAAAGTGTGGGTTAGGAGTTGCCCTGCTAGTAATTGACATCATGATCTCAGGCATGTCGAGTGATCTTCCTAGGTCTCCGCTTAGTGAATTCTAAAATTCTATACTATTTCCTATGTGCATGTGAACCAATTTATGCCTTTTATGACTTCATAATTTGGTGTAATCATTTACATTTATACAGTGCTTTAAAATAGTAAGTACTGGTGCTACATGTATCTTGAAAGCTTTTTATGAGTTTGATTTTTGTCATGCATTTTTGATTTGGTAAACTTAATTTTGTCAGTCATGGAAAACTTAATTTTGTCAGTTAGTCAATAAGTATTAAATACATACCAAATGCCAAACCCTGCACTGGGGATACAGACAAAAGTAAAAGATAGCCTCTGCTTTCGAAGAACTCACATTCTAATGGGGGAGACAACATACAAGCAGCCATCTACCAAAAAAAACTCATGTAGGATAAATTGTAAACAATCAACGTCGAACAACACTATTATTATTATTATTTGCTTTTTTTGGAGGATAGTTGGGGTTAAGTGACTTGCCCAAAGTCACATGGCTAGTAAGTGTCTCAAGTATCTGAGTTCAGATTTGAACTCAGGTCCTCCTGACTCCAGGGCCAGTGCTCTCTTCACTCTGCCACCTAGCCCCACCTAACAACCCTATTATTAAGAGGGATCAGGAAAAGCTTTTGTAGAGGATGACTTTTATAGCTGGGACTTGAAAGAAACCAGGGATGCCAGGAGGTGTTTGTGAGGAAGGGAATGTTCCAGGCATAGAGGGTCAGTCAGTAAAAATGTCTTGAGTCTAGAGATAGAGTATCATTTACGGAAGAGCCACGAGGCCAATATCTTTGGATTGAAGAGTATGTGTTTGGTGTATGAGGTGTAAGGAAACACATTGTGAAGGGCTTTGAATGCTAGAGAATTTTGTATTGCATTGTGGGGTAATAGGGAACCACTAGAGTTTATCGATTAGAGGTGTGATGTGGTTGGACCTAGCTTTATGGGAAGATCACTTTGACAGCTGAGTAGAGGATGGAGTAGAACAAGGAGACACTTGGGTGGGGAGAACAACCAGCAAGCTGTCCCGATAGTCCAGGTGTGTGGTGTTGAAGGCCTGCATCAGAATGGTGACAGTATCAGGGAAGAGAAGCGGGCATATATCATAGATATTATAAGGGTAAAATCAACAGACCTTAGCAGAAATTTGAGGATGGTGCTATCCTTAGGACTTATCCAATAGGACTTGAAAAGAGAAACAAACCAACTAAACAAAAGTTCTAAAGGAAGCAGTGACCAAAGGTGTATTGGCATGTAAATAGATTTGGGGACAAAGGGGGAAAAAAGATTCTAGGTTGTTTGTCTAGACACTGGGTAAAAGGCATCTATGACTAAAAAAATAGAAGTTTGATAGGGAAAAATAATTAAGGTAAGATACAACTTCAGCTGAATTCAGCTGGATTTACTGCATTTAGGCAACCCTCATTCTAAAAGGGCCATGAGGGAAGTAGTATCTCAACTAATAAAGGAAAATGGCCATAATTAAATTGAAATTTGGGAGATGGATATTGCCCTGAAAATTTTCTGGGTTTTTAAAGTATGGAAGTATATTAGAAATACAACCTGGGAAGTAGAATTTAAAGGAAATGGCCTTTTAAAAAAGCAAACAAACCTTGCAACCATACTCATGTGAAATTGTGACCAAGTAGGCAACTGCTCTGGGACATGTGTGGCCATTATTTGCTTTCAGAATTGCTAGCTAGGGGTATGAGCAATCTTTTCACCCCTCAGCCTTCCACAGAGTAGATCAAGGTGTCTGCCTGCAAACACTGTGGATGATCAGGGATTCCCCCTGCCCCCCCACGCCCCCTTTATGTATAGCCACCCAGGAATATTTTGAAACAGGTATATGCTAGGTTTTGAAACAAGGGTGTCTAATGGGTTGTATCTATGTTTCATACATAGTTGTAATTAACCTTGTCCACCCAGGAGGAAGCCTTGTCAGAGCATCAGGAAAGGGATCCTCGAACAAATTTTTGCAAACGTCATCAGTTTGACTGGAATTGGATGTACTTTTTAGTTTGTTCTCTCAAATTCCTGTACCAGAGCAAGAAACAGTGAAGGGCATTAGCATCTGAATCAAAGCAGTGTTTTATTATAGTGACAGATTGAGATAATTCTGCATCATTTTCATAATTACTGTGAAGTTAGGTTTGTTGATGAAGTAGAGCACACATACTTATTCTTTTATTTTTAAACAAATGCTTTATTAACTTCTGTTTTACATCATTCATTTCCGCCAGATTTTGAGTTACAATCATTTTCCCCCCCATTATTCCCCTACCCAACCTCCCAGAACAGTAATCCCACAAGATATCGCTTCCTCCAATCTGCTCTCTCCCATACCTTCTCCCACACCCCCATCGACTTTTCCATTAGAGGAAGGTGAGTCTTTGTGTCCCAATGCCTGCACATCTTATCTCCCTATTACAAGCAAAAGAGTATTAATAATAGTATTTATATATATTTGAAACATTTAATGTTACGCCCTCGAATTTCAGATCCATTTCCTTCCTCCCTTGTCACCCATTCCTTATTGGGAGATAAGTAATTCAGTATAGGTTGTACATGTCTAGCTATGCAAAACATTATCATAGTAGATATATTGTACAAGGCTGCTTATAATTCCCTCCCACTCATCCCACCCCCCACCTTGTCCATTCCCTACATGATCCTGTCCTTCTTCTATAGTGGGTACTTCCAACCTCCCCTCCCCCCAAGGATGCCCTCCCATCCATCATCCCTCCTCTCATCCCCTTCCCCCTATCCTGCTGCAGGTTGAGATATCCCATTTAGTATGTATGTCATTTTCTCCCTGAACCAAATTCAATGTGAATGTGGTTTTGCCTTTTTAGCCTTCCTTATTCTCCCCCTCCTTTGCAACCATTTCCCCTTGTTTCTTCTACATGGGATAGTTTACCCTACCCTGTCTCTCCCCATCTCCTCTTGCCACTTTCCTCTCTCACCTCATAATGTCATCCCTTCAGTATTTTCCCTTCCCAACAAATTCAACCTATGCCCTCTATCTATATATAACTGTAACCATATACACACACATTCACATATGTATTCATATGACCACACCCCCTTCTTCCATTATTTTCATAGTGAGAAAGATATCATCAATCACACTTATTGCTTTTCCATATAGGAATGTAAATAGTTCAACTTTGATAAGTTCCTTTTGATTTCTTTTCCCTGATTGCCTTCTCAGGCATCTCTTCCCTCTTGTGTCTGGATGTCAAATTTTCTATTCAATTCTGGTTTTTTCCTCAAGAATGCTTGAAAGTCCTCTATTCCACTGAATGACCATATTTTCCCCTGAAACAAAATACTCAGTTTTGCTGGGTAGGTGACCCTTGGGTCCATTCCCAGTTCTTTTGCCCTCTGGAATATCATATTCCATGCCCTTGGATCCCTCAGTGTAGAAGCCGCCAGGTCCTGGGCTATTCTGATTGTGTTTCCACAATATTGAAATTGTTTCTTCCTGGCTGCTTGGAGTATTTTCTCCTTGATCTGGGGATTCTGGAACCTGGCTATAATATTCCTGGGAGTTTTCTTTTTGGGATCTTTTCAGGAGGTGATCGGTGGATTCTTTCAACCTCTATTTTGCCCTCTGGATCTAAAACATCAGGGTAGTTTTCCTTGAGAATTTCTTGAAGGGTGATTTCTAGGTTCTTTCCTTGATCATGGCTTTCAGGTAGTCCAATAATTTTTAAATTGTCTCTCCTGGATCTATTCTCCAGGTCAGTGGTTTTTCCCATGAGATATTTCACATTGCCTTCTAACCTTTTGTTTGTTTGGATCTGCTTAACAGCATCTTGATTTCTCATAAAGTCACTAGCTTTCATTTGCTCCAGTCTAACTCTGAAGGAATGAATCTCCTCAGTGAACTTTTGAGATTCTTTTTCCATCTGGCAAATTCGACTTTTTAAGGCATTCTTCTCCTCATTGCCCTTTTGGGCCTCCTTTGCCATTTGAGCTAGTCTATTTTTTAAGGTGTTGTTTTCCTCAGTCAGGCTGTTGACCCTCATTTCATACTTTTCCTGCATCCTTCTCATTTTCTTTCCAATTTTTCCTCCACTTCTCTTATTTGATTTTTAAAGTCCTTCTTAAGGTCTGCTATGGCCTGCAACCCACTCATGTTTTCCCCTGGGGCTTTTGGAGCAGGACTTCTGACCTCACAGTCCTTTTCCCGCTCTATGCCCCCAAAATAGGAGTCTAGGGTTGCAGTTTTCTGTTTCCTTTGCCTTGGCATGTTGCCACTTAATTGCTTGACTTTTGGGCTTGTTGACACACTATGGCTTTAAGGCCAGATAGAGGAATTTTCGTCCCGAACGTGTGGGGGGCAACTTCCGTTTCTGGCAAGCTGTAAACCCACCCACGACTTCCACCCTAGATCACGATCCAGATCCAGGGAGGTTAAAGCAAGAGCGATTACCCCCCAAGACTGATCGCTGGATTTCCCTACAAATTTGCAGGCTGGGAGCGGGAGCTGCCTCTGAAAACTACAAAATGGAGTTTGTCCTCAGCGGCTTCTAGCCCCCAGGGGAGGGAGCTGACACATTCCCCAAATACAGGTCCCAAAGTCCATAGGACACTAACCTCTTACTTTGTCCTAGGCATGTCTATGTTGATAATTCTGGAGTTGCCACAGCTCCTGGTGTTCTGGGGTTCCTCCAGCCGGCTGCTGGCCCTGCCGCCCTGAGGCTAAAACCTCGGCTCACGTGGACCTGGGCTCGGCTCAGCTCCTGCGCTCTGCGCGCTGCCAGGTCCCAGACTTCTGCGCTGGTCCTTCCTGCAGGGCTGCTGGGCTGATCTCAGCGGGAGGTTAGCTTCTCTGTGTCATTCTGTGGGTGCTGGGGCTCCAGAAGTTGTTCAGAGTCCCCTTTTACATAGTTTGGGGGGAATCTGGGGGCAGAGAGGCTTGGAAGAGCTGTTTCTACTCCGCCATCTTGGCTCCGCCCCCCACACATACTTATTCTTGTATCTTCCATCCAATTTGTTGTGTGTATATATTTATTTTAACTTTCTTTTTTAATAGTGAGCAGCCAAAGAGGCAATATGGCAGCATAAGGGGAAGAGCCCTGGTTTCCAGTCATAGGATATGGTGGCAAATCCCATTTCTCCTTAATCCTTGTAGGACCTTGAATGAGTCTTTCACCTTAGTGAACATCACTTTCCCATTATATAAAATGCTGGGAGTTGGATTAGATGATCCCTAAAGGCCTTTCCAGTTCTGAATACTATAATTTTGTGAACTCTGTCGAATATCAAGCATATTTGTAAAATGGAAGATCAGAGTGAGTTTTGATAGACTTGCTTCCTTAATTTTGGTGCTTGTAGCAAGAATGATGGCATTAGAATGATTCATTTTTGCATCATTGCAGGGCCAGCTTCCAAGACCTTTTTTTCTTTTCAGTGATGTTCTTTAAAATAAACTATAAGCAAAACAGAAAAAAAGGGACTACTCAGTGGGTCACTCAGATATTGCTCTGATCTTTGTATGCTATAGGCATGTTGGCTTTTGTGTTTCCTTTTCTCTTTGGTATCTTTGGTCAAGAAAGGAGACATTGTGGAACCATACTCTAATGATAGATACACATTACATCTAAGATCTAGTACCTGTAATTGTAGATGTCATCAGTTAAATTGGGTTATCTAGTTAGTAAATACTTATTGGGCATCCAAGTTTTTCACCTATGAAGAGCACTATGAATGATAAAAAGGAAGTAAGGATAAGTAAAGTAAAAATTAATTAATCAGTCCTCAACCACAGGGATCTTATAATTTTAGAACTAGTAGAAATACCTATGTAAATGCATAGAATTACAAATTTTTAGTTAGAAGGGATCTCAAGACCATCTAGTCCAATTTATTTCTGAACAAGAAACTCTTTTGTAACATCCTTGACCTGACAAGGGATTGTTAACATGTCAATATACACAATATCTGGGTAGAAACATAATTTTTTAAAAATAATGTTATCGATAGCCTTTTATATCAGTCAATTAATTTATTAAGCACCTACTTTGTGTCTGGCACTGTGCTATATTACCTCCATTTCTTGAGGTATACTTCTCTTTACTTTTCCCAAAGGTTCATTCCTTGAAACAAAGAATTGTAAAAAAAAAAAAGCTGAGCAAACCTAATATATGGAAAATAACCCTTCCCACTTGTGGATGCTCAATTTTATAGAAATGTTTTCAGAGGTCAATGTTCTTATTTCTTTGGGGACAACCTTAGTCACCATAATTTTGCAACAATCAGTTTCAGTACTTTTGTTGTTGTTTTTTTCCATTACTACTGTTGTAGTCATTCTGTATCTTGTTTTCTTGGTTTGTTGGCTTTACTCTGCATCAATTTGTGTAAACCTTCCTGTGCTTTTCTGTAGTCATCTTATTAATTATTTCTTACAACACAGTAAGATTTCATTACATTTATATGCCACAATTAGTGAGAAACATGTAGTACTTTTTAAAGAACTAAATTATTTATTTTTGGTTTTCAACATTCACTTCCATAAGTTTTTTTTGTTTTTTTTTCATCTTTTTTTGTATTTATTAATTTGTTTGTTTACATTTAGTTTACAAGATTCAGTTCCACAATCCCTTGAGTTTCAAATTTTCTCCCCCTCCCTCCCTACCCCACCTCCCGGTGAGCCCCTCCCACCCCCCTGCCATGGCAGCATGCGATCAGGTATAGGATCTGCAAATACTTTCACATTAGACATTAGTCAGGTTGTAAAGAAGGATTATAACCTATGGAATAAACAATGGGAAAGAGGAAACAAAACCAAACAAGAAAAAGAAAGAGAGCAGCTAGTTTGCTTCAGTCTGCATTCAAACTCTGTTCTCTCTAGTTCTTTCTCTGAATGTAGACATCTCCTTCCATCATGAATCTTTTGGAGTTGTCGTATAACCTTGCTTTGCTAGGAAGAGTCCAGTCTATCAGAGTTGTTCATCACACATGCATTGTGTCTGTAATTGTGTACACATTTCTCCTGGTTCTGCTCTTCTCACTCAGCATCAGTTTGTATAAGTTTCTCCAGGTAAATATGAAGTCCATCTGCTCCTCATTTCTTATAGCACAATAGATTTCTATATCCTCTCCAGCATTTGTCATTTTCTTGTTTTGTCATCCTAGCCAATCTGACCAGTGAGATGTGGTACTTCAGAGTTGTTTTGATTTGCATTTCTCTAATCAATAGTGATTTAGAGCATTTTTTCATATACTTAGAGATATCTTTAATTTCTACCTCTGAAAATTGCCTGTTCATATCCTTCTATCATTTATCAATAGGGGAATGACATGTATTCTTATAGATTTGACTCAGTTCTCTGTATATTTTAGAGTCCCTTCATCAGAGATACTGGTTGTAAAAGTTCTTTCCCAATTTTCTATTTCCCTCTTAATCTTGATTACATTGGCTTTATATGTACAGAAACTTTTCAATTTAATTTAATCGAGATTATCCATTTTGCATTTTATAATGCTCTCTAACTCTTGTTTGGTTTTTAAGTCTCCCCTTCTCCATAAATCTGACAGGTAAACTATTCCTTGCTTTCCCATATTGCTTACAGTATCAGTCTTTATACCTAGATTGTGTACCCGCTTAGACTTGGTTTTGGTATATGGTGTTAGATAATGGTCTATGCCCAGTTTCTGCCATACCATATTCCAGTTTTCCCAGCAGTTTTTGTCAAATAGTGAGTTCTTATCCCAAAAATTGGGGTCTTTGGGTTTATCAAACAGTATATTACTATAGTCATTGACTGCTGAGTCTAGTGTGCCTAATCTATTCCATGGATCCACTACTCTATTCCTCAGCCAGTACCAACTAGTTTTGATGACTGCTGCTTTATTATACAGATTAAAATCTGATATGGCTAGGCTACCTTCCCAAGCATTTCTTTTCATTAATTCCCTTGATATTCTGGACCTTTTATTCTTCCAAATGAATTTTGTTACTATTTTTTCTAGCTCTATAAAGTAATTTTTTGGTAGATTGATTGCTATGGCACTAAATATGTAATTTAATTTAGGTAAAATTGTCATTTTTATTATATTAGCTCAACCCAGCCACAAGCATTTCCATAAATTTTAAATTTTCACTCCCTCCCTCCCCAATAGGCCTTGCAATCTGATATGGGCTCTACACATATATTCCTATTAAATACATTTTCATATTAGTCATGTTGCATAGAGGAATTATAACAAATGTGAAAAGCCATGAGAAAGGAAAAAAGTCCAAATTAAAACAATACAAAAAAGACAGTAGTCTGCTTCATTCTGCATTCCCACTCTGTAGTTCATTCTCTGGATGTGGATGACATTTTCCATCATGTGTCCTTTGGAATTGTTTTAGGTCCTTGCATTGCTGAGAAGGGCTAAGTCTATGAAAGTCAGTCATGGCATGGCAACATAGCTGTTACCATGTACAATGTTCTCCTGATTCATTTTTAAAAAAAAGAACTGTGCAAGCATAAGTGACACATAGAAATAAATATAAGACTCCTAGTTCACCCCTCTTATGGTCTCTTAATAAGTCTCAGATTATGTTGGGACCAGAGGCCAACCCATACCTAGACAAGAATCTTCTCAACAATATTCCTAAGAGGTTGTCATCTGAACTTTTCTGCAAGACCTTCACTTTTAGGGACACTCATTTCCTCCTGAGGCAGCACATCTTGACAGCTTGGTGATACTTAATATCACCAAAAATGATGAGCAAAATTATTACTCAGTTAATGTAATCATGATTATGAACATAACGATATCTGTGCTAAGTACTCTATACATATTTGATTACTAGAATATGGAACGGGGCTAACAGCATATGTGGAGAATATTTGCTCACTGGTCAGGTTAAGGGAGATGTTACGGTATCCAGAAGGGCAAAAATCATAGCTATTTTTTGAAATTTTAAGTCTCAGTTTTTATTGAGGTTGACCTCCTTTTCCATTTCTCTTCTCTTTATTTTGTAACTTCTTCAGATCTCCCAGTTCCTGGCTATTACCTTGCATTTTTGATTCACATTGCTCAACTCTCCAGTATATTGTCCTGTGTATTATTTGCTCACATGTTGTATGTATATAGACCAGCTAACATGTATATAGATAGTGCTTTAAGGTTTGCAAAGGGCTTATTTCAGGTGCCAGCTCCTGCCAACAGCTGCTAGGGACCCTTCATCACCTTTTTTTTTTTTGCATTTTAGAGGAGGGAAAGCAGGGCTATTCAGGTTAAGTGACTTGCCTAAGGTCACACAGCTAGTAAGTGTTAAATGTCTGAGGCTGGATTTGAACTCAGGTCCTCCTGACTCCAGGGCCAGTGCTCTACTCCCCCTGTACCACCTAGCCAGCCCAAAAACATGCTTTTTTAAAAAAATATTTTATTTTTCATTTCTGAATAGCATTTCCATAATGTAGTATAATAAAAAAAAGATTGCTGATGAAACTACAAATCTATTATGTACAACTTGCTTCCATTTAAATATGTAATAGTTATGATTTAAATTTTCCTTCCCCCTCCCACTCTAGACATGGATACCATTAGACACAAATATATGTGTGTGTGTGTGTGTGTGTGTGTGTGTGTGTGTGTGTGTGTAAGATCATTTTATACATAGTTTTCTCTGGATGAAGATACTGTCTTCCCTTTTTATGTTCATGTATTACAAAGTTAATACATTATGATCAATTGTGACTTGTATCAGGAATGCAGAAGTAGTTTAGCATAAGGAAAACTATTAACATAATTGATTACATCTATAATAAAAGTTTTTTAAATCATATAATTATATCAATAGATGCAGAAAAAGCTTTTGATAAAGCAATATGTTGATTTATAATAAAGCAATATCAAAAGTTTTTGATAAAGCAATTTTACTGCACTAGGACATCATATATAGATTGACATTCCTCCCATACTAGATTTCCATTTTGATGAGGAATGTGTCTCATTTCAGCACCAAGTTGATATCTAATCTCACATCTCTAGACTTCAAAATGATTTATGGGTAACCTTGCTTTTTCCATTTTGTTCACACTTTTGATTTCCCTGATTAAGGCAACCTTTTTTTTTTTATTATTCAAAATGAGTTCTCCCAAGAATTGACACATGAAGTCATAGTAATACTTTCAAGAAAGAGCATCAGTATTCCCCCAAAGTAGGTTCTGATTATACAATTCATCTACTTAAATTGTTTTTCATTTCAGAGGGAGAAAAGTAAACTTAATCTTGAAGCCAATTTAATTACGAATTTAAACAAATTCCAAATGAATGAGGGGTATATGTTAATTTATCTTAACATTTGCTATAGAAAAATCTGGTTTTGAATCTCTGGTCTTGTTACTGCTAATGAGAAGTGGGTAAAGTTACTGATTTTCTCTGGGTCTCAGTTTCTTAACCTATAAAATGAAGATGTTAATTCTTAATAGAAAACTGATGAATTCAAGAGAGAAAACAAGATGTACATTTTCAGACAGTCAACATGGGGTTTTGTTTGGCTGGACTATATTTGTCACGGGGACTTTTTTCAGAGGAGGAATGACTGGGAAGACATTGGGGAATATAGGGAGATAGTAGTAAAAAAATAAAGAAAAGGTCATTTAGGCATTTTTAGAGGAAGGCAAGGCAATTGGGGTTAAGTGACTTGCCCAAGGTCAAGTCCTAGTAAGTGTGATCAAGTGTCTGAGGATGCATTTGAACTCAGGTCCTCCTGACTCCAGGGCTAGCACACTATTCACTGTGCCACCAAGCTTCCCCAAAGGCATTTTTTTAATGGAGAAAAAAGAACAGGAGGAAATCCAAAAAAAGACCAAATGAATAGCATAGCTTTTTAAAAATTCTTATTTATTTCCTTTTAGTTTAAAACATTAATTTCCACAATCCTTTGAATTTCAAATTTTCTCCTCCTTCTTATCCTCTCTCCCTTCCCCCCATGGTGGCATGTAATCACATATAGGATGTACAAATACCTTCACATTAAACATTAGTCAAGTTGTAAAAAAGGATTATAACCAATGGAATGAACAATGAGAAAGAAACAAAACAAAATAAAAAAGAAAGAGAGAGCAAGTAGTTTGCTTCAGTCTGCCTTCAAACTCTGTAGTTTTTTCTCTGAATTTGGATATCCCTTTCCATTGTGAATCTTTTGGAGTTATCTTATAACCTTGCATTGGTGAGAGGAGCCCAGTCTATAAAAGTTATTCATCACAGATATGATGTGTCTGTAATTGTGTACAAAGTTTCTTGGTTCTGCTCTCCTCACTCATCATCAGTTTATATAAGTCTCTCCAGGTTATTATGAAGTCTGTCTGTTCCTCATTTCTTATAGCACAATAGTATTCCATTACATTCATATACTACAACTTGTTTAGCCATTCCCCAACTGATGGGCATCCCCTTGATTTCTAATTCTTTGCTACCACAAAAAGAGCTGCTATAAATATTTTTGTAGATACAGGTCCTTTTCCCACTTCTCTAATCTCTTTGGGATACAGCCCTAGAAGTGGTATTGCTGAGTCAAAGGGTATGTACTTTTTTATAGCCTTTTGGGCATAGTTCCAGATTGTTCTCCAGAATGGTTGAATCAGTTCACAACTTACCAACAATGCATTAGTATTCCAATTTTTCCACATCCTCTCCAGCATTTATCATTTTCCTGTTTTGTCATCTTAGTCAATCTGACTGGTGAGATGTAGTACCTCAAAGTTGTCTTAATTTGCATTTCTCTAATCAATAGTGATTTAGAGCATTTTTTCATATGCTTATAGATATCTTTAATTTCTACCTCTGAAAACTGCCTGTTCATATCCTTTGACCATTTATCAATTGGGGAATGACTTGTATTCTTATAGATTTGACTCAGTTTTCTATACATTTTAGAAATGAGGCCTTTATCAGAGATATTGGTTGTAAAGATTCTTTTTTTTCCTTATTATTCCCATATATTTATTTATTTATTTTAAAATGCTTTATTAACTTCTGATTTACATCATTCATTTCCACCAGATTTTGAGTTACAAATTTTCTCCCGGTTTTCCCCCTACCCACATCCCCAAAATAGCGGTCCCACAGGATATCCCCTCCTCCAATCTGTTCTCTCCCTTATCTTCCCCCATTTCCACTTCAACTTTTCCAGTAGGGCTTGATGGAGCTCTATGCCCCAGTGCCTGTATATCTTATTTCCTGATTACATGTAAAATAGTATTAATAATAGTATATATATATATATATATATATATATATATATATATATATATGTATATGTATATTTAAACATTTGGTTTTAAAACTTTGAATTCCAGATTCATTCCCTTCCTCCCTTGTCACCCACCCTTACTGGGAAGATAAGCAATTCAATATAGGTTGTACATGTGTAGCTAATGCAAAACATTGCCATAGTAGATATATTATAAAAGACTGATTATATTTCCCTCCCTCCTATCCCACCTCCCACTTGTTCTATTCTCTACTTTGGTCCTGTCCCTTTTCAAAAGTGGGTGCTTTCAACTTCCTTCCCCCCCACAGCCTGCCCTCCCCTCATCCCCTCCTCATCCCCTTCCCCCCCACTCTCCTGTAGGATGAGATACCCTTTTTATTGTGTATGTATGTCATTCCCTCCCCAAGCCAAATTCAGTGTGAATAAGGTTGATCCATTCCCTTCTGCCCTCCCGTTCTTCCCCTCCATTGCAGCCACCTTCCCCCTCCTCTTTTATATGAGATAGTTTACCCCATTTTGTCTCTCCCCATCTCCTCTCACTATATTCCTCTCTCACCTCTTAATTTCACCTTTTAAGTATCATCCCTTCCTGTTAAATTGGTCCTGTGCCCTCTGTGTATACCTGTCAACATATATACACACATTCACATATGTATTCGTATGCCTTCTATTCCCTTCAACTGTTTTCATACTGGGAAAAGTTTCATCAGTTACAATGATCATTTTTCTATTTAAGAATGTAAATAATTCAACTTTGATAAGTTCCTTATGATTTCTTTTCCCTGTTTACCTTCTCATGCTTCTCTTGCTTCTTATATCTGAGTGTCAGATTTTCTATTCAACTATGGTTTTTTCTTCAAGAATACTTGAAAGTCCTCTATTCCACTGAATGACCATATTTTCCCCTGAAACATGATACTCAGTTTTACTGGGTAGGTGATTCTTGTTTTTAATCCCAGCTCCTTTGACCTGTGGAATATCATATTTCAAGCCCTTCTGTCCCTCAGTATAGAAGCTGCCAGATCCTGGGTTGTCCTAATTGTGTTTCTACAATATTCAAATTGTTTCTTCCTGGCTGCTTGTAATATTCTCTCTTTGATCTGGGAGTTTTGGAACCTGGCTATAATAATCCTAGGAGTTTTCTTTTTGGGATCTTTTTCAGGAGGTGATCTGTGGATTCTTTCAACCTCTTTCAACCTCGGTCTAAAACATCAGGGCAGTTTTCCTTGAGAATTTCTGGAAGGATGATTTTTAGGTTCTTTCTTTGATCATGGCTTTCAGGTAGTCCAATAATTTTAAAATTCTCTCTCCTGGATCTGTTTTCCAGGTCAGTGGTTTTCCCCATGAGATATTTCATATTGCCTTCTATTCTTTCATTTGTTTGGATATGTTTAACAGCATCTTGATTTCTCATAAAATCACTAGCTTCCATTTGCTCCAATCTTAATTCTGAAGGAATGATTCTCCTCAGTGAGCTTTTGAGATTCTTTTTCCATCTGGCAAATTCAGCTTTTTAAGGCATTCTTTTCATCATTGTCCTTTTGAACCTCTTTTGCCATTTGAGTTAGTCTATTTTTTTTGGAGGGCAATTGGGGTTAAGTAACTTGCCCAAGGTCACACGACTAGGGTTTTTGTTTGTGTGTGCGTTAAGTGTCTGAGGCCAGATCCAAACTCAGGTCCCTCTGACTCCAGGGCTGGCACTCTACTCACTGCACCACCTAGCCACCCCTGAGTTAGTCTATTTTTTAAGGTGTTATTTTCCTCTGTCAGGCTGTTGACTCTCATTTCATAATTTTCTTGCATTGTTCTCATTTCTCTTCCCAGTTTTTCCTTCACTTCTCTTATCTGCTTCTTAAGGTCCTCTGTGGCCTGTAACCAGCTCATATTTTCCATTGAGGCTTTTGGTGTAGGAGTTAAGACTTCATTGTCTTCCTCTTGTCCTATGCTTCAATCCTTTTTGTCCCCAAAATGGGAGTCTAATGTTGGAATCTTCTGATTCTTTTGCTTCCTTTGCCTGGATATGTTGCCACTCAATTACTTGACTTTTGGGCTTTTTGCCACAGTAGGACTCTGCTACCAGCCAGGGAAGCTTCTGTCCCAAATGCTGGGGTTTTCTCAGCTGCCAGAGCTATTAGTTGGGTGCCCTCTCTGAAGCCTCCATATGCTCTGGAAAGCTGGTCACACACCCCAAGACCTCCACCATAGACAGCAATCCAGGTCCAAGAAGGTTAAAGCAAGAGTGATTACCCCCCAGACTGATCCCCCTATAGTCTGCAGGCCAGGAGCCGAAGCTGCCATGTGGCCAGGCTGTGCTGCAGCTCCTCAGTGGCTTCTCATCCCGGGGGGAAAGAGACTGAGGTACTCCCCACTAGTGGCTCCCAAAGTCCATACTGCACTGACCTCTCACTTTGTCCTTAGCATATATGTGTTGATAATTCTGGAAATGGCCATAGCTGCTGGTGTTCTGAAGTCCCTCCAGTTGGCTGCTGGTCAGGCCCACCCTGGGGCTAAAACCTCTGGCTCATGAGGAGCTGGGGTCGGCTCCCAGAGGGCTGTGCCAGGACAATTCCTGCCAGGCTGTCAGGCTGTCCTCAGCAGGAGGTTAGCTTCTTTGTGTCATTTTGTGGTTTCTGTAGCTCTAAGGTTTGTTCAGAGTCCCCTTTTACATAAATTGGGGAAGGTGGGAGCTGGAGCTGTTCAGAAGTCTTGTTTCTACTCCACCATCTTGACTCCTCCCAGGTTGTAAAGATTCTTTCCCAATTTCCTACTTCCCTCTTAATCTTGGTTACATTGGCTTTATTTGTACAGAAGCTTTTCAATTTCATGTAATCAAAGTTATCCATTTTGCATTTTATAATTCTCTCCAATTCTTATTTGGTCATGATGTCTTCCCTTCTCCATAAATCTGATATTTCTTGCTTTCCCAGATTGCTTACAGTATCATCCTTTATACCTAGATCATGCACCCATTTAGACTTTATTTTGGTATATGGTGAAGATATTGGTTATGCCCAATTTCTGCCATACTATTTTACAGTTTCCCCAGCAGTTTTTGTCAAATAGTGAATTCTTATCCCAGAAGCTGGGGTCTTTGGGTTTATCAAACAGTAGATTACTATAGTCATTGACTGCTGTGTTTCATGTATTTAATATATTCCACTGATCCACTACTCTATTCCTTAGCCAGTACCATGAAGTTTTGATGACTGCTGCTTTATAATACAGATTAAAATCCGGTATGGGTAGGCCACCTTCCCTAGCATTTCTTTTCATTAATTCCCTTGATATTCTTTTTTTTTTCTTTAGAGGGTGGGCAGGGCATTTGAGGTTAAGTGACTTGCCCTTGGTCACAGGGCTGGTAAGTGTTAAGTGTCTGAGGCTGTGTTTGAACTCAGGTCTTCCTGACTCCAGGGCTGGTGCTCTATTTACTGTGCCACCTAGCCACCCCATTCCCTTGATATTCTGGACTTTTTGTTCTTCCAGATGAATTTTGTTACTATTTTTTCTAGCTGTATAAAATAATTTTTTGATAGATTGATTGGTATGGCTCTAAATATATAATTTAATTTATGTAAATTTGTCATTTTTATCATATTGCATCAACGGAGCCAGCAGGATAGCTTTTAAAGCTACAGATTAACCTCATTATGTGCTTAAAAGAAAAGTAATGTATATGTAATAGAGATGTGTAATTTCATGTACAGTCCTCATTTTTCTGTTTTGCTGTGTACAGATGCCCATCCTATTTTATGTTTAAGTTTAGAAAAAAATAAAAATTAATTTTTTTAAAAATGAAGGTTTTTGGACTGTCTGTTGGACCAGGGTGGGGAATCTCTACCTTTCCCGTGTACATAATAATGTTATCTTTCATCCATTTCGTATGTATCTTGTATATACTTATTTACACGCATCTTAAATGTAAGCTACTTGAGGACAGAAGAGCTTTTTGTCTTTCTTTGAATCCCCAATGCTTTGACACAGAATGAAATTCTTTATTGCATTAGTATTTGTTATTGAATAAATGGGTCTCATGAACTGTAGAAAGTTTTTGCTTTTATAGCTTTCTGGGGAAGTGGGAACTGGACAAGGCACGAATGTTGAAATTAGAGTCTTAGCTCCTTATTTCACTCTCAGCATGTAACCTAGACTTTGTTCCTACCCATGGCGAAAGGAAGTTAATTAAGCCTGGGTACCAAAGGGCCCATGCTGAAAATTAGGAATCTATCAACAGTCACTTATCAGTAGTCTGCAATGTGCTAGGCACTATACTGCATGCTTTAAAGACTTAAAAAGTCTTTGCTCTGCAAGAATTTATACCCTAAGGGTGGCAGTGGGGGAGAACAGTAAGTACATATATATGCAGAGCAACTAGGTGGCAAAATGGATAGAGCATTGGCCCTGGTGTCAGGAAGACTTCAAATTCAGCCTCAGGCACTAGCTTTGTGACCCTGGGCAATTCACTTAATCCTGTTGACCTCAGTTTTCTCATCTCTAAAATGAACTGGAGAAGTAAATGGTAACCTGCTCCAGTATCTTTGCCAAGAAAACCCCAAATGGGGTCACACAGAGTCAGACATGAATGAAATGATTAAATAACAAAACAATAACAACAATGTATATAAAGAAAAAATATGGGATGGCTAGGTGGCACAGTGAATAGAACACTGGCCCTGGAGTCAGGAGGACCTGAGCTCAAATCCAGCCGCAGACACTTAACACTTACTAGCAGTGTTACCTTGGGCAAGTCCCTTAACCTTAATTGCCTTGCCTTCTCCCTTCCAAAAAGCTAAAAAATATATGCTTTTTTTAAAAAAGAAGAAAAAATACAAAATACAAATTGTTTATCAGGTAATCTTGAGAGAAAGGACACTAGTAGTTGTATAGGGGGATGGCAATCAGCAAAGGCTTTCTGTAGAAGTTAGTATTTGAAACTAATCTTGAAAGGTATAAAGGATTCACATGCTTCATTAACATTCACAAAAACCAGGATGACAAGGAAAATTAAAATAAATTCAATGGTGGGGAAGCATAGACAAGAACTCATTACTTTGGGGGGCAGCTAGGTGGCACAGTGAATAGAGCCATTGGCCCTGTAGTCAGGAGAACCTGAGTTCAAATGCAGCCTCAGACACTTAACACAAAACTAGCTATGTGACCTTGGGCAAGTCACTTAACTCCAATTGCCCCCTCCAAAAAAAAAGTAAAAAAAAAAGAACTCATTACTTTGGTAACTTTTAGAGACTAGTACGGAGTTTGAATGCTTCTTATTGGGGAGGGTAAGAATCTGTGTCAATGATTAATTTGATGAGTTACTTTAATTAACTTAATAAAAAGAACATTGAATTTGGAGGCAAAGGACAAGGGTTCATATCCCAGCTTTGCTGTTAACTGGTTTTGAATCCAGGACCTACCACTTTTTGTCTCTCTTATCTTGGGTGGAGAATTTCCTCTCTCCTGATCTCACTTTTCTTATCTGTAAAATGAGGGAGCTGGACCAGAAGATTCTTTCTTTCTCTAAATTCTGCTATCCACCTAGCTTGTCCTAGTCTCATCTGAAGGGAAAGAGAGAGGGCAAGAGGCAGTTTAAAATGGGTGTGTGGCCCTGTGGGACAAAATCAGGTAGCCCCTGGGCCTGAATTAGTAATGAAGTTTGTAGTGCAAAATTGGGGTTCAGCTGTGTACCCCATGCTCTTATGCTTAGAGGCTCTGAGATAGCTGTACTTTTTGCTGCTCTTTCACTATATCCCTGATGGAGAGACCCCAAGGTACAGATGATATTAGCCCACCTCTGATTCTGAGCATCAAAAGGGCAACAACAACACTATTTTCTGAGGAAGGGATGGCTGTTGGGACGTTCTAAGAACAAAAAGCTTTCTGGAGTATTTGGAAACTGACTCTGTTACAGTAAAAGCCATTCCAGCAGTAACATCACTGGGGCATTCTTAATCAATTGTCTATTTTTCTTTCCAAGAGAAACATTAACTCAGTCTATCAAGGCTTTTTCAAGGAGCAGGAAGGCATTAGGTCCATTTTTGAATTACCAGTCATAGTAGCTGGACAATGCAAACTTTTAAATGTTCTAGGAAAATTAGAAATTTTATTGAATAGTCTTAGCCTTAGGTTCTTAGATTCAGATCTAGAAGGGACTTTAGAAGTCATCAAGGTAAACTCCCTCAGTTTACAAAAGAGGGGGGTAGTTAAGGTTAAGAGACTTGAAGCACAGAAAGGTTAAAAGACTTGTCCAAAGTTACAGAGTTAGTGTGTGAGGGATGGGACTGAAATCAAGTCAACCACAGGGCGGCTAGTTGGCACAGTGAATAGAGCACCAGCCCTGGAGTTAGGAGGACCTGAGTTCAAATCCGGCCTCAGACACTTAACACTTACTAGCCATGTGACGTTGGGCAAGTCACTTAACCCCAATTGCCCTGAATTCCCCCGCCCCTGCAAAAAGCAAAAGAAAGAGGAATCAAGTCAGCCCCACTCCAATCTAGTGCCCTATCCAGGAAACCATTCAGCACCTCAGGGAACTTTTCTCACTGGTATAATACCACCCAACAAGTCTTTAAAGAGGTACATAAAAGAAAAGAGTTTTGTTTTATTTGACATTTCAAGCCACACAGTTTTCTTCCCTCTCTATTTACCAAATTGATTTTACCTTCAAGTTGACGTTTTGCTCTTCAGAATCTGTCAGTAAGGACTTCTTTGCTGGTTTTGTTCTGACAATGCTATTTCTTCCCCTTAATAATTCCTAGACACTTTTCCAGCTCAGTTCAGATGCTACTTCCTTCAAGAGGCCTCCAATATTCTGCCTTTTTGTAGGTCTCCCCCACCTCCTTCTACCTTGTATGTATCTAATCACATTTGTACATGATTTTTCTCCTTATGGAATGTGGGACTTTGTCTTTTTTATATGCATATCCTTAGCATGTTGCCCAGGGCCTGGCACATAATAGGCCAGTAGGATGATTGGTTGATTTCTAATCAATCAGTATCAAAATGAGTTATCTCTCCAGAGCAGGGTAGATGTCTTTGGGAGTCTGGTGAAGGCAACCAGTTATATTGAAATATAGTAATGAAAATAATTTGCAAAACAGCTTGACTAAATTATTTTGACTATTATAAATATCCAAATTAACTATGAAGGACATATGAAGGAAGAAGCTATTTGCATAGAGAAAGAACTAATAAAAGTATGTATAGAAGGGTTTTACATACATATTCATCTTTGTGTCAAATGGTAGCCATCACTAGGGCAGGGGAGGAAGGAAAAAAAGTTACATGATAACTTTATTATATATTTAAAAGGAATATCATATTGTATATAATAGACTTGCAGTTTCATGTACGATAATTTTTTTTATTCTATGTTATGGAAATGTGTTTTAAAAAATTTTTTAAGTTCAGAATAAAAAAAAAAGTTAAATGAACCAGGTTAACAACTCTTGCTCCTAATGTCACCCACAAAAGTATTCTAATATCTGGGGTACCATTGTTGGGGGTGGGGCTAGATTAACATTTATTAAGAAAAATTGTTCATTTTTTGTCTCTTGGTGACACTGGTTTATACCCCACCCCACTCTCAAAGGATTGTTTGGTTTTCAGAGTGATAACCTCAGTGTTCTTAGTCATTCTTAGTGTAGCTTGGATTTCTGCCAGTACATTAGCACTGAGAGAGAGTTCTTTAGCATTAGCATTCAAAAGGTGTAGGTAGAGGGGAAAAAGGATTATATTTTTTCTTTTGCTTCCTCTTATGGTTGGTAGGCAACCTCAGTCTAGTGCTGCAGTAGCTGGGGAGGTTCAATGAATACAGGTATTATTATAACAGTAGTTCACACAGTGGTTTACTATTATCTCATAGGAAGGGAGGGAGACTCTAGTTGTGTGATTTCATCAATGTAGAGAGACAGTTCCTGGCACAGAAACTCCCATCAAAGCACATCCTCAACTCCCCTGTAATTTATAGGTTTACAGAATTACCTGGGAGCACTGACAATTCAAGTCAACAAGCGGTTATTACATACCTATTATGTACCCCCCTACTGTACAAAGAAAGGAAAAAATCTGAGTATGTTCTCAAAGAGCTCACAGAGCTAAAAACCTCACATCTCATGTAGTGAAGATTATTTGCAAATATACTATCTCTCTTCCCCTTCCCTTTTGTTTTATTTTTTCAGACATCCTGATAGACATTTACAGAAGTGGAAGGATGGGATATGTAAGGGAAAGAGAGTTAAATTTAATCAAGATATAATATCATTAGAATTGAGATGCTACTGGGTAATTGTCTCTTTGCTATAAGATAAATGCAAAGGAGGAGGGAGGTTTTATAGAGAAGAAAGCAGATGCTAGTTATTTAGTCTTATTATAGAGTCAGAATATCATAGTAGATAGAGACCTGGCCTCAAAACCAGGAAGAACTGAGTTCAAATCCTGCCTCTAACACATATACAGACACCAGCGGCTAGTAAAATGGCTACATGACCTAGAGTAAGTTACTTAACTTCTAAATGCCCCAGGTAGCTTTCTAAGACTATATGCTGCTAACTAGATACTAACTTGCATTGGTAAAGGAAATTTGCTCACCTAGGATTTCGTAATGAAAAGACAGATTGAGTTCTTATCCCTATCCTTAATCTTCAAAACTGGGGACATTTACCCAAGGATATTAAATCACTTCGGTTTCTTTGTTTTTTTTTTTTAATTTTAATTTTTATATTTATTTATTTATTGCATTGGGGGGGGCGGGGCAATTGGGGTTAAGTGACTTGCCCAAGGTCATATAGCTAGCTTTTGTGTTAAGTGTCTGTGGCCAAATTTGAACTCAGGTCCTCCTGACTCCAGGGCCAGTGCTCTACTCACTGCTCCACCTAGCTGCTCCCTGGTTTCTTTGTTAAACAAACAAACAAACAAACAAAAATGGAATGCTATAATTTGTTTAATAAGATAACTAAAAGAAATGTAATAACCCAACTGGGAAACATAAGTTCCTTTTGATCCTCATTGCTTACCCATAAATCCTAATCCTAATAGTCAAAACTCCAAACAATTTGTCGGTAACCTCCTTTTTTTCTTAAAAAACACTTTATCTCACACTGTTTCTCCCATGAACCTCCATTCCATGCATACTGGTACATTCTACCATTTCAAAACACATCTGGAGCTTCTCTTTCTCTTTGTGTTTCTTTCCAAGTCCATAGGTTCTTTCCAAGTCAGGACCTGAATTTAAATCTGATCTCAGAAACTTAACACTTACTAGCCATGTGACCTTGGGCAAGTCACTTAACTCCTAGTGCCCTGCCCTCCCCCCTCCAAAAAGGCAAAACAAAACCAAAACTTACACTAGCCTTTATACCTGGTGTACCTTCTACTTCCCCAGTTGAAATCCTGCCCAGCTCAGTTGTAATTTACTCCATGTAGCTTCTCTGCTTCTCAGCCAAAAGTAATCCATGCCTCCTAGGAACTTTACTTTCATAATCTGTTTTATATCTATTTGAGTACTAGCCTTATTTCGTAGCTGCCCTCTGGCCCCCTCACCTCTTATACTGGTAAACTCTTTGAGAATAGGGACAGTATCTTATGTATTTTTGTATCCTCACAGGTACCTACTACAATGTTTGACAGACCAGCATATATATGATGAATTGGATTTGGGAATTATTATGCATTGATTGAAAGCTAGATTCTTACAGGCTTAAAGAGCATCATTTCCTAGAGTTTCAGCCATTCTAAAATTGCATTATGAATTTATAAACAAAGCTTAACTCCTCCTGTGTATTTGCTTTAATGTAAAGATATGGTGCTTTCAATTCCTTTGAATGCATTCGAGGGAAATTTTAATTATTAACTCATCTCGCTGGCTACGTTGTTGGAATTGAATGAGCAAGAAGAAATTGATTCAAATTTTTGAAATTGGTTCCTGAATTTTATTTTATAGCTTGGTGTTAACATTAAACAATAATAATTGATGGCATGAGATATTAACCGTTTTATAATTGTTGTTTGTTTTATTTGATTCTTCCACTTCAGTTATTCCTTAGAGAGCCCATCCTGGCATGAAGGTGACTTAGGCTTGCTGAAGGCCATACTAGGGATCACAAGCTTTAGAGGTTCTTTCCAAATTCGAAAAAAATTTCAAATATGGATCCAATGACAGAATGTATGTGTATCCTCTGAGTATCTCACTCACTAAGAAGTGCAGAGGGGCTTGTAATGAGGGACAATGTAGTATACAGTGGAATAAGCATAGGATTTGGAGCCAGTAGAGATTGGGTTCCAATTCAGCATCTTATACTTTGTGTGACCATGGACAGTTCCCTTTAATTTCTTTAAACTTCACTTTGTTCATTTGTGAAATAGGAATAATGATGATGATAAGGTCTAATGATACCGTCTCAGATCCACAAGATCTGAGTTCTGAGGGTCCTCAGAAGCTACCTAGTTGCTCCCGTACCCAATGAGAATTCCTTCTACTTGAGCCTCTAGGTGGTGCAGTGAATAGAACACCAGGCCTGGAGTCAGGAGGACATGAGTTCAATTTTGACCTCAGCTACACTTAGTAGCTATGTGACCTTGGGCAAGTCACTTAACTCCAATTGCCCTGCCCTCAGCCCTCCAAAAAGGCAAAAACAAACAAAAAAAGAATTCCTTCTGTAGTATAGCCTATGTGTAGTCATCCAGCCTTATCCTGAATACCTCTGGAGAGGTGGGACCTACTGCTGTTCAAGGCAGCTCCCTTCTCTTTTAGATTTCTCTTTTAGTTGGAAGTTTTTCCTTGTGACAATCCTATAATGGTCTTTCTGCAGTTTTCACTCATGATTCCTAATTTTTTCCCCTGAGACCAAATAGGAAACAAAAAAGTCTAATCTCTATTCTCTGTGATACTTGGTCAGATACTTGATGAGAGTTCTTTGTACCTCTTCTGACTTTGCAAGGTTACATTATCCTTCCAGAAATGTAGCACCAGAACTGAATGTATTTCAGGGTTACAGATGACTGGGAAGGGCAGAGGAGAGTCTCCCATCCTTTCTCCCAGTCCTGCACACTTTGCTTCTCTTTGGGGAGTCTGTAATTTGGCTCTCCTGGCTGCCATATCTCATTGTAGACTCAGTAAGCTGACAGTCCACTAAAACCCCAGATATTTTTTCAGACAAACTGCTGTCTATCCATGCCTATCCATCCCATCCTACATTCATGAAGGTGGTTCTTTGAGTCCAAGTATACACAGTATTTTGCATTTATCCCTCTTTAATTTCCTCTGAATCAGTTCTCACAGATTCATTGTCTGGGTTATATAAGATAACATATGTAAAAGGGTAGTGTAAACCCTCTTGGTCTCTTTTAATGGTTCATTATTCATCTCCTAAATATGGATGTCACTCAAAATACTGTCCTAGACTTCTCTCCTCTCTTTTTCTCCCCTCCCATCCCTTTCCCACCCCTCTCCTCTCCTCTCCATTGGTTAGTATTATTCCCTGGATATAATTTATCTCTTCTATGCCAGTGCTTCTCAGGTGCATGTGTGTGCATGTGTGTATGTATGTATATGTATATGTGTGTGTATGTATGTATGTATTTATACACACATATGATTCTGTTAGATGGTACAGTAGATAGAGTACATGACCTAGAGTTAGGAAGACTTATCTTCCTGAGTTCACTTCTGGCCTCAGACACTTACTGTGTGACTCTGGGCATATAACTTAACCGTGTTTGCCTCAGTTCCCTCATCCATAAAATGAGCTGGAGAAGGAAATGGCAAACCACTACAAATATTTTTGCCAAGAAAACCCCAAATGGGGTCACAGAGAGTCAGACACGACTGAAATGACTGAATAACATAAGTTATTTTTTCAGGCAACTAGGTGGCACATTGAATAGCACTCTGGACTTGGAATCAGGAATACTCATCTTCATGAGTTCAAATTTGAGTTCGTACAATTCACTAGTTTTGTGACCCTGGACAAGTCACTTAACCCTGTTTGCCTCAGTTTCCTCATATGTCAGATGAGCCGGAAAAGTAAATGGCAAACCCATCCAGTATCTTTGCCAAGAAAACCCCAAATGGGGTCACATGTGAATGAAATGACTGAACAATAACAGTAACAAAAACAGTATCCTGAGACGAGGTCCATAGGCTTCACCAGACTGCTGAAGGGGTCCATGATGCAAATGTAGGTAAAGATACTCCTGCTCTAAGATTATGACTTGCTCCATCTTGTCATCACTGGGATACTCTTCCATTTAAGGATGAAGTCCCGAGTCCAAACTCGCCCTAAAAAGAAAACACACCACTTCAGACAGTACTAGTGAAAGGTTTTAGTTACATCAAGAGAACTAAAAGATTCCAACTTTCCTACATATGTGCCATGAAGAAAAAACATTTTATAGAATTCACCTATGAGTCACTTGGAAGCGAAGGAATTCTAAGGCATTAGACCAAATGATGGATGAGTCTACTTGAAATTTTGCTTGAGAGCCTTACATCACAAAGCAGTATTAGGCAGGTCATCTTTCTATTGTGTAATGACCGTTGGGTGAGATTTCACGGACATGCTGGTTCCTCTATCTTTTAGCGCAGCCTGTTCTAGCATCACCTTCCATCTACTCTATATTGATATTGTATGTTATGTTCAGTATATGTTGTTTCCCCCATTAGCATGGAAGTTCTTTGAGGGCAGGATTAATTTTGCTTTTACTTTTTATCTCCATTGCTTCACACAGTGTTTGGCACATAGCAAGTTCTTAATAAATGCTTATTGATTGATTGGACAAAAGGTGTTACATATTAAATTAAAAATTAATTAAATTTAAAAATCAAATAAATTCTAGCCATCTTAATTGGTTTTCAATGCTAATAGTTGCTACAGAGGTAGAATATAGTTTTACTGTAATTGTTTTCTATGACATTTTTTCTTTTTAAACCTGGAACTTTAGTTGAGACTAAAATTCTCTTGCTTGTAAGAAAAGTTTCTTGGAATTGAGAGGGAAAGAAAAAACTGTGGGGGTTGGAAAGGTGATGAAGACTGGGGGAACATTCCTTTTTTATTCATCATCTCACCTGATAATAGCTGGGCTCTGAGATGTTCGCACTATTGGTAGTTGATTGGTTGTATTTCCCCCTCCTGAATTGCCCATTAAAAAAAAGTCCTTTAAAAACCCTCCTGAAATCTTCCTTGATGATGGAGACTTTCTTGTCTAAATAGGATTGAGTGAAGCTTCCCACCTACCCAGAAATGCCCGGCCAAACAGCTGCTTCCTCCTACATTGTCTACATTAAGTCTGCCAAGTGAAATTGAAATAGGAGACAAGGGAGGGCATGAGGGTGGAAAGTGGGCTGAGGTAAAACCAGCCATTAAAAAAATGGAGTCTCCCTGGATATGAAATTTATGTAATGTGTATGTGTTAGCAAGGTATAGCACAGTGACTTAGAATTTAGGCTCTTGGATGACGATGTGTTTGGGCAACAGCCTGAAAATTGGGCAAAGCCTATGTGAGACAAACACAAAGTCATCTTTCTTATTTTCCATGTTTCTCTTTTATAAAACATTTTTCTTCACATCTTTTTAACCTGAATAGCCCTTTGAGTAAAAATAAGACCATTTTAAAAAGCATTCATCAGCTGTAATTTAAATGACTTATGATGGCACTTTGATTTCTTCCTTGGTGACGTATTCCTGTGTTATTGTTGTTTTTAAATTTAGGCCTAAGCAGAATTGTCATTTTTATTGAACAGCTTTTCAACCTTGCCATTATGAACAGGATACAGTTCCTTCCCCTCTTGGAATGCCTGCCAATTCCAAGTCCTCTTCCATCTCTTTCTCTCCCTCCCTCCCTCCCTCTCTCTCTGTGTCTCTCTGTCTGTTTGTCACTGTCTGTGTCTTTCTGTCTCTCTGTCTGTCTTTCTCTTTTTTCCTGAAAGGAAACCTAAGCAGATCAGTGACTGAGAAATCAGGGAAGATCTGTGTCACAAGATTTCCTTTGTAACACAGTTTGATTCATGATGACTTCTTCCAGCCAAAGCTGTTAGCTCTGTGTCAGATAGAAGAACCAGAAGAGACCTCAGGAAGCAATAGTTCTTCCTGTTGTGCTTAATGGAAAGGTGTGTCTCAGATGGCCTTGCAGTTAACCGTGGTCCCTAGGAGGAATTGTGCTGGTTCTTATATACACAGGAGAAGAATGGGTTCTGTTTCTCTGAAAATCAGTTAACTAGCTTCTCTGTGCTTTTAAAGTTGGGTCTGTCAGATGCAATGATTCAGAATCAAAACCGTAGAGGCTAACACTTCTGACACCTGAAGTGTACAAAATGGTCCATTGTGGGACAGATAAGTGTTAAAGCAGATTCAGTGCCAGCCCTGGAATTAGGAAGACCTGAGTTCAAGAATGACCACAAGTACCTCCTAGTTATATGATCCAGGGCAAGTGTCTTAACTTGTTTGCCTCAGTGCTTGGCCCATAAAATGTGCTTTCTAAAAGCTAGTGATGATGATGGTATCTGAACAAAGTAAGATATTAGAATTTAGGCATCTGACAGTTTGCCCTTGTAGTTTAGCTGCATTGAAAGGTGGATTCCTCATGTAGTTAACAAATTCTGCTAGTACAGGAGTATAGAAATGAAGGTCCATAGATAAACCAAAAGGTCAGTAATTATGATGATAATAGCCTGTATTTACCTTTGGAATATAATGTCACCTATGCTTAGGTAGATGGTTGTCCTTTCTTTACCTGCTTCTAAGTGACTCTGGTCTTGGTCCTACCTATTGACAAGACAGCAACTAGAGGAGAAAGGGAGTAATCTATCAATTTATTCAAGGACAATGGAGAAATGATTGTGGTTCTTTGGGCCTGAGATTGTGTGACAAAGAAATCAACCATCAACTTGTCAGGCCATTACATATGTCAATAAGTACTGCTTTTATCCCCTACTCAGGCCAGCTCTTTGCCTTTTTTCCATTGAAAAAACACTGATTTCGAGACTTTTATTGAAAGATACTGTGTTCAGTATTGGGATGGACATTTCTATAGAACTTTAATATTTTCAAAGCACTGCACTAATGTACTAATGTACATTATCTCATTTGATCCTCACAATAACTTAGCAGTAGGGTATTCTTGATATTTGGGGTAGACTTGGAATCAGGAAGACCTGAGTCCATATGACACCTCTGGTACGTAGTGACCGGGAGAGTAGACACTGCTTTGTTTTCTCATTTGGGGATCCTTATCCCTTAGCCCAGTGCGTGGCACATAAAAAGTGCTTAATAAATGTATGTATGCATGTATGCACGTATAGATGTATACATGCATCTCTCCCTCTCCTTTTCTCTCCTTGTCCCTCCCTTCTCTTCCTCCCTCTCTTCCATCCCCTGTGCCCTTCACCCCTTTATCCTCTTTCCTTGTTTCTCATGACCCAGCTCTCTCTTGGTCCCCCTCCTAACTGTCTGACTATTCATTTTTACTTTTTGTTGTACCATCATTCTCTCCCCACTAACGGTGGATATGACACTGACCTCTAGTCTGGCCCTGCTTCTTTTTCCCCTACACAGTCTCATTTGGTGACTTCGTCATCTCCCATGGGTTCAGTGATCAACTCTACAAACATAGCTCCCAAATTCTTATATCCAGCCCTGGTATCTCTCCAGAACGCTAATTTTTTGTGACAAACTGCTTCGTATATTTTGAACTGGCATCTCAGACTCAACATGTTTGAAGAAGAACTCATTTTTAGAGCTTGGTTAGATACCAAAGACACCAAGGTCATCCACTGCATCCCGGGCTATTACCAGTTGTCCTGCCTTTTGTCTTCCACCCTGGAACACAGATGGAGGCTGGCAACTTTGTGCCCCACTTAAAGTCAATTCATGCAGAAGTTGACATCACCCTATGCCATCATTAGTCCTCTTCAAAAATGAATGGAAAACGATGAACAAGTGCGATCCTGGCCAAGTTACCTAATTTCTCTCTGCCTCAACTTTCACATCTGCAAAATGAGAATGATTATAGCATCTGCCTCCTGGGGCTGTGATGAGGATAAAATGAGATAATATTTGTAAAGCACTTTATAAATGTTAAAGTGCTATATACCTATTAGCATGATTATTGTAGCGATTAGTTATTCTGTTAGTATTAATTGGTAGATAAGCAAACAGGCTCAGAAACATTAAGTGACTTGCCTGTAGACACACAGATGATATCAGAAGCTGCATTCCAGGTGCCACCAGATCCAGTTCTCTTTTCTCCATCCTGCGGCTTCTTCCTTTTTAAACCCTCAGTCTGTGCTCACTCTCTTTCTCTAACCCTTTCTTTGATTCCTTCCATTTAAAGTCCATTGCTTTGAAACTCACCATGTTTTTGTCTCTTCAGCTTTGCCTCCTTTGTATGACTGGCTGTTGTTGGGTTTTCACAGGGATCTACATTGGGGGGAGGAGGAACCCTTGAGAGACAGTAATGAAAATAATAACTGACATTTATATAGCACTTTGAGCTCCATAGGAACGGTTTTCATGCTTTCTCTTATTTGAGGCTCACAGGAGTCCTGGAAAGGCTTACAGAGATTTGATCCCCATTTTGTAGATGAAGATAAATTAATTGGCACAGGGAAAAGATCACTAACTCTGGAGTCAAAGCATCTAGATTCAGCTGGATTCGTGCCTTTAAACAATAACCTCATTCTCTGGGCCTCAGTTTCCTTATCAGTAAAATAAGGGATTTGGCCTGAATGACCTCTGAGGTGTGTATTGGTTCCCCCCCCTTCTCTCCCCTCCTCTCGTCTTCTCTTCTTTCCCTTCCTCCTTCCCTCCCCTTCTCCCTTTTCCTCTCTTTGCTTCTCCCTCCTACTCCCCCCTCCCTCTCCATGGTTTTGTTTCTGTATATCTTTCTGTCTGTCTGTCATCACTCCATGCCAGATTCCATTCTTTGGACTTCTCTGTCCCCTCACTAGCTGTATTGGTTCCCTCCTCCTTTTCAGCTTTCTTTAGTGTTCTGTTTCTGCCTTTCTCTGTCTGTCTCTCTCTTCTCTCTTTTTTCTCTCTCCTCCCCCCCCCCCCCGCCTCTCATATGCCTCTTTATGAAGAATCTGGTCCAAGCCATACCTGAAAAAAAAATCCCTCTGCACCATAGCCATGAGGTACCCTCTTTCAAGGCATCATATAGGATCAGTCCCACTGTTTCCTATGGTAGGAAATGGTACAACACTTCACTGTCGGATTACTCTGCTTATTAGGAAGATTTTCCTTCCCTCACCCCAACATTTGCCTTATAATACTTCTTCCTAGTTCTGTTCTGAGGCCAAGCAGAACAGATCTAATCCGTAGTCCTTGCTGAATTTGAGACAGCCAGCCTGTCCCTCCTAAGTTTTTTTTTTTTCCTCCAGGTCAGACATCCCTAGTTCCATCAATGGGTCTTCACCTGTCTTCTTGTGTCTCTCTGTAATCCTGGTTGCTCTCCTCCGTATCATCTCCACCTTAGCAATATCTTTCCTACACTAGGGCAGCACAACTGAAAACACTCATCCTAATGTGATATGACCAGGGCAAAGTGAAGCTCAGTCATCAACAAAGACATTTAGTCTCCCAGATGGTCTCCTGGAGTTCGGTGTGTAGTTTGTGGCCATCAGTGAAGTAACAGTCCTTGGCTCTTATGGTTTTTGAATCTGTGGCCTTGACTTCATTAGCTTGTCATCTAAACAACTAATACAGGGGTAAGAATGGGAGGCATTTACAGAAGGTAAATGAAGGTGGTAGGACGTAAGCTAGTGAAAAAGAAATGACTAGTCCTGAAAACATTTGGGGTTCTAGATATTTTTTCTTTTTTCTTTTTCTGCAAAGTTCAGGTACGGTTTTATAGAACAGTTTGCACAAAGAGAACTAGGAGACTAAATGTTTTTCTCACTTCCTTATTATTCTGATCAAGAAAACTACAGAAAAGCTTGTGATACCCTTACAATGTTGCATGTTTGCTATTTTCAGATGCAATTTAGCAAGCTTTAAATGAATATAAAAAGAGGTCAGTGTACTCTGTGAAAAAATGACCTCCTCTGACAATAGTCTGTGCTATGGAGTATAAGAAAAAAAATTATACAATAGATAACAATCAGTTGCAAAAATTCCTATCATTATGAGTATTGTGGGCTCCTCTCACAAGCAATTTTTCTTCTATTACTTCCCTATTTGTTACTTCCCTGTTGAAATTCCTCATCCATTGGTTTCATTCTGAACACATTCTTCTCCCACATGGAGACTACTGATGGCTCAGAGCTATGTAAGTCAAATCAGATAGATACATTTTCCAAGCCTTGTTCTTCATGGCTCCTGAAATGAGAATATTGCTTCATGGGGTTTTGCACTAACATATTTATTCAGATACTTTCCTTTTTTTTTTAGCAGTAGAACCCATTTCTTATGGTGTAAACCAGTAGGGAAGATGTCAGGGCTAAGCATGCATACTGAGACACTTCTCTCCTTTACATGGAACATTAGCTCCAAGTAGCCATTCTCTTCACAGTATTTTCTTCTTCCTGATGAGAGTTACTTCTGCTGATATCTAATCTTATCCATATTCCTAATTTTGGGCTTAAGTTTCAGAGAATGATATTTTCTGACCTTGCCTCCAAATTGCATTGCCTCACAAAATTTGAGGCCAGTGGTTCCCTAGGCCCTGACTATAAATAGGAATTACATAGACTCAGCTTATTCATGCATAGACTTTTCAGTTGGTCTATTGCTATAACCTCCAATTTGATTTCCCTAACTCAAGGGGAGATGTTTGACTTATACGCCCTTTCAGTCCTGAGCTTATTGGAGGCAGGGATTGTCTCATTTGTTGGTTTTGTGCTTACTACTCTGAATCTAGTAGGTGCTGAATAAATATTGAATCAGATGGAAGTTCCTTGTGAACTTCTGCATATGAGGAAACTGAGACCCACATAGGTTATATTTTTTGTTAATTATGGTAAGATGAAACTGGAGGCCAGAGGTCTTTATGAATTATTTATCTTGAGTTCAGGTTTTATAAGGTTTTACTTTGCATATACTTTCTGGTAGTGACATCTAACATCCCATTTGATTAATTTATTATTTTATTATTATATTTACTTTTATTTATTTATTATTTATATCATTTCTGTGAGTTGCCTCATATAATCTAGTTTTAATCTCACTATTTTACTTTCCCTGAATCAACCAGGATTTTAAAAAATTGTTGTAAATGACTAATTTGAAAATATGTTTAAAATGAATGTATTTGTAGAGTCTATATCAGATTGTACACTGTCTTGGGGAGGGGGAACGGGAAAGAATGGGGAGAAAATTTAGAATTCAAAATCTTACAGAAGTGAATGTTGAAAGCTAAAAATAAATTTTTGAAAAAAATTGTTGCACACCTACTATGTGCTAGGTACTTACTGTTAGGGAGGTAGGTACTAAAGGAGTACCAGATTTTAGCTATTTTATGTTCCCAGACTTTCTCAGCTAAGTAAGTTATGTAACGTCCTGTGTTTTGTTCACATCTCTATTCAGCTAAGATGTATTGCTCAATTGCTAGGCCATTTAAGTGTTGGTTTTTGATGTTTTGTGAAAACATAATAACCAGAACTCAGTGTCATTTGCTCTGTGACCATCTGCTGTATTTCTGAACCTCTCATCTAAGTTGTCCAGCTGCTGCTGCCAAAATCCCTTTTTAAAAAGTGAGCAGATTTTTTTCCTTTTTATGAAATTCCCCCCCCCCTTTTTTTTTGCTTAATTCAGTAATTTTAGTTACTGTAATTTATAACTTACCTGTAGCCTCTTGAATATCATGAACAAGAGACTGTGGTGGCTGATTATATAAGTGGTTTGTGCAAATTTGTATAGGGAAGAGGGCCCAGGATCCTGGATCAGGAGTCACAGCTTCTGAGTTCTAATCCTGGCAATTCCATTAATCTTTTTATATAACCTTGGTCAAGTTTTACAACCTGGTCTTTCGTTTCCTCCTCTCTAAAAGGTAGGGTCTAGATGAAGTCATTTCCCATGTCCTTTACTGTTTTAGAATTCTAAAATATGAAGAGTAGTCATGTATTTTAGAAGTTGAACTAGTCAGCACCTAGGTTACCAAAAAAGAGGCAAATTGGGGTATAGTATAGTGAAATCCATGGGATTTTGAGCTGCATTGGGCCTTAGGGGGATTGGCTCATCCAACCTCCTCATCACTTCACATGAGGGAATTTAGTGAGGCCTATGTTCAATCACTTGCCTAAGGTTATAGAGCAGCAGAGGCAGAACCTGTAACTAATCCTTTGGTCTTTCCATGGTTCCATATTGTCTTCCTTGTAAAAACCTCTGAAAACGTCAAAGAAACTTCCATCAGTACTTGAGCCTAAGGCTTCCTACTGCTGCTGCCATATGGAAGTAGTCTTAACTTCTGAAGAGGCCTGTCATTTTTTGGAAACCATCAGTAGTTCAACAGATACCTATCCGTTTGGTATCCAATTAAAGAAGCATATTTATTCAGTGTATCTGAATTCAGTGTATCTTTACACTCATTTCATAGCATTCTTCCTTCCCACGTTCTTCATCCCAGTCAAACTGGCCTGCTGGCCTCTCCCTTGTGGGATCTTCCAAATCTGTCTCCAGCCTTAGTATGACTAGTCCCCCTGTGCCTGGGATGTACTCTTTCCTTATCTTCTGTTTGTAGATTTCCTGTTGTTGTTCAGTACTTTTCAGCTGTGTCTAACTCTTTATGACCCTGTTTGGGACTTTCTTGGTCAAGATACTAAAGTAGTTTGCCATTTCCTTCTCCAGTTCATTTGACAGATGAGAAAATTGAGGCAAACAGAGTTAAATAACTTACTCAGGGTCGCACAACTAATACATGTCTGAAGCCGGATTTCAGCTGAGGAAGTGAAGTTTTCCTGGCTTTAGACCTGGCACTCTCTAAACTGTGCCACCCAGCTGCCCATCCAGAATTCCTAGCTCCCTTTAAAGCATAGCTCAGGTGCCCTCTTCCATGTGTGACCTTTTCTGATCCCTGTCCTCTTCTTTCTTGAAATTACTTTGAATATACTTTGTGTTTATAATTATGTATAGATTATACCTGCCTCTGATTCATCCACTTTTGCCTCTTCCCCCTTCCCCACATTTCCCACCTCCTTTAGGCCTAGGTCTGGTTTTTATCTTCTTATTCCCATCACTGACCATAGTATATAGTAGTAGGCATTTAATACATGTGGGGCCCTGGGTTTTGTGTCAGAGGACCTGAGGTCTTCTGCTTACTACTTCTGTGTCTGTAGGTAAGTTATTTGATCTCTAGACCTTAGTTCCTCATCTGCAATATGAGGTCATTTAACTGTCTTAACTTTCAATATGAGGTCTTTGCTTTCCATTCTTGCTTTAAAATTGGTGATCTTGTGAATCAATTGAATCGTTTGCTAAAAACTGTACTGGGTCGTGAAGAGCTTAAAGACTAAGTCAGGTTATCTATCTGGCTAGAGCTCAGTCTTACTAAGTGGTTGTTCAATCAGCATTTATTAAGTGCATGCTATATACTCTGTACACAGAGAAAGAAAAAAGTCTCTGCCATAAAGGAGCTTAAAGTCCGTTGGGGGAGATTCCATGCAAAGAGCTGCTCACAGATAAGAAATATTCAGGATACTGGAATGGAAGTGTTTTGTATAACTACACATATATAACCTATATTGAGTTGCTTGCCTTCTCAAATGAGGGTGGGTGGGGAGGAAAAAAGGGAAAGAATTTGGAACCCAAAGTTTTAAAAACAAATGTTAAAAATTGTTTTTACATGAAACTGGGAAATAAGATGCTTTGGGGCTTAGAAATCTTAGCTTGCCCTGCAAGAAAGTGGGGGGGGGGTGAGATAAAGGGAAGGGTAGACTGGGAGAAGGGATAATCAGAATGCATGCCACCTGGGGGTGGGGGAGAGGGGAGAGATGGGGAGAAAATTTGGAACTCAAAATCTTGTAGAAATGAGTGTTGAAGGCTAAAATAAATTAATAAAAAAAGAAAGGAAAAAAAGAAATATTCAGGATAAATTGGAGATAATTTAGAGAAGGAAGCTGTTAGTTAGGAGCATCAGGGAAGGCTTCTTGTAGAAGATGGGGTTATAGCTGAGACTTGGAGGAACCCAGGGAAAGCCAGGAGGCAGAGGTGAGGAAGGAGAGGGCTCCAGGAATGGAAGGATGGCTAGTGAAAAAACATGGAGTTGAGAAATAGAGTATCTTTTGTGAGGAATAATTAAGAAGGTCATTGGATCATAGCCATTATGCAGAATGTAATGTGTATGAGGTGTAAGAAGACTGGAAAGGTAAGATGGTGCAAGTTATGAAGGACTTTAAATGACAAAGGATTTTATATTTGATCTTTGAGGTTTATTAGAGTTTTTTGAATGAAAGGGGAGATAACATGGTCAGATCTGTACTTTGGAAAATCATTTTGAGAGTAGAGTGGATTATAGTAGGGAAACAGGGAACCCAACCAGGAAACATGGTTCAGGCGTAAGGTGATGAAGGCCTGCACCAAGATGGTTTAGAGGTGAGAAGGAGGCTTTTATGAGAGGTACTAGGAAGTTAAATAAATAAATTGAATTCAGTTACACCAACAGGTCTTGGCAACACTTTGGCAGGGGTATGTCTGAGAGAGAGGGAGTCGAGGATGGTACTTGGGTTTCAAGCTTGGGGCACTGAGGGGATGGTGGTGCCTTTGACAGTAATAGGAAAGTTTGAAAGGGGGGAAGATTGGGGGGAAGGATGTCGTTCATTTTTGTGCAGTTTGAGTTTATGTTGTTTATGGGAAAACCAGTTCCATTTATCCAATAGGTTGGCGAAACCGGAGGTTAGCAGAGATTAAAGCTGGAGAAGTAAATGTGAGAATCACCAGCATAGAGAAGAGAAATTGAATCCATAGGAGCTGACTAGATCGATCATCCCATGAAATAGTTCTGAGGGAGGAATAAAGGACCCAGAACAAAGACCTAGCTTAGTGAGCATGACCTGGATGAAGACCCAGCAAAGGAGACTGAGAAGAAGTGGTCACACAGGTGGGAGGAGAATCAGGAGAAAGTAGGGTCATGAATACCTAGAGAGAAAGGAAGTGGAGCCCTATGTAATTGATGGCCTTCTATAGCCACAAAAGAAAGCCAAGGTATAGGGAGTATATGATCTATATACAAATAATCTTAACAGGAAATTTTTAAGTGACTAGTATGTGAGTAATATCATAGAAGATGAAGAAAGAAAGATTATGCCTAACCGCAATCATGAAAACCTTAAAAGAGCGCATAACATTTAAGCTGGGAAGGTAGGATTTCAGTAGACTCAAGGCTCAAGATGAAAGAAAATTTGGGTATAGAGAATCAACAAAGTCTTGGAGCTGGAAAAGAATAGGGCATATCCATGTGTGAAGATTGAATACCCCAGTTTGGGCAGTTGAAATGAAAGGATGCCTGATGACTTCACAGTATCTTGCGGTCCCTTGGATTCATAAGAGCCTTCTTAATGTGACTCCAAGAAGCGTTCTTTTTTCCCTTGGTGCATTTTTTACACAGTGAGGGGTGCTTCCTGAATATGCTGATTGAACTATATTACATTAAGTGCACTCCAGGAAAGCTATTTTGGGCTTTCAGAGATGACTAGCTGTCGTGCATAACACTAAGCCTCATTACAGTGTAATCTCTGTCATTCAAGGTGGCTACAAAGAACATGTTCGGCTATATATTCACTATACCCTATACTTGATAATGAACTGGACAGGAATTAAAATCCATTTGCAGTGCCTAAGTAATCGCTACCCTCCTCCAAATGCTTGGGGTAATTGTCCTCTCAGACCAACTGCAAGTTGTTGGTTTTATTTTCCTTTTGGAAGTCACAGTGTAAAAAAAAAAAAAGGAGCAAGTTGAACTTAACCTGAAATTGTTGTTGTCATTTCAGTCATTTCAGTAGTGTCTGGCCCTTCATGACCCCATTTGGGTTTTTTTTGTTGTTGTTTTTAAAAATATTTTATTTAGTATTTTATTTTCCCCAGTTACAGGTCAAAACAATTTTTAACATTCATTTTTAAAACTTTGAGTTCCAAATCCTCTCCCTTCTTCCCTCCCCACCCCAGGGAAGGCAAGCAATTTGATATAGGTTATACATGTGTGGTGATGCAAAACATTTCCATAATAGTCATGTTGTGAAAGAAAACATAGACCAAAAAAAAAAACTTGAGAAAAATAAAGACAGTAAAAAAAAGAATGCTTCAACTTGCATTCAGACACTGTCAGTTCTTTATCTGGGAATGGATAGCATTTTTCATCATAAGTCCTTAAGAGTTGTCATGGATCATTGTATTGCTGAGACCAGCAAAACCATTCATGGCTGATCATCTTGCAATATTGCTGTTACATTATACACAGTACATTTCACTTTGTATCAGCTCATGCAAATCTCTCCAGGCTTTTCTGAGGGCATCCTGCTCATTTCCAATAGCACAATAGTATTCCATCATAATCACAAACCATAACTTATTCAGCCATTCTCCATTTGATGGGCATCACCTCAAATTCCAGTTCCTTCCTATCAGAAAAGAGCTGCTATAAATACTTTTGTACATATAGGTATTTTTCCTTTTTTAAAAATCTCTTTTGGGATATAGACATAGTAGTGGTATTGCTAGGTCAATGGTTGCATTGGTTTTATAACCCTTTAGGCAAAGTTTCAAGTTGCTCTGCAGAATGGTTGAATCAGTTCAGAACCCCACCAACAATGTGTTAATCCCCCATTTTTCTCACATCCCCTCTACCATTTGTCATTTTCCTTTTCTGTCCTATTAGCCAATATAATAGGTGTGAGCAGTACCTCAGAATTGTCTTAATTTGCATTCCTCTCCTCAGCAGTGATTTAGAGCATTTTTTTCATATGGCTATAGATAGTTTTGGCTATTTCCTCTGAAAACTGTTCTTATCTTTTGATCATTTATCAATTGGGGAATGGCTCTTATTTTTATAAATTTGACTCTTCTCTATGTTTGGGAAATGAGGCCTTTATAAGAGGAACTTACTCCAAAAAATTTTTCTTTTACAGTTACTATTGCTAACTGTATTTCTGTTTGGGGTTTTCTTGGCAAAACTACTGGAGTGGTTTGCCATTTCCTTCTCCAGTTCATTTTATAGATGAAGAAACTGAGTCAAATAGGGTTAAGTGATTTGCCTAGGGCCACACAGCTAATAGGTGTCTCCAATGGGCTTTGAATTAAGGGAGAGAAGTCTTCCTTACTCTAGACCCTGGCCCACCTAGCTGCCCCTTAACCTGAAGACTCAAATCTTGATTAGAAGGCTTCCCAATTGACTAATAACTAAGTTGAGTAATAATTATTAACCCGAAAACACAATAAATATTATTCAGTTTGGTTATTAATCAAATGGAAAGTATTCCTCACTTGCAGAGCTTTGTTATTCTTGAGTATTTAAAGGTATCTAATCTGTGTAACTTGGAGAAAAGATAACATGTATCATTCCAAATATGTATTTAACAGTCAAAATAAACATGTAGAAGGTTGCATGATATGATGGAAAGAACCCTGGCTGTGGCATAAATGAACCTGGGCTCAAATCCTATGAAGTCACTTACTCCCCCCTGAGCCTCAGTTTCCACATCTCTGAAATGAAGGGGGAGGACTTGATGCCCTTACAAGCCCAGGTTCATGATTCTATGATTTAAATGGATATTGGGGGAATCCACAGTAAGTGGCAATATTCTCTTAGATGAGAAATCCAAGTATCTGTATTTGGCATCTCTGCAGACTCTGAATTGACATTGACCAAGTTACTTCCTCTCTGTGTGTCCCAATTTCTGCTTATATGAAATGAGGAAGTTAGTCTAGATCCCTTATATCTCCAAAATTTTGAGATCATGACTCTGTAAAAGTACTTTGGATTTATTATCTCATTACTGAGGTCAAAAGCCATATATATATATATATCAATAAGTACTGACTATGTGCCAGGCACTGGGTTAAGTGCTGAAAATACAAAGACAGCAATATAATATAGGCTGTGCCTTCAGAGAGCTTCCATTCTATCTGGTTTTGAGGAAAGTACCCAGGCTAGTCATGTCTTCATTTTTTTTTAGGCTTCACTTCTGACCCTCCCAGATTCTCTCCACCAAGGCCTTATTAGGTTGCCTTCATCCCCTCCTGCTTTTCAATTTCCTTTTATATGGTGTCTTTCTTCACTAGAGCATAAACTTCTTTTTTATTATTATTAATTTGTTTCTTTATTTTTAGTTTACAAGATTCAATTCCACAGTTCCTTGAGTTTCAAATTTCCCTTCCCTCCGTCCCCCCACCCCCCATGATGCCATATAATCCAGTATAGGATTTGCAAATACTTTCACATTAGACATTAGTCAGGTTACAAAGGCGGATTGTACTAAATGGAATGAAAAATGGTAAAGAGGAAATAAAACCAAACAATGAAAAGAAAAAGATCAAATAGTTTGCTTCCATCAGGATTCAAACTCAGTTCTTTCTCTGGATGTAGGCATCTCTCTCCATCATGAGTCTTTTGGGATTGACTTATATCACTGCATTGCTGAGAAGAGTCCAGTCTGTCATAGTTGGTCATCACACATATGTTGTGTCTGTGATTGTATACAAATTTCTCCTGTTTTCTGATCTTCTCACACAGCATCAGTTTGTATAAGTCTCTCCAGGTAAATATGAAATCCGTCTCCTCCTCATTTCTTATAGCACAATAATATTCCATTACATGCATATACCACAACTTGTTTAGCCATTCCCCAATTAATGGGCACCCCTTTAATTTCCAATTCTTTGCAACCACGTAGAGCATAAACTTCTTAAGGGTAGGGGCTACCTTTCTGCTTCTGTTTGCATTCCCAGTGCTTGACACATAGTAAATGCTTAATAAACACCTTTGGATTAGATTTGACTTGACTTGAGACATATTTGTTAAGAGCTGTATTTCCAAAGATTACTCCCCTTTTCCTGCTGGAGGAGAGAGAGGGAAGGAGAGAATTTGAAACTCAAAATTTTTTAAATGAAAGTTAAAAATTATTTTTACATGTAATTAAAAAATAGAATATAGTGTGTTAACTTTTTCTTTTTGAAAAATCAGTAAACTTTGGAAAATAAACAAAATCCTAGAGTCAAAAAAAAAAGTGCATGGATCCCCAGGTAAGAAATGAAGTGCCACAAATTACAATGAAATCTTCCTTCCTTTGAGAGTAATAGATCCAGAGAAAACCACCCCAAAACAGTAATACTACTCATAGGCAGCTTCACTAAGTACCCAAGATTCCTGCCAATCCCTGATTCCACTCTTAGCTGTGCTGAGTACTTGTTTCCCTGGGAATCTTATGTGTAAAACTATATCCATAACAAATATAAATCAAATAAATACAAAGTTATTTAAGAGGGGGAGAACAGTTGTGATCAGGAAAGACTTCATATAGAAAGTGGTGATTGAGTTGGGTCTTGAAGGGAGGAGAGGGATTCTTATTAGGGAGAATGGAAACAGCCAGTATATAGACAGAGAGAAGGGAAGTGGAGCACTGTGGGTGATGAAGAGACCAGTTTGGCTGGCAATGATTAGCATAAGAACACAATTAATGTTTGCTGAATGAATACCACCTTCTCTGGAGACTTGCCATGATCCTTCAAAAGACACCAGTTTCATTCATCTTATCCCATATCTGTTTATACTCCTTTATGAACTTTTATTTTTTTTATCATAATCGTTGGTAGATATGTCCTGTCTTCCTTACAAGACTGTAATTTCCCTGAGGATAAGAACCATATCCTGTTTTTCTTCGTATATTCTCTTCCCTAGCATAGTGCTTTGCAATAGGCTCTTAAATATTTATTGAATAAATCAGTGACAAGTGAAAATAATGGAAGGAAACAAGAATTTATTAAGGGCATAGTATGTACCAGGATCTGTCCTGATTTGGCAAGACTGGGATCTTCCTCAGACAGAATTGTCTAAGGAACCCACAAATTTTCCTCTTAGAAGAATCTGGAGTTATGAGTTGTTATGAATATGATAGGTGCTATATGAATCCAAATGAGCTAATCCCACTACTTCTTCCTGGCAATGTTACTGCAACTGTGGACCTATTTAATCCAGAGAAAGGTTTCCATGAATACATTCTTTTCAGTCATTAGGTATTTTTCCTTGGCATGTGAGAGGGGGAATTCTCAGTGTCTTGAAATATAATTTCTCCAAGACTGGATATTTAAACTCACTTCGTGTTGCCATATACTCCCTTCCAATCTCCTTTGGCTGTAATTCCCTCCTTTGGGGTATTTGGAGTGTTCAGGGAGGACTAGTGCCTCTACTATTAGGGCTTACTGAGTCATTTTCAGGTCTGCTTATCCACCTTTGGTGTCCACCTTTTACCTAACTCTCACCGGCAGCTTTAGGAAGCCATACCCCAGTAAACCATCTTGATAGATGAGCTGAAGCGGGTTGAGGATAACCAACCCACCTCAAATCCATTGGTGAGTTACACAGGTGTCTTCTTGAACATGTGAAGACTTCTCCTGGAGAACAGGTGGAAGAGAGCATGAAACAACCACGAAACAGACTTTGGAGAGCTTGGAGTTCGGTCAGGCATTGTGAAGATACCAAGGTCATCCACTACATCTCAGTCAGCCTGTTGTCCTGACTTTTGTTCTGCTTCTGGATTTCTAAAGGATGACTATGGAAGGGAGAATAAGGCTGATGGCTTTGTGCAACTTTGCCTCACTTAAATCCAATTCATGCACAAGTCAAGACATCTCGCTGTGATGTCATTGGTCTTCTTCAAAAATGAAGGACAGACAATAACAATGACTTCTTTCCTACCTGTATTTGATCCATCTTTTCCAGTTTGAGGATTCTTCTTTTTGACAAGGAGGACAGAAGCAAAGTAGCAGTGGAATGGTTCCATTTTCTTTCTATCTATTAACTTTGTTTGGTATTTCAAGTACTGTGCATAAACCTTCCTATGATATTGTCTACCAAACAGAATGTTGAAAACACCCGTATCAATATCAATATTAACATTTTTCACAATGCTAAGCTCATTCTGAGTTCTGCCCTTTTGGAAATTATTCTTATAACTTTGTTCTTTGATATTTTGTACATGTTCTCTTTGCATTTGAAATATAACTCTTAGTTTCTTGAGGATAGTGCCTGGAATATATGAGGCACTTAATAAATCCTTGTGGATGGATTGATTAATCAGGGCTCTCTCACACATTTATCTTTTAGTTACCTCTCTCTTTTCTTCCTCAAGAGGCTCATTTGGAATTATATTATCAGAATTTTTGTTATTGTTTTGTCCCATCCTTCTTGGCTCATTTTGAATTATATGGAGTATGGGCTCATTCTGAAATTTTCTCTAGAGCCTCTCTTACCTACATAATTAGGCCATTTAAAAGTTCTGGGCTTTAATTTTCACATTGAATAAGCCATGGATTTATATGACCTCTTAGGTCCCTTTGAGTCTGACATCCCCAAAAAGCAGTCTAGGATACTAGACTCTGCCTCTGCCTACCTATGACTATGATGGACTTGGAGATGCCTTAGTCACTTTTCCAAGGTTCCTATCACTCCCGCCTCACGACATGTTTTCCTTGTTGGACAGAAGTAAGGTCAGGATTACAGTTTCCCTTGTCACTTTTTCTACCTTGAGAGAGTCAAGAATTTCATCAGATACTTTTAAGGAAATAAGGCCTCCAGCAAGTGTCTCTCTGGTGATTAAAGTTCACTCTCACAACTTGTAGCTTGTCATTTCATGATTTGTAGCAGAATCTCCATTTTTGAAGCTTGACTCTTTAATGATTTAATATTAAAAAGCATTAAAATTTAGTGGTTTTTCCTTTGGAAATTCAAAAGTTGGAATTTTTCTTTGGTTAAGAATGTAAAACTTCACTTAATCAACACAGAACCTAATTTTAAAAGCATGACATATATTAAAATTACTTCATTTCCGTGTTTTGTCCAGTTCATGGGTGTGGTGGCCAGAGAAGAAAGGAAGGAGAAAATAAGACAGGAAAAGCAAGGGGAAAAAGAGGGTAAGGGGAGTTGAAAACCATATCAAAGGATTATATAAAGATATTGAGGAAATTCCTGGAATTCTGGGCTTCAGAATGTTCTCATTTACTAGTATTTTTTTGTGATGTTGACCATTGTTCCAAGATGCTTAACTATTCCAGTCCTAAACCATTGGGAATAAAAAGGGCATTGCATTTGGGGGAAAGTGATTACACGGAATGCAGCTTTTTAAGGGTGATTCATAATTTCCTAGGGTCAGGTGAAATCATGGCAGAACTGACCTCTTTGTCTACCATAATAGGCATGTGATATAACACCCTGCTTCTTTCTCTCTGGTTTAGTAGAGAAGGAAAGAAGGGAAAGGAAATAAGCATTTGTATAACATCATGATGTGCTAAACATGTTACATCTGTTGGTTTATTTGATCCTCCCAGCAATCCTGTGAGGTAGGTGTTGTTATTTAGCTCTATTTTACAGGTGAGGAAACTGAGGTAAACAGAGGTTTAGTATCTTTGCCAAGCTGGTAAGTGTTGGGGGTTGGATCTGAACTCTAGTCTTCCTGACTCTCTGCCCAGCACTCTATCCAATGCACCACCCACCTATGAAGAGTGTCTGCTTGATAAGGGTGTAAGCTCCTTGAGAGCAGACTGCCTTTTGCCTCTTTATAGCCCTGGTATTTAGCACAGTGTCTGGCACCTGGTAGGCACTTAGTAAATGTTTATTGATTGAGTGATGTTCAGTGGTTCTTGGAAACAATGGTACTTGGCAAGGTGATGTTAACAGGGTTTAAAGTGTTGTAAATGGGAGATAGGCCAAATGGCAGATGTTTCCTCTCCAACTTTATGTTTATAATGTATCCACTTATTATTTTTTTAAAAAAGAGTTTGATTATATAGAATATGTTTATACCCAGAATTTTCTAGCTAGAAGGGACTATAGAGATCATCAGATACAGTGGAAAAGGCACCAGCATAGGAGGAAACAACATAATTGGGTCCTTGTCCTGACTTTATTCCTAATTAGCCATATGACCTTGGGCAAGTCTCTTTACCTCAATGAATCCCTTTCTCATCTCTAAAATGAGAATACTTGTACCTTGCCCTGCTCATCTCACTGAGTTATTGTAGGAGCAAAGGAATCAGTGCCCATTCAAGTATTTTGAAAATTGTAAAGTGCTAAATATATATATATATATATTATTATTTTTTAAACGAGGAAACAGACTTGCCCAAGGCCACACAAAACAGATCAATGGAAGGACCTTGCTCTTTTTGCCATACCTTGATGCCTCAGCTGTAGATAATATTAACTCATCAACCTGCTTCCTGTAGTAATCAGGATTCTTTGCTATCACAATACCATCACTCTTGTGCTTTGCAAACATTAATCATTTCCCTCCTCCCCCCACCTTTCTAGCTAGAACTAAATGGGATTACCCATCACGTTTTTACAGATGGAAAAACCTCTTAATTCAAGGCTGCCAAGAGTAATAGAGTCAGTGCTCCCACACACTAGTTTCACAACTTGAATAAATTAAGTTTAGACCCTAGTAAAGTGTTTCTTGGGAGAAATGTAAAAGGTTTGTTATAATCAAAGGACATTTTGAGTACTTAATGAACTTTCTCTAAGCTTCTGTATAGCTTCTATGCAGATGACTCCTAGACCTTTTAATCCAGTCTTAATCTTTTCCCTTAGCTCCAGACCTCTGTCTACAACCTCTGTCAGCTGAAAAATTCCACCCAAGTGTCCCGCAGAAACCTCAAATTTATCACCCAAAACTGAATTCATCCTATTTGTTTGCTATTTAGCCCTGCTAAAAAATTTGGGAGCAGAGGCTGAAGCTACTTGTTAAAAGAAGAATGGGGGGATTATCTGTTCATCTGATTAATCTTATTTCTGATAAGATTTTTTTTCTTTTATCTCTTGATTCCTTGATAATCAAAAGTCAACTCTACCCATTAGGTCGGTATTTCTTCATTAAAATTGTCTTGGGTTCTTCTAAGCTAGGATGTGAAAAACTCTTCAGAAACACAAAAGATCTAAGGACCTTTTATTCCTTTATGTTGTTGCTCTATTTTTTGTTGGACTATCCAGAGCTTTGGATATTTTGTAATCCTAAGGCTTTTAAAAATCTATTACTCTTTGTAAAATATTAATGTCCAGCTTTTTTTCTATGTAAATAATGAATTACAATTATGCAAATTGACCCAGTCTTATTTTAATGGAGTGGGTATTATGCATGTGAATATTTGGAAACCATAAGAGCAGTCTTGAAGGTCATCTAATCGAACGCCCTAATTTTTCAAATTAAGACTTGGAGTCTCAGAGCTTTTTGGCTTCCCCAAGGTCATATAGGCAGATAGTAAACACAGATAAGATTTGAAATCCATATTTTCAGAATCCAAATCAGCATTCTTTCCCCACCAGTATTACAGAATTTAATAACGACTTTTTGAATAATAATTACTATGTGCAAAATGTTGTGTTACCTAGAATAGGAGATTTAAATAGGGTGGACTCTTCAAGGAGTTTGCCTAGTTAGGGATCTGAAGTTATGTATTTTGTTGTGGAACTGGCCCTTGATGAATCTCTTGTTTAGGTATGGAGGCTGACATCATCATTTAGTAAGATAAATAGTACCCAAGAGATGATTTGTTGTTGTTCAGTCATTTTAGTGGTGTTCAACTCTTCATGACCCCATTTGAAATTTTCTTAGCAAAGATAGGGGAGAGGTTTGCCATTTCCTTCTCCAACTCATTTGACAGATGAGGATACTGAGGCAAACAGGGTTAAGTGACTTGCCCAGGGTCATATAGCCAGGAAATGTCTGAGGCCGGGTTTGAACTCCAGAAGATAAGTCTTCCTGATTCCAGGCCAGTTCTCTATCTGCTTTACCACCTAGCTGCCCCTTAGCAGCCCTGGAAGGCCATATATGGAAGTTTGGTTCTGAGTCAATGGAGGGAGTACCCACAGTTATCAAAACACAGATACTTTAAGTATTGAAGTACTATAGAATTAATAGTCTCTGGGTCCCAGTTTTCAAATCTGTCCCCTTATAGACTCAAAAATGTAAGAACTTGAAGAACCTTAGAAATGATCTCATCCAACCCCATAGTTTTATTAGTGTGGAAACTGAGGCCCAGAGGAGGGAAGTGGCAGAGCTAGGTCTAGAATTAAGGCTTTTTTTTTTAACTTCTGGTGTCTTTATCACCTCTATTTCTACAATTGAAATTATATTAGAGAAGAGTAGCAGTTAAATTCAATGGGGGTAACTCTGGAAGGCTGACTTTCATTCCATGCGCCAACATTTTAAATATCCATGTACATTTTGCATATATCAGTTCCTGTCATATAGATCATAGCCAACTGTCCATGTCTTTTCATCTTGTACAATTTACCAAATTACCCTGTCTTCCTTTTTATGCCTTATGTATATATTTGTTCCTGTTGTCCCTACTATCTCCAGTAAGTAAAGAATGATATAATGAATTACATAAGGCATTCACATGCCACTACTAGGCATTGGCATGACACTGACTACCAACTCACCCGTGAATTTAGAGGAGTGATTTATTAGAACAAAGACATTCTCTAAAGCCATCAAAGCTACTCACAGTCTGGCAGTAGGCAGGGGGATGCCCAGAAGCGTTCGACTGAGTACAATTTAACAGCCCATCTGAAGCTAGTTGAATAGATCCCACATACTTTCTTCCAAATTGTGTCCTTCCTTCTGCCAAATACACAGGCTGTAAAAGTCAGCCTTGGTGCACTATAGTAGAGGCTTCTGTTTCATCATAATCCAGTTGAACACAAACTCCCCACAGACACAGGGCTTCTTTCATTTTTGTCTAGCACCTAGCACAGTGCCCAGCACTCTACTTATTGAATGAATGACAGCTTATGTTTATCTAGCACCTTGAATAACATTTGTTAAGTGCCTGGTGTGTTACTGGTACCACTATGCATTCAAAGACATTGTTGAAATAGGCTCTATCCTCAGAGGCAGCTTGGCAGCAAGGTGGCACCATCATGCACAGAGTGCTGGGCCTGGAGTTAGGAAGACTCATCTTCCTAAGTTCAAATCTGGCCTCAGACACTTACTAGCTGTGTGACCCTGGGCAAGTCACTTAATCCCATTTGCCTCAACTTCATTGTCTGTAAAATGAGCTGGAGAAGGAAATGGAAAATCATTCTAGTATTTTTGCCAGTAAAATCCTAAATGGGGTCATGAAGAATTGGGCCCCACTGAACAGCAACTATGCTTGAAACTTGAAAGTTTACAAAGTCCTATATTATCATTCCCTCTCCAAGGACCACGAGGGAAGGGAAATGACTTGCCTTGGGTCACTTACTAGTAAGTATGAGATGGAATTCCACTCAAATCTCCTGACCTCAAATCTCATATTCTTTCCACTACACTAGAATACCTTTTATCAATGTCTTTAAATACTACACAATGAAAATGAAGCATTATTTCATTTTCTTGGACCCTCAACAGATCAGACTTTAGAAATGTTCTTTAAGTTTTTCCTTCTATTATCCTGAGTGCTAGAAATAATTATAGTGATTTGATCAGCTTATGTCTACTAGAAAAATGGGTTAAGCCCTAGATTTCTGACATTTCTACTAGCAGTAGCTAGAATCTGTCCTTACAAATTTCTGAGATTTTTAAAGTTGTATATATCCTAACCATTCACACATTTTTCTTTGGACATAAATGAATAAGGCATTTTGTGATCAGTATCTTCAGAATTCTACCAGGTTTTTGTGATGGACTCTTTATTCATTCATTCCTTTAATCAAATGTAGAGCAGCTTTTTATTTCTTCTGTTGTAGAAACAGGAATACAAAAAACTCACAGACCCCCCCGTAAGGACAAATGAAGGAAACACTGAAATAGATTCCATGGAGAGTCATTGTCAGATGACATAGATCTCTTGGCTACTCATTAGTATGACTTTAACCTTCCAGTTGTTCACTGTTGGTGCTTTTTTTTTTTCTCTGAGAAACATTCAGTTAAGGAAAATCTCCATATAGGTGTCTAGCACCTGTCCAAGGAACTCTGCAATTCAAGATTAACCAAGAAGTAACAACCCAGACTGAATCCATTTGTCAGGATCAATAGCCACTGACTCAGACAAGTAAAGAAACAGACAGAAAAAGTCATTCATGATTTTGAAGCCTAAGGATTCTATCTTCACATTCACCTGGCCTAAGCATGTGGTTACCACTTCTGCGTGGTTCTGTTATAAGTTGTTATTATTGTTGAGCTTAGTGTCTATGTCTGAAGGGGCGTCTCTTCCTCTCTCACTTGTGGTTAACTTTTAATGGATATATCTGTAATAACATCTGATTGAAAAACTAATATTTCATTTTAGTATAGGTTTATACATCCTAAAAGTATATAAAACATATAAAGTACATAAAGTATGTAAAGTATTAAATACATAGTTTGTTGTTTTTTTCCCCTATGGAACAAGTGCAGCTATTTACAATTGTATTGAGATTGAGTTTTTTACACGGGGAATGGACAGAGCCCCAGAGTTTCCTTGAAATCAGCAAGTTTTTGCTTAGTCTAAGCGATCTTTAAGCGCATGTGGACATGGCATTTTGACCTAAGACTACAGAGCAGAGAAGCCTTTTCACAGAAACTCAGTCATCCTACTTCCATAAATTTAGTGGATCTCTGATTTCAGTGATGTGGGTGCTGCCACTATCAGTGCAGAACACAATCCATCCATCCTTTCTCAGCCTGTATGTGTTCTGCACTGATAGTCTTAAGGCCTCCAGAGAGGGTCAGCTTAACACAGTGAGACCTTTCCCTGGTTCTTTTATCATCTTATGTGTCCAGCCCTTGGGTTGTCTATTTGCTCTCCTTCCCTATTGCCATGTGCCTCTTCTTCCTACTTTTTTTACACAACTTTTGGTGATGTCTTTTATAGTAATGATGTCAAATCCCAATAGAAAGCCAACATCTGAGGATCCAAAGAAAGGCATCCACAGTCTCTGCCCTAAAGGATCTTACATCCTGATGGTGAAGACAATATGGAAACAGCTTCATAGGAACCAACTATACAGGATAAATTGGAAACCTCAGATCTGGCTCTAAGAAGGATTGGGAAAGACTTTTTTGTAGATATTGTGATTTTAGCTGATATTTAAAGTAATTTATGACTGTAAGATTAAACATTTATTAAATGCCTCCTATGTGCCAGACACCATGCTAAGCATTGTGGGTATAAAGAAGGGAAAAAGACTCTGCTCTTAAGGATTTCAGAATCTAATGACACATCTCTAAGCCTCAGTTTTCTGAGTCCTCCAGGGCTAGGGACTGGCAAAGCACATTGATGTCAAGCTCTACCCATGAAGCACCTGTTTCATATCTAGTGATGTACTTGGTGTTGGAAGTTTACAAATGATTCTTGTCTTAAAGGGGTTTAATGGTATGTTTGGGAACATAAATCTGCAAATCATGAAATAATTAGAAAATAATACAAAGTACTTTGTAGATAAAGAGAGGGAAGAGATCACTGTGCTGTGGGAGGTCAGTGTGGGCTGGAATTTCTAGGGAAGTGATGTGTCATGAATGATAGAAGACTAGGAATTTAGCTGAATCCTAAAAGGCAGAGGGAGGAGAATGTTGGAAGAAGGTATGAGAAAGAGTATGACATCTTCAGAGACTATGAAGAGGCTAGCCTACCTGAATGTTGGGGATACAATGGAAACCAAGGTCTGTTGAGAGTTATTATGTATAAAATGGAGTCAGATTGTGTCAAACCTTGAGTTCCAGGAAGAAAAATAAGTTTTTGGTTGACTAGACCCCAACAGAGGCAGGTGGGTGGTAGTGTAGATTCCCTGTTGGACTGTGAGTCAGGAAGACTTGCCTTCAAATTCTGTCTTATTCATTTGCCTAGTTGCATGATCCTTTCTGTCACTTAACCTTTTTGGCCTCAGTTTCCTCATCTGTAAAGTCGGCTTAATAGTAATCTCTACCTCACAAAGTTGTTGAAAGAAATAACAAATGGAAAATGCTTTGCAAGTCTTAAAGTGCTATCCAGATACTAGTTCTTATTTTTATTATTAATAATACTATTATTTCTACTGTTGTTGAGTAGAACTGGGAGTTATACATATAACTGTATAATTAGCAAGGGAGAGAGAAGCAACTGTTCTTAATTCAGAAAGCCTGGCATTTTGATCAAGTGCATGATGAACCCCAAGATAACATTCCTGCCTTTTGATTCTTTGCTTCTCATGCCTTTGAGGGCACCCCTGTGTGCTCACCAGGGGACCATGCTTCTCTGTTATTTGTGCAGCTGATTACCTGCAGTGTTGGCTGCTGGGAGGATGAGCTGGGATGACAGTTTTCTGTTTACTAAGCTATGCCTAATTATTTAATTTCATGTTTTCATTTCAGGTTTTATGCTGGACCCAGACAGTGTCTGATGGGCAGCATGTAATTTGATTAATAATCCTCAGATGAAAGGCATTGTAAAAATGCAGAGCAATAGTATTCCATTTTTCCCCTCCCCACCATTGTGGAGTCCCAAGGGAGAAAGAGATTCTTTTCATGTTTTGTTTAAAGCATGAGAATGTTTTATGGGGCAAATATTGACAGCTCCACAGTGTCTTTTCTGGGATGAGAGGAGGCTAGATGAACTATTAGCAAGTGAAAGGTAGCAAAGGGATGTGATAAGAGTGGATTCATACTTCAGGTAGGGGTTTAGTTCACCAAATATTTATTAAATGTAGAATACTGTCCTAGGTACTGAAGGGAGAAGTTGTTAAGTTTAGATGAAAGCCATTGTCCTCAGGAAACTAAATCTAGTATACCCATAGTATTTACTTGACAAGCTAAAGAATATGAGAACTGCACAAGTGCAGTGTGTTTTGTGATCAGAGTGGAATTAGTAAAGGTCATTACTAAATAGTGGGATCATGGAGGAGGTGGCTTTTGAGTCAGTTGGAGTAATATGGGATGTGTATTCCAGTCTTAGGGACCAGCATGAACAGAGACAGAGGTAGCTAACCTCAAATTTTGTAGCGCTAATAGTGAACAGCTATGTGATGCAGTGAATAAAGGGCCTGGCCTGGAGTCAGGAAAACCTGAGTTCAACACTCGCCTCAGATACTGACTAGCTGTGTGACTCTGGGCAAGTCACTTAACCGTATTGCCTCAGTTTCCTCATCTGTAAAATGATCTGGAGAAGGAAATGACTAACAGCTCCAGTGTCTTTGCCAAGAAAACCCAAATGCGGTCATGAAGAGTTGGACATGACTTCAAATAGCTGAACAATAAGTGACCAATGCAGTTTGTCTAGCATATATAATGAGGTAGGAAGAAAGTAACCTGGACAGGTAAGATGGCATCAGATTGTAGAGCACCTTGAATCGTAGTTTAAGGAGCTTGACCTTGGCTTAGTAGGCAGTAGGAACTGCAAATTGTGAGTGACATAATCACAAACAGGTGAGTGACATCAACAACTTTAAATTGAAAATTAGTTGGGCAATGAGTATTGAATGGAGGGAATCAAGAAGAGAAGAAGTAGTGCTGGTGAAAACCTGTTAGAACAGGCTATTGCAATAATCCACGTTAGTATTACTAAAGATTTGATGCAAGTGAGAACAGAGGAGAGGACAGTGGGGAGTTTAGGGGAAAATATAGTTCAGTTTTGGACCTGTAGAAACTGAGGCATTGGTGGGGCATCCAGATAGAGAGGTCCCATATGCATTTAAAGATAAAAATTTAAGTTGGGAAGAGAGGGTAGGCTTGAAGATGCAGAATTTGGATATCATTGGTAAAAGGATAGTAGAATTGAGGAACATGGTTTAAAATCTGGGAAGATTTATATGAACTGATGCAATGCTAAATGAGCAGAACCAGAGCACTGTACACAGTAACAGCAATATTGTAAAATCATCAACTGTGAATGATTTATCCATTCCCACCAATACCACTATCTAAGACAATTCCAAAGAATTCATGATGAAAGATGTTATCTACCTCCAGAGAAAGAACTAACGGAGTCTGAATGCTGATTGAGGCATACTTTTTATATTTTGTATCTTATTTTTGTCTCTATTTTGTGACATGTCTGATATAGAAAAATATTTTTTCATGACTGCACTTGTATAATCTGTATCAAATTGTTTTCCTTCTCAGGGTGGGGGAGGGGGAGAATTTAGAACTCAAAATTTAATAAGATTATTAAAAAAAAATCACATGTAATCAAGGGGGGAAAATTAGAAACAAAAAGAAGGGATACTTGAAGATTTGGATAATACTGAGTGAATTAGATTGCCAAAGAAGAGAATGTAGAGAGAGAAAAGCTCTGAGAAAGGGGAGAAGAGACTATGTGAAATGAGGACAGTGGTCAACAGCAAATCCTGCAGAGAGGCCAGGAATGATGAAGTTTGGAAAATGGTCATTAGCTAGGTACAGCACATGCTGTAATCTCTCCTACCTGAATGCCTGAAGGTAGCAAATCTCTTTAGTTTAGGAGTTTTAAGCTACAGTGGGCTAAACTAATTTGATTTTATGCTGAGTCTAGCACTAAGATGGTGAATCCCCCAGCAGCGGTGGCCACCACCCTGCCTAAGGTGGGTCAGACTGGCCCAGGTGTCCATCATTAGTGGGAACAGCCTATGAGTAGCTGCCCCACTTCCAGCCTGAGTGAAATAGGGAGAGGCAGTCTCCACAAAGAAACAAACATATACAAATACACACTGGATTTAGTGATCAGGAGGTCCTTGGTATAGTGAGAAAAGTTAGCAAAGAACAAAGAAACCTCCCTTTCTGTGCCCTAGGATAGGAGGAAAGAAAGAAAGGGTGGGTTTAAATGAAAGATACAAATAGGCAGCTTCTATAGGCCCTCCAATGTGAAGATTCTAGGGTTTTAAGGTTCAGAGATTTGTCACTTGCTGTGATTTCCTTTCTCCCAAGAATTTTGACCATGAGACATTTTGGAGACCCAGACCTACATCTGTAATTGACTCTTATGTCATTCAGGAGTTTATAGAGACAAAGATTGCAAAAGCTAGACATACATGGAACAAAATGAAGCCTAAGAAGGTTAATGACTTCAGAGAGTGTTTTACAAAAGTAATCCATAGTGGTAGATTTGGTATATATTGTGTACTACATGGGATTTTGGACAGTAGCATAGGACAATAAGTATGGGAGAGGGGAGATCAGTATACAGTAATTCTGGGGGAAGAATATACCTTTTCTCCATGAAAGGATTGATTCTGTAGCCCTGTCCTGTAATTAAAATACTGGTTGGAAGAGAAACCATGGTGATGCAAGTCTGTTAGCTTATTCATCATTTCAAATCAGTGTGTTTGGGGGGAGAGGGGAAAGTACAGTATAATAATGAGGAAAAACATAGTACGCAGATGAAGCCAGCTTGATTATAGAGCATCAAGCTCAGCAGGGCTGAATTATTTTCCTCCACCGTTGAGGTAATGAATTTCATTACAGAGAATATGTGTGCGTGGGTGCTTGTAGGCAGATTTCCCCATTCTCTCCTGGGTGCTGTGCTCAACTGAAATCTATTTGAGTCTCCCCATATTTGAGCAGCTCTTGGCACTTAAGTCTAAACTTGAATAAAATGACTTTTAAAATAAAACATGCAAGGCTTTTAGATGACAGAAAAATTTCCACAAAGTTATCTAGAATGGCAATCTAGTCTAATAATAATTTGGGAATTTTCCATAAAGACTGAAATATATAAGCCTTGGGAAGCTGAATTAAGATGGGCAGGGAATCTTCACAGACGGAATTTATGTTGTTGTTGTGAAAAACAAAATAGTTTTAGAGGCAGTTGGTGGCATAATGGGTAGTTTGGGGCTTGGAGTCAGAACTGAGTTCAAATCCTTCCTCAGACAAATTACTAACTATGTAAAACCTAGGGAATTCATTTGACTTCTTAAGTTAACAAGCAGTTATTAAGTGTCTACTATGTACCAGGCAGGTAGCTAGGTTTATGCAGTGCACAGAGGGTCTGTTCTGGAATCAGGAAGACCTGAGTTCTGATGTGACCTCAGATATTAGCTGTTTGATCCTGAGCAAGTCACGTAACCCTGTTTGCCTCAGTTTCCTCATTTGTAAAATGAGTTGGAGAAGGAAATGGCAAACCTCTTCAGTATCTTTGCCAAGAAAACCTCAAATAGGGTCATGAAGAGTCAGAAA